>JAHWFO010087465.1:280734-337706 GCA_023313115.1 Rhysida immarginata | reverse complement strand
GTGGTTCTTCACGAGTGATTCCTCGTGTACTAGCCATCTGTCATGAGGAATATTCACTCGATGCTCAGCTCAAATATGGCAAGGCTTAATAGCATTGACTGATTTAATGTTTTACGAACTATTTCCATGAATTAAGAAATTTGGTTATGTTTTTTCAAAGTTTTATTAAAAATTAGTTTGTATTATTCGAAATTTAGATAAAAACATTTCGTATTAATACAATGATTTTACATGTAAAATTCACTGAAGAGGTTGGGGCAGGAAATAATTTCGTATTAAGTGGATTACCAGGTCTGTAAATATGAAACCAAAATTTGCCGTTGGTGCCATTTTCTTACTCTGAAATCTGACAAAGATTTTCAACTCACAACAATACAAGTTTCATACAACAGCATAGTTTGTAATAGCTTTGAACATGTCGAATTTTGTGCCTGGAAACTACGATTTGCAGACAGCATTGATTTTCTTTTACCATTTGAAGAAAACTGCTGCAGAATTGCATCGAATGCTTCTCGAAGCTTACTGTGAGCAGGCTCTTGGTGAATCATAGTGCTTTATGTGGTTTAAAAAATTTAAAATGGTGATTTTGATATAAGAAACGAAGAACGTGGAAGACATAAAGTGATCTATTATGAACTGCTGAAACCTGGCAAAACTGTTAATACTGAACGCTACCGACAACAAATGATCGATTTGAATCAAGCTTTGCGTGAAATATGACCAGAATATCAAAAAAGGCAATACAAAGTGATTTGGTTCATGATAATGTACCATCACACATAAAAAAACTGGTCAAGGAAACGATTGAGGCATTTATTTGGAAAATACTTTTACATGCGGCTTACTCACCAGACTTGGCTCTGTCTGATTACTACTTATTTGCATCGATGGGACACGCACTTGCTGAGCAGGACTTCACTTATGAAAATGTACGAAGATGGCTTGATGACTGGTTTGCCTCAAAAGAGCAACAGTTTTTTTGGCGTAGCATCCATAAATTGTCAGACAGGTGGATAAAATGCATAGCCAGTGATGGGCAATACTTAGAATAAAATAGTTTTTATCATTTTCATACAATAAATGTGTATCTTCTAAACAAACATTCCTGTTTCATATTTACATATCTTGTATACTGTATATGCCACTATCTTAACACTGAGTGATTGCATCTTATACATGAGAAATTCTTAATAATTGCAACTTATTTATTTAATAAATATTTATGTCTTTGAACATACACCATATTTTTTGGAGTTGTTTTTATTCATATGGAATATCTCAGTGACCAGAGGCATTTAAATGTCATCGCAAACTAAGTTATACTCATAGTTTTAGTATACAAGAGACAAAGCACTTCCACAGATTAATTCTCCATGTTGTAATGATTACATTTTGTACAGATGGTTTGATACAGGCTGATGTTACATAACTCATATTTATATCGCAGTTGTTGCTATAAAAAAATACAGGCTGATTCCAAAGTCCATACCCGATTTCAAAATGCTGTACTTAGTGTTAAAGTAAACATACACAGGGTTCTCCCCAGGCCCTTTTTAACGGGCGCGCCGCCCGGCAGATTTTGGTGACCGCCCGGCTGAATACACGAAAAACTGCGCACCACTGCATAATATTTTATTTGTTTTTAATTTTTGTCCGCCCGGCTACTTTATCTTTCCACCCAGCCGATAAAATTTTCTGGGGAGAACGCTGATACACAAGTCTGATAAAGTACAATATATTTGTCATATCCTCAAGTTTTAAAATGATTTACAAATATTTGATATGGCCCCTTCTGGCTGCACGGTACACATTACTATATAATCGATGTTTTCATCAGAGGTAGGAGACCGACCTGTGCATTTCCGTTTACACAAGAAACCAGTTTCTTGGACTGTTTGATGCCTTTTATAATGCAATAGGGGCTTTCCTTCCGTATCTTCTACTAAATTCACATTGGATGGTTATCGCTGTCTAGCAGTTGTTGAAACAGAGGATGAAAAATTTTCTATTGTTGGGTCGTCTTATTGAAAACAACTGAAACTAGATAGACCTATACTGGGAACTTCAACAAACTTGGACAATCTCTTTCCAATAGTAGTAGACAGGTTGTTCAGCTGCCATCAATGGCTGTGTAGTTATGTTTTAAAATCGGGTATGGACTTGTCAAGGAAGCCAATAAGGTTTTTGGCACCAGTCTCTGAAACACTTGCCTGAGAGTGATTTAGTTAAGAGCATAATTCTCCCATACACTTCCCATTTTCCAAACATTACTAATGTTTTCAAAATGACACTGGGCAGTGCAAAGAATAATCATTCTTGGACAGGAGTCGTTAGAATTTCTATTGAATATTACCACGAATGGATGAAGGTAGGATTATATGAATCTACTGAGTAATTCCTATCTTCATTCATTCTTGCTATTATACTGGATGGGGCACAGCCTAAAGATTTCTTTAGAAAAGTTTTTTAGCAAACACAACTGTAATGGAAATGTGTGGCCTTATGGCCTGCAGAGAGACTCAACTTAATTGTAATATTTAATAAATGCATATGAAGGTATATAAAATAATAAAAGTGAAAAATTCATTTATCATTATTCATGATACAGTATTGTGTTAATTGTCTTTTCGTTTCTTTGTCTTACAGTAACAATAGAGGCACAAAAAGGTTTATGTAATCTGATTTTTAACAGTACTTCAGCACAGCGAATGTGCTGGTAAGTCAATTGTTTTGTATAATACTTTTAAATAGTAGAAGACCAAAAAAAATACTTAATTTATATTGAATATTATCCCACTTCAACCTTGAACTATTGATAACATTCGTATACACTTACGGCCAAGAAAATCACTACACCCTGTTTCTGTATTAGAAATTCTATTAAACCATCACAAGGTAGAACAAGTGAGTAGTGGTAAGTCTTTCACATATGAAGTCAATATTGATTAGAGCTCCTTTTGCACAATTCTGACTTTCCACCCGGTTGTATGGTCATTTTTAACACTGGATAAAGGCTTCAAGATGATATTTTGTTGTTATTATCATTGTGTTGCAGTGATATTTCGGTGACATCACTATAATCATTTACAATGCGCCTTCGGTACCACACGTGGTTTTAATTTAATTGCAAATGGGCAATCTTTATTGGATGTAATGGTTTCCATGACCAGCAGTGTATTATTTAATAAAAAAGAGATTTAAAATTATATTTTCATTTAAAGATTCTTTAACATTTCTCATCCCTCCAGTAATAGCAATTGCATCGAGGGAATTTTTATGAGACTAAAAACATACCGTGATCCAGATGTTCCTCATGAAGTAAAGGTAAATCAAATAATGAAATTAGATTATATCATTTGATTTTTATTCATAGAATTCATTATATTTCCAATTTTTCCTTTTAGTTCTATGACATGCGAATGTTATTTCTTTTGACTGCGTTGTGTGCAGATATTAGGTAAGAAGACTATTTATTACGCAGTATAAGGAATGCTTAATTTTGTTTAATCATCATTTTGATAAACCCCAATAATTTAGTATCTAAACCATTTTTTAATGCTTTGACAACAGATAATTTTTTTTTTTAATTTTTGCCAGCTGTAATTTCTTGCTGTTTATTTTTCTTATGAATACTAAATGCAGCAAGAATTATGTTTTATATTTGTCTGTATTTATCAAAATTATTACAGTTTGAGTTTATACTTAACCCTTTTAAAGTATTCAGTACCTGAAACAGAAGGAAATCCTTTAATCACTGTTCTGTTCTTTTGAATGCCTTCTGAAAATAGTTTCTTTTAAGTTTGGTTTATTGTTTTTGGCCAAAGACAAAATTTAGAGTGCAATATTCTGGATAATAAAGTGAAGAACATTTAAAAAAACAAAGTAAAAAATAATTCAAGCTCCATTTTTCAAATCTTTATTTGTAATGTCACTCTATAGATGTGATGTGAAACTGTCAAAATTTACTGGTGAATATAAATAATTTTGTATTGCTTTGTTCCAATTTTTTTATTAGCAATACTTGACAATGTCCCAATACAAAATATTTAAGTTATGTTTCATGTCAAAAATGTCTGCAATAAATCCATTGAATTTTTTACTATGTGTTTTTCATTTGAATGAACTTTATAGTTAGGAGAATGATTGGCATTTATGTAATTCTCGGTCAGTTACTTCTAAATTAAATATTACTTATAGTTTTTAAATGACTATTTTCAAAATGCAGATTGAACCAATTGGTCAATACTTGTTGAATGAAAACTTATCCTAATTCCTTATTTATCTCTAGACCAAGAATACGAAATGAATTGCATGGACTCACTTATCTAATGGAAGTTTTGGACCTCATTCTTAAAATGAGTGCAGAACGTAATTACGGATGCAATCGTCGTAGTCGATCTTGGAGTGGCCATTACACTGAAAATTTGTGCTTAAATGACAGTGAAACTGAATTGGCCTGTGAAGTTTTGAAAATACTTTTTAATTTAACTCTTTATATGGATAAGAAGAATTTAGATGAGGTAAGGATAATTTTCAGAATACATATATAATATGCATCCAATTTTTTATTGATTTTTGAAAAACTCCCTTGTATTATACACATCCATCTATTATACGCACCCAGTGCATTGTAAACAAAACAAATGAACATCATGCAGTAGAACCTCCGTAGTGTGAACGTCGATGTAGTGAAATTCTCTCTATAATGACATTTTTCTGTGGTTCCGACAAAAATCCTATTGATTTAATGCTATTTAATCCGATCACAGCATCAGACAGTACCACTATTTCATTTTGAAAATTTGATGGCCTTAATGCATTGAAACAATATTAACCTTTTTTTTTTTTTTATTTTATTTATTAATTGTTGGGTCCAATACGTCCATCCAGGGCCTGTATGGCCAGAGGCCGACGAGTTGGGTCCCTGGATGGACTTGGATTCACGATTGCTGTATGATAGTTGCAGCGGCCGGGGGGGGGGGGGGGAAGATTGGATATCACGGATGGTCACCCATCCAGTGATAAGCCGTGCCTGATGTAGCTTAACTTCACAAAAGTTGTGTTCAGTGAAAGCCCACCAGGCCACGGCCTCCCCTGGTGGGCTTTTGTAAGATTAATTGCTGATTTTTTTCTAAATGGGATAGTAGTGAAAGTCTGTTTCATTGAACTTACTATACTCTGTCTCGCTATATGAAAAAAGCTGCAAAGCAGTATGGGAAAGCACATCACTACTTTTTCACCTCCGCCCCGTAAAGTAGTCTCTGACTGCGCACGTGTAGTGCTCAAAAACATGAAGCACTGTTTCAGTTTCATTTTAGCCTCTATGGATTCAGTTTATTTTTTATTGGCTTCGCATTGATCTGAATGAGATGACAATTGGTAATGTGGCTTTCCCATACTGCCTTACAGCCTTTTTCATATAGTGAAGCAAAGTATATATGCTAACCAGATTTATTTTTTTTAACCAAAATATCCCTTATTTTTTCCTTTTTATTATCTGCATAAAATTTGTTATTATAAATGTTTAATTATTATTTTTTTGTATAGGAAGAAGAAGCTCATTTTTTAAGACTTGTTAGTATTTTACATGATATTCTAGTCTCTCCAACCCAAACCAAAGAAAAAAGGGAAGAATTACAAAGGTAAGTTTAAATCTTATATTAAATTTATACTTGAGAATTATCAAATGTATTTATATCCACTCTTATTTATTTTCTTGAATTAAAAAGTTAAATGATGAGTAATGTTAATATTTATAATGCGAATTGACATCATTAGAATTCTTAACTGTCATTGTTAAAGCATGTGCAATCTCCTTGAAGAGATCCACATAGAAGTCTGAAAAGTAGATACAGCAGAACTAAAACCTTGATGATCATGTAAAAATGGAATATGAAAAAGTTCATCCGTTTTCAAGTTATCATGCAAATGGCGGTTGGCCAGACAGATTATGCATGCATTCTTATAAGCAGCTTTTAGCTAAAGCTCCTAATAATGAATAAATATTTATTTAAAAAAGTATATTTGTATTTTTTCTGTAGTAGTTTTTCCTCATCAGAAGGACCCAGTCTGGTTTTTTTTTTTTTTTTTTTTTGTTTTTTTTTTATTTTTATTTTTTTTTTTTTCCCCCCCTCCAACTGTGTGCAAGTTCTTTCTTATACACTTAGTTTTTGTTCAGTAATTTGGCATTTCAATGATCTAGTAACAAGCTGATCTAATTTGTGTTGGATTAAAGAGCTTAATGTATATTCTACTTATAATTCCAAATAGGTAGATTAGTAGCATAAAATATTTGAATAAATCCATTATATTCAAATGCTATAATTTTTGGTGTTTAATATGGATCTGTGCATAACACACATAAAAGTTATTACTGTATTTTCAGAAAAAATCCCATTCATAATATGCACCGGATCGTTATACGCAATACATGTACATGCACCTAAGATAAGGAGTATACCTATGTTCTGCCATTTTGTTCAAATGCGCAGTGTATTAAGGCCGCTCCACACTCTCGTGAGATCTCGTGAGAAAGCGAGAACAACACAAGAAGCGTGAATGTGGAGCCGATTCTCGGGTTCTCTTCTCGTTCTCGCGGGTTCTTCGATTTTTGTCGGTTTTTTGCCCGAGACAAAGGAGATGCGAACACGAGAACAGGTGGGAACACTGAAGTGTGTATATAGTTCTCGGCAAGATTCTTGACGAAGTTCTCGCCGAGATTCTGGCAAGAGTGTGGAGCAGCCTTTATGGTTGTCTGAATTTTCTATGCTTATATTCTTTTAGGCTTTGAATTTTCTATAATTCCAAAAAAAAATGGAGAAAGGAGAACTATTCAAAATGAATGATCATATAACAAAATAAAAATTTATTCATTATTTAGAAACTACGTTATACCAGAAATAAATTTATGTATAAAATCCTTCAAAATTTGAATAATCTGTGTCTGAGGCCAAAAAATTCCATAATTTCAGTAAGCAGTTCTTTATTAGATCTAATTACTGTTTCTTCCTTTTCTTCTTCAATTCCCATGATTGAATCATCTCCAGGAGGGTTATTTCTTCTTTCGCAAAAGCATTTTGAATTGTGCTTTCTTGTACTCTTTGCTATGCAAAATGTACCCATTACAAAAAAATTTAAAAAGTCTTGTCATGACGTCTTTAAAAAGAGCATTAGTAGCCAACATCGGTGAAAATGCGGAATAGCATCCCCTAATTTCCTTGGCTCATATCATTAAGATTGGTCGCATTTATGGGCTGCATTTATTGCTATTTCGCATCTAGTTAACGAGTAAGTAATTTGTCTTATCTTTTGAGCTTAATTATTATGAGTTTCATGTGGAAAATCAGTCTCTAAACTACTGTGCTGACAGACATCACAACTGGGCCTCCAATTTAAATCGCTGCTTAGCAAACATGGAATGTTGTTGCTAAAAGAAGTAAAATTTCAGGAAAGATTGCCAACTCCAAAAGTTTTTTACCACTAAAACTGAATAAAAATCTGCTAATTTCAATTGTACAGTCATCAAAGGGAAATAATCCACACTTGAATTTTATTCAATTTTTACCATTTCAATATTAATTTATTTTTAATAATTTAATATTACATTTAGAGTTAACATTATTAAGATTATTAAATTTAAATAATTATAATTAAAAAAGCTATTAATACAAAACATTAGCATGAAATGTAATATAAAGTATTAAGCTCGTGTGGATTATTTCCTTTGGTTGACTGTACTTAGTGTAGTTTTTTATCGGATTTTTTAATGGCCCATTATTTATAGCTTTTATAACTAAGGGAGCATGTTTTCACAGAATGAATGTTTATTAAGTAAGTTACTTAAATTGTTTGCATTTTTGCAGATGATCTTTTTAATTTTTCTTTATTCTGAAGCCATACAGTAAATTTATTGACAAACATGCCTCCAGTATGCTATGAAGAATTGCTGATGCCCTTAAATGAAGGTGCTGTAGGAGGTTATGACAATAAAGATTTAGAATACGATGGCCAGAATATGGAAGCAATTGTAATTCTTTTGGACTTCCTTGATCGGCGATTAGATAAGGTATGGACCTTAAATTCTTTTGCATTATAGGCTATTATAAAAATACAGGGTGCGTAAGGTAATTGAGGACAGATTCACGTCAAGAAAGAAAGCAGAGATAATAACTTTATTATCGAAATATATCATGAGCATACACAAGAAACCTTCTTGTTATATGGCTATTCAATGAATCTGCCTTCAGCTTCTATAACTGCTTCAATGCGAGATCGAAACCGTCGACATGCGTGAATCAAATGGTCATGGTTCATATTGGTCATTACTCGAACAATGTCAGCTTTCAATTCATCTTTGGTGTTATGGGGGTGTTCATTGACCTCTCTCTCCACAACGCTCCATACGTAGTAGTCCAACGGATTCAGGTCAGGGGAGTTAGGAGGCCAAAGGTTAGGGGTTACGTGATCATGGAAGTTGTCGGCCATCCATTCCTGTGTCATGCGATCTGAGTAGGTGGTTTTCCCGTGTTTTGTCTGACATAAACTGACCTCTTCGCATAACATACGAGTGATATCTGATGTTTCATGGACAACATTTCTGATTGTTCCTTCCGACACATGCAGATCTTTGGCAAGTGACCTCATGGATGTTCTGGGATTGTCATCGATGGCCTGCTGTACTTGCTGAACAAATATCAGAGCGTGAGGCATGCTTTTTACGCTTTGATATTGGTGCAACATTGCCATCTTTGGTCTCCAACTCCTTCCGCACTTGTGGACGAATGATCTTGCATGATATCTCTAATTCACTGTGTTCTGCCTTTATTACCACGATTACTGCATGTCTCTTCATTATTTGTGTTACTTGATGGTCCGCCATTTTGCTTTCCGGAAACGGAAAGGACATACAATTTACTATAGTGCAGCAGTAACCAAACGAAGGTGTCCTCAAATACCTTATGCACCCTGTATATTTGTTCACATCCACTTTGGGAAAAAATATTCCAGTCATTAAACTTGATCACACTGAAATTGTTGAAAAATCATCCTTCCTTTACCTGGTTGTTTCATTTAAATTTTAAGGAATAAAGAGTGTCATTGTTACAGTCAGTATACAATAAAATTCCTCAAATCCAGTGTGTATGGCTTAGTTCCTGAATTCTACTCCGGTTTTCAAAAATTTTTCAAAAAGCATCTATTTGCGATTTTTGATCATTTATTTTTCATCCCATGACATTTATGATGATGTATGTACACAAGTTACACATTCGAAACTTTATAGAGAATTCACTTTTTTCTTGAATTTCCATCCACTTTTCTGTGCGATAATGAAGTTTCGAAAGCAAAGTCACAAGAACAAATCGAAAGTGTATGCCTGTTCAAAAAACTCACTTACGAATCAAACATGATCGACCACGCATCTTACTGAACAATATCATATGTTTAACAATTTAACAATAGGGTAACTTCAACCATGCGGAAAATTTGTCGTCTTGTGATTCTCACGAGGAAAATTTCAAGAAAGTATGTTTTAGTCCACATCCTACCCAGACGCGTTTGTGTCTTTTTCGAAAAACAACTTTAATAGTTTGCTTAAGACAGCATGACTGATCATGAAGCACTGTTTTTAAATGTACATAAAAACAAAACATAACTGGTAATTGAATAGTAGACTGCAATAACAATAGATGGAACTAATGTTCATTCTAAGATTCTATTGCATGTCACGTTTCATAGAAATGTAACGTTTTGCAAAAAAGTGGCAACAACTGAGCAGTTTACCCTACTTTAGTTGAAAGATACTTACACATCTAATAAAATACTGCTTCTGTTGGTAAATTGCAATCACACTCATATGCTTTTATAAATGGCTTTATATAGGGTTATTCGTAAGTACGTGAAACGTGTCAAAAATTCATAACAAATAAACTAACAAGTAAACAGATCGTAGTAAATCTTAAAGCAATAGGGAAAAAAACTGTCAATTTTTTAATAAAAAAATCCCACCTGCATAGTTGCTGTAGTTTGCCATTAGGAAGTCGTAGTAACAAATATTGCATTCGGGATAGGGCGCAAAAGAAAAGAAGATGCTGCATTATTGGGATAGCCACTCCAATCCCCGAATTTAAACCAGTGGGACTTCTTGTGGAGGGTTTGTCAAGGAAACAGTCTTTGTGTCTCCATTCCCCAGTAATCTACTGGATCTTCACAACCATATCACCACTGCTGGTAGGCTGTAAAATGTTGACATGCGGATGAGATGAAATGAATTATTGCCCAGGGTGAACAAATTATAGTCTTAAGAAAACTTGGAAACTTTTCCTCTATTTCAATAAAATAAAACTTATTATTCAATGCATAGTTTATTTATAATGATCTTTCTAAATGTTTCATGGACTTATGAATAACTCTGTATTTAGATATAACTTATTTGAGCTGGGCCAGTTTGGGTCTTCATAATTTATAACTCCATCAATGTGTTCATAACTCGATGACTCATTAAAAATTTTACTAAATTTGAGAGAACTCTTTATCAGAACTTTACGTCGATGAGTGAAAATTTTATCGAGGCTGAAAGCTAAACTTTTATGAAATGAAGAGAAAATTTTCACATTCTTAACAAAAAAATCAATAACTTTCTTTGAATTAATAAAACGAAATTGAGAAAAGTCTGAAATTGTAATTTAAAATATTTCATTTTTATTTTAATAGTCAACTTGCAGCTTAAAAGAAGCTCTTTCCCCAATCTTGACTTGTTTATGCGAGTGTGCTCGATCAAACCGTACAATTAGGAAATTTTTACGAGGCAGGGTAAGGATTTTATTTACTTGCATTTATATTAACTATCATTCAAATGTATCTCATTCAGACATGCTGTTATTAAATCCTGTTGTTAAAAAAAAGCGATTGCATTCATTGGTCATTTGCTGCAATCATCCTGCAGTCTTTTTCAACATGAAATTGTACATAAATTTGAAGAGTTTTCTTTTCCCAATAAATTTAATGATTTTTTTTTTCCATTAAGCTTTGTTTTTAATTAACTTTTTTATTCTAATGATTGTACATATTACACAAAGGCAAGGAATAATTTGAAACTCTTAGGCATCTGTCATATTTTAGTTGAACATGTCGGTGAGTAAAGGAATTATTATACTCTGCACAATAAAATGAAGCGTGGGCATGGCAAAGGAAGTGCGGAATTAGCTAGTCAGAAGGGCCGAGATAAGATGCGCATCTTGTGTAAGCGCTTGTGATTGGCTAATTCCTCACTTCCTGTGCCACACCTACATTATCTTTTATTGTACAGAGCATACTTTCAAATTTTGTGTTTGTTGGGTGGGGGGGGAGCATACTTTCAAATTTTGTGTACACTAAATGAGATTTTCTATCTTAAATTAAAAACCCCATTACAGCATTTTATATAGCCTCTGAAAACACGAATTTAATACTAATTAAAGGAACACCGAAAACACTAATCCACATGATAATTTTTATTGACTCAGATGTACATTTCGGAAACCAAATTTAGTTCATCAGGGAGTCAAAATTTAAATAAAACTTCTTATTTTATTGGTTTATGAAATTACCAACTGGTAACTATTATTCTGTTTATGAAATGGTAACTATATTTTGATGTTTGATTAATACTATGGTATCGTTCAAATACGTTTTTGTATTGTACAATTATGAATAAATAACGGGCTCTTTTTAGCCATAATTCATTAAAACATCTGATGCTCATTCTGCGTGATGTTTTGCCATTTTACAAGAAATGATCATTATACAAATAAAACAGTTTGCTACTTTAAACTAGTTATCTTAATATTTTGTATTGATACCATTTTTGTTAAAGTTTTGAATAGCAAGTCTGCATCAGATGTCATTTTATCATGTAAAAATTTATTTATTTATTTTTTTTCTGCTTTGTAAATTTCCAGTATTTTCCAAGATTTTGCAGTGTGTTCTACAAGGGTAAGTGAATATACAAGTCGCAAAATGAAATGTATTCAAATTGCTGCAGTGTGAAATATTGCTTGCGTAAAGTGTCTATGTAGCTTTGAGGACTCGTGAGATTACGTTGAAAAATAAACCAAATTTCATCAGATAACTCTCATTTCTATGCCATTTTGCGACATATATTGACTTACCCTCTTATATACAGCAGGATGCTTCAATGGGTCTCACTAATCTCTTGGTTGAATAACTTGCCAATGGACAGAGCTAGTGTTGCCAAACATCGTGTGCCTGCGCCGGGTCCTAAAGGAACCTTGTTACAGATCAGAAGCCAAAGAGCTCAAAATGGCAAAACAGGTTACTGAGAACTTCAAGTAGAGACTTGGTTTCATAATCTCTTCAAATGGCAAACGTTTTGAGAAGCCAGTCTTAATTTCCTGTATTTTTCTGTGTAATTCCTGGAAATTTGAAATAAAAATCTTTCCATTCAAAGGTTATTCCAATTTTTCATTATTGAGACTGATTGAAGCAACCTGCATATCTATTTATATTTATTAAGTAGCGGAAGAATGGAGCACTTAATTGTTTCACAATGTCCGTCTGTCTGTCCCCTTCATATTTTCTACATTTTTTCACATAGAAAGTTAAAACTCCAGACATAGCTTACCATGAGCATTTCCTCCTTCACTATTTAATTTGGTTTTGATTGGCTCACTGGGGTTGGAGTTAAGGGATGGAGTTAGAGGGGACCAAAATGTCTAAATGATACTTAAGTATGTAAAGGAGTGAAATTCGTTATGCAGATTCCTCTAGCAAGATCTATCTTACTATGAACTTTGGGAAAAATTGTCCCAGTGGGGCCAGATTTATAGGGAGGCAGTCACTTGGTCTTTAACCATCTTATGCCACGCCATTTTTTGAAGGAAAAAGTGATTTCTGTGATAACTCGGGGAAACTTTTTTTGTAAATTAATAAATGATCTTTTTGGACCAAATATTTTTGTAATAAATCGGAGATGTTTGTTGGTTTATAGCATTTATTTCATTTTCATATAATATATTTCACTTTTTTTGAAAAAATAATAGAAATCGATATATAATGTCACAGAAATTAAATACGCAGTTGCAAAATTTTTTTTCAGAATTTACACATGAAAGTTCACAAAAAATGAAAATAGTCACATTTTAGGTGGTTTTATTCATGACAGAAGGGTAAAGAAATTTTTAAAATACGTTTGTAAGTTATTTTTCTATGAATTTTCATTTGAATTTATGTCAAATTGTAATTTGAGCTCGCTAACGTAAACACGTCATTTGATAGCATCAAACAGCTACCGCGTGCATTACCCACATGACTAGCTCCCCCATTACGAGCAACGGCGCGAAGTTCAAGTTTCCTTTGTTCTCTCTTAGCGAGGTTTATGACGTAATGCAATGGCACAGCCAAAAATGACTTAGCGACGGGGGGGAGGGCGATTGCTAGGGCTCTGTTTTTTATTGAAATACTATAATATTTCTTAATTCCATTTATAAATAATTAAGACATCAAAAGCAGGAGTATCTTCTGCTGTGTTTTGAATTGTTTTTTCCCGTTCTGGACTGCGGTATTGTATAATGGAGGCGTTAGTGCACGTGAAATATGAAAATTTTCTCCTTTTATGCTCCAGTGCTCTGAGTAAGTCTAAATGTCATTTTTTTATTACACTCTGATAAATATTCTGTCTATTGCTAGAAAATAAATGTAGAGGTTGAAATATACAAGCAGTTTGAGATATGTAGCTGCATAAGAAAATTATTTATACATCGCTATTTTGTCGAGTTGCAACGCTCTTCATTATGAGAGCAGCATGTTATAAATATTATTTTATTAAATTTCTAATGTTTGCATGTGCCTAATATTAAACAGATAATTTAAAGGCAGGTTTCTATATTATACAGCAGAACCTCGATAAATCGAAAACCTTTATAATTCAAAATTTTTTTCTATTCCCTTCCGCTCAGAGGCAAAAACTTCTATAATTCGAAGTAAAAACAATGGATAAATCGAATTTTTTTCGAGGATATCAAATGGGAATTTAGCCTCTGTAATTCGAATTCTGGCAAACAGAGCCTCTATAAATCGAAGTTGAAGATCAACGAACCACCATAAATCGAATATTCTCAATCCGAACCTCTATAAATCGAATCCACTTGGAGCTAACAGCGATAGCCAATGAGGAGTCGTATGGAAGATGGGAAACTGCAGGCAATGAGAATGGTGGATAAGTCATGGAGGAACGTTGAACAGAAAACAATAGTGAACTGTTTTAAAGCCTGTGGGTTTTCATTCCAAACCGAAAATGAAGAACTTGAAGTAGAGCCAGCGAGTGTCACAATGAACACAGAAGCAGAATGGAGGTCTGTTCTGACCCAACTCAATGCCGAAAATATTGATTTTGAAAACTATGTGAATATTGACAATGAGGTTGCAGTTATGGGTTCGATGACAGATACAGAAATTGTTAAATCCTCAGGTGTTAAGGACAATGTGTTTTCTGCCATTGTTACAATTGAAAACGAGGCAGAGGTGCAGATGCTTCATGCTATGAAGCAGCCTAAAATTACACAATTTTTTAGTTCTAATAAGTTTTTAATTCCTACGTGTTTTTTTATTATAATTAATTTTGCATCAAGTTCTATTTTCATTAAAATAAAGAATTTTTTTAAATACTGTACCTGTTATTGACTCTGTGTATGCTTACTGAAAAATATCAGTGTTCTATACGGTTACTAAAACCTCACAAAACCTCAGTAATTCGAATTTTGTTATATTAAACCCCGTTAAATCGAAACCTTGATAATTCAAAACCTCTATAAATCGAAGTATTCGTTTTCCCTTGAAATTCGATTTATCGAGGTTCCTCTGTATATAAAAAATTGGCGATAAAGTGTCAAAAGTTTTAACGTTATTGAGTTTTAAATTTCGAGCTGCGTGCATTCCATACTAATTCCGATACAGAAGCCAGAAATGGCATATTGCGGTTTCGAAATGTTAAACTATGGCAACATGTCATGTGATATGTCATTCGATCAACAATGATGAGAAACTAAAGAAGATGGAGCTGTTTTACATTTTCTAAATACTACGTTTAAGACAATAAATAAAGGGGGGGGGGGTTAAAAAGTGAAGATAAATGGGATATTTTCTGCATTTTACAGTATAGCAATCCCTCACTTTCTGCAGCTAATTAATTCTATCTTAATAAATATTCCAATTATTCTACAATAAAAAGTAAAAATAATTGCAATCTATACAAAGCAATGAAATTTAAAAACTTTTATTGACAATAAAACGATGACAAATTAAATATCTTATACAAATTTTTTGGTTAACAGCCACAAGTAATGAAACAAAAATCATTACAAAAGAATTGACATCTTTAGTACAAAAAAAAATATGGATAGAAATATGCTGTTGTGGCTAAAGAGTTTTTAATCTTTATAAGTGCAAAAACAGTATTAAAAAAACTTTACATGTAAAAAAATAACTTTTATCAAAAGAAAAATTATTACAGAAGCAAGACTTCTATAATTCAGTGGAATGGAAATGAATTTTGTAATTTTGAAAATTTGACTAGATACTGATAAAATAAACTCCCAAACTCAGTTTTCTTTCACCCCCCTCCCTCATAACACATTCCACATAAATGAAAATAATACAGGGCAATTCAAATGTTACTGTGCAGTGGCTGGTTAGAGAGTAAATTCTCTTCTCTTTGAGATCTTCAGTTCTGTGCAAAGTAGAGCAACAATCAAGGAGAACAGCACTCGTGTTTTTTTGCATGGCAAAAGCTTGATTTTGAGTTCTTCAGTTCGGCACAAGATACACGTTTCCATGCATTACTGCACAGTAAGTTTTGAATCGCTCTGTAGAACTGGCTCGACAAATTGTAATTAAAAAAACACCATATACAATAATCAAATTTGCATTTCCTTGGATTGTATTGCATTGATTGGAATCAGAGCAGATATTGAAAGTGTGCACCAATGTCTGCTGTTGCATTTTCTCCACGAGTTGCCACAGTGTTTCTCTGGTGATGTTTCCGATTTCAGTCAAAGTTTCAGAGCAGCCACAACACCATTCAGCTCAGCAAAGCCCGCTAATATGTTGTATTTTTTGATCGGTTATGTACATCAACTGCAGGATTATTAGCAAATTCATTGGGTCGTTTATAAGAAATCACCCTACATTACACAGAGGCATATGAGAAAGACTGGCCCAGGCATGCAGACATCTACACTCTATCCAAATAAAGAAAAACTGGGCGTGTCTAATTAAATTTCTGATTTCAATTGTTAGACATTATTGCTAAGTAAAATTAACAATCACTAACAATTGAAATTGTAAATTTAACTGGACACTCCCAGTTTTTCTTTCTTTGGACAGTATAACCAATACCGCCTAAAGAGAAAGCCTGCTCACGGAAAAATCATACATTGTTACATCATCTACCGTAGGGACAATTTCAGGCTTATTATTGGTAGAAATACGATTAACAATACCCTACCGTAGATGATGTAACAATGTATGACGTATTCGCGCTCAGGCTTTGAGTAGAGGTGGTGTTGGTATAACCCATTGGGGTTTGAGCAACTTTCATTGTAACCTGTGAGACATTTGGAAAAGCCAACTGTCTAAAATTCAGTGCAAACAATTGAAATAAAATTCAAGTATCTTCCAATTAAAATTCTGATTCAAGATTTAATTAACAAGTCAAGACAAGTTGTATTTATTCAATGAATTTTCAATGCCTTTTCATATCAATTTTTTTTAAAAAGCTAACCAAAAAGTTGATTGTATGGCATAATTTTGTTTATTTTATGGATAATTCTCTAATATTCTAATTGCCTTTAGAGAATTATCCTTTTTGCTTTGATAAAGGATAGTGTCTATCCGAAACGTCAGCTTTTTATTTGATTTTATAGTTTTACTTATTATTTATTTTGTTATTTGTTGATTATTATTATATTTTTCATTTTTATTTATTAACTATTATTTATTGTATTCCAGGGTTTTTGTGTCTCGTCCTTTTCTCTTATCAATATCCGTTTATTTTATGGCCATTTCTAATTTTTGCCAGCGATGGAAGCTGTGAGACAAAACAGGTTTTTTCTTTTGTTGGAAAAGATGAAGGCTGGAATGTTGTTCAGACTCTGAAGGTTAGGTGGCTTTTGAGTGCCCAGGCCTCAATATTTTATTGCCATCTGATTTTATCTGCAGAGGAATTGCCGATCCTTGTCATCAGAGGAATTGCCAATCCTTGTCATCAGAGGAATTGCCTGTTATTATATCCGAAACTGCATTATGTGATATTGTAATTTTAACTTGAAGGTGATGCCCACAATAAGGATGACTAAATTAAGTTGTCTTGTCAAATTTTTTGTTCACGAGTCCTTTGGAGAATGTCAAGACCCGATTTTCCTACAAAAACCTTCAGAGTTTTTGTAACGTTAACATTTTGTTAGAAGAGATTAAAATTGAATGACTAATTGAACTAGTGATTGCTAACACATCCGTCAGTTGGGCTTAGTTGGGTGGACAGTATGATTCACTTCACCCCAGATCTTTGTTTTCCCTGTGCAAATCTTCTAACTATTCTGTTACTTATTAGTGATACTAGAAGTAAACCCACCCGATTGTATAATTCGGAAATAACCCATTGTTAGATTTTTGACACACATTATTTAGATTTTTGTTGTGACATAGTCCACCGTCGCTGATTTTATATACAGTCAATTCTCGTTAATAAGAAGACGTTTTGTGGCCCGTCCCCGAGAAAGCAATTACTATGTAAAATTTTCTGCTTTATACGAACATATTTTTATTAAAATACGGTTTATACGAAGGAAAATTTCATAATTTTAGAGAAAAATAGTCCTTTTAGGAACAACTGTAATGATAAAATTTCAGATTTCGAAGTGTAAATTTAATAAAAACAATTTTCAAAGTCATTTCATATGTGATTGCTTCTGAATTACAGTATTCGAATAAATGAATACTCGATTTTTTAATCAGTCGATACCTTTTATTCGATAATTTTTAGTCGATTGTTCGATAAAGAAAATATCGGCTATTTAGTCGAATTTTTCAAACTAACGAATCACGTGCTTTCAAACTAACGGGAAATCTGATTGGTTCAGCTATTCAGATCTGAAATCCTGACACATGGCGCTCAAATCTTTATTTAAACAAGTGCAATATCGGCATCGTTTCAAAATCAATTTTCTCATCGCTACAACGCAGTTATCTAATTTTATTACAGTCAGGAATTTTATTCAATGTCAGCTTCAAGCAAAAGGAAACAAAAGGATCTTGCATTGGATCTTAAGTTACAAATTCTGAATGCAGCGGAAAAACCAAATGCTATAAAAGGGCAGGTTGCTAAAGACATTGACATTCCACCGTCAACATTATCGACGATACTTAAAAATTCGAAAAAAGATAAGATAACAGGCTGAATCGAGTGGAACTCTGAGAAGAAAACGAATGCGAAAAGCAGCACACGAAGACATGGAAACGGCACTTTTAACATGGTTTAAACAAAGTTAACGTTTTTTCTATTCCGGTATACATGTAGTACCATACAGTGCTGTAGAAATTACTGTAAGCTTTTTTTCTATAATGTACTGTACGCTATAATAGGCTCGACAAAAGATTATTCCCATTAGCGGCGATATTCTAAAAGAAAAAGCTAACCAGTTTGCAAACCAGCTGAACATTGAAAATTTCGCGTGCTCTAGTGGTTGGCTTACCCGCTTCAAGGAAAGGCACGGACTCTTCTACCATTCACTTGCTGGAGAAGCAAATGCTGTTAACTTCTTCCAAAACTGCTTGAAAAGTATACGCCTAACAATATTTACAATGCTGACGAAACCGCCCTATTTTATAATTTTCTGCCCGAGAAATCTTATCATTTAAAAGGTGAAAAGTGTCATGGAGGTATGCATGCGTCATTTAAACTTTATTGTATTTTTTCCCGATAATTTTGTACATGTATCTAATGTTTTTTTACGGTATCTTTCATAGGGAAAAGTAGCAAAGAACGGTTGTCAGTATTGTTTTAGCGTGAAAACAAACTGTTATTACAGATTTTTTTAGGAGAGATGAATAAAAATTATTTCTAACCTAAAGTACTCTATTTCCGTGCTTATTTCATAACACTTTTAGTATTGTTGGTTTATACGAAATACGAATAATACGAAAAAATTTCTTAGTCCCCACAATTTCGTATTAACGAGAATTGACTGTATATGATTGTCCTGCTGATACATATGTGGAAACTCTTAAATATTGCCATAATAATAATCAAGGATGCAATATTCATGATTTTGATAATGATTAATAGGCCCAAGCAAAACATGAAAGGCAAATTTTGTACCATTTTTGCCTCTATCAACTTTCTTTGTTGTACAATACAGTAATTGTCTATCAATATGCCCTCTTTGGAAATAATCAATTCTTCTGCACAAATCAAAGAGTCATTACCATGAAGTAAATGAATTTTGCTGATTATAGTTAGAGATATCTAAATAGATTTTTATTTACACACTAAAATCTATCAAACAAGATAAAATTTTCTATTTTAGATAAGTTGAAGCCACAATATGAGCAGACAAAAATTACAAATGACCATAAAATAAAGAAAATTATGCCATACAATCAACTTTTTAATTAGCTTTTTTTAAAAAAAATTGATATGAAAAGGCATTGAATAAATACAACTTGTCTCGACTTGTTAATTATATCTTGAATAAGAATTTTAATTGGAAGATACTTGAATTTTATTTCAATTGTTTGTACTGAATTTTAGACAGTTGGCTTTTCCAAATGTCTCACAGGTTCCGTCACTGGCATTATTTAAAGGCCTATTTCAAAGAAATTTCAGTATAATACATTTTTCATCAATAAAATTTTATTTAATTTTTTAATTTTTCTTTTTTTTCTTGTTTTTTTATTTAAGAAAATTTATTTAAATCTTGGACAAAAAATTATTGCTTTCTGTTTAAATTTAAACAGGTTTTACCTCCATTACGTGATGTATATAACCGTCCGGAACAAGGGGAGACGTTAAGAAATAAGCTCTGCCGATTACTAACTTCACCTATAACAGATATTAAAAATCTAGTCGCAGATTTCTTGTTCATTCTTTGTAAAGAAAATGGTTAGTATAATATTTTGATTTGTATAAATTCATTGAGTTTCTAGAGGTAGAGTACAACCCAAAAGGAATTGGCTTCTTTCATAATTATTTACCGAAAAACCCTCATCCAAAATAATTGAGCTCAGTGCTGATGTTCTTGTATACAGCAAACAAATGTATTTGTGAACTTATCAGAGTCCCACATGAACTCACTAAATAGCAGCAAATAGGGCATCTGGAAAAATTCATTGCCCTTCAAAGGTGTGAGGATAGTGCTTCTTTCCACATCTTATTCATATTGTTCATGAAAAATGGATACTTTATTGCATCAGAAAGTGAACATCAGCATAGTGCCTTAGACAATTTCTGCTTAAAGGACAACTCTATGGTCATATACAACTTTATTTAAATCGAAAGCCTAACTTATTAATAACATCGTGGCATGTTTAAAAAAATTTAATTCAAACTCTAAATGTGTGAAAAAACTAAAATAATGAGCGCGATTTGAAATGGGGAGGCATCCATCTTGGGTGAGGCCATGACATAGTTGGAGTCAACATAGAAAAACAATGCAATCTGAATAACAAAGTAGACTGAAAAACAATGTAATTTTCATTGTTTCTGTCTTGGATTTTAACAATCAGTATTTTTTCATTTGTTGAAAACAGTGAAGGCTGGATTGTTAGTCAGGTGATTTTTTTCGCGTCAGGGCCTTTCTTACTATGGACAGGTGACTTTTCCTTGTCTGGGCCTGTACTTTTAGTTGGACTCCTTTGACTCAAACTACGCCACTTCCAGAAAAAAATGACCAGTGGAAGGGGAGTGCAAAAGCGCAGTTTTTCACTTTTGAAAGCAGTTTCTTATATTGAAATTCTGGACCAAATTTAAAACTTTCAATGGGAATAAGTTATATTTATATCAAAGAATATTATTCTGTAAAAAAATTGTAATCGGTTTTTTGCGTAGAGTTGTCTTTTAGCGCAACTGTGCATGCTCTATGATGTTTTATGCCATTAGTAGCAAAACCAGATATTCCACATTAGTGGAAAAAACAACACAATCTTATGACAATGTTGCTATCACTATCAAGCATATCATTTCTTTTAAGAAATAACTGATTATTACTGTCAAGTTTTTAATACAGGGTGTAACATAGAGGTTCATCACATTTCAATCGTAAATAGCTCTGCAACCATTGGTCACAGCTCAATGAACCGTACACCATTTGAAAGAGGGGAACGTCAAGTTTTTATTCAATGCCAGTAGAGGCATCTGGAAGACTTAGGGAAATCCCATCAGTTACTGTCAAGATGGCGAACACACAACACAAAGCTTTTTTGTGGCCACCTCGATCCCCAGACCTCACGGATTGTGACTTCTTGTGGGGATACATAAAATAGTGTTTTTGTGCCCCTTTTCCACAAACCTGGAGAAGCTAAAAACTCTAATTAACAGCCCCCATTCATGAAGTGACTCCAGATGTGCTTCAGCAGGTATGGGAGGTTGATTATCAGCTAGATGTGTTGCCATGCAGCAGGAGGAGTACACATCGAATCTTATAAATTAAGATATTACAAACATTTTAACATGCCGCCCATCTCTGTATCTTCATTTTTTTTAAAAAAAATTATAGATTTTATAGACTGGATGTGTTGTGCCTTTCTGTTACCCCTGTAGTTTAAAAAATAAAAAAATCATTGGATTTGGACGATTTGTTTTTCAGATATCGTGCAAAACTGACGTGTGTGTTTTTTTTATATGAAATTCACTGTCTTTTTAAAACTAATAAAAGATTTTTTTAAAAAGGTATGCTCGTTGTTTGCAATAATGAAAACTAATTTTCTTCAGCGTGTACGCCATCCTTAATTCATATTAATTTCACGGAATTCGCATTAAAAATTATAATTGAAGCTAGGACGTCATCATCCTAGATAGAAGACTCCCGTCTTTCCATTAAATATTAAACTAAATGCTTATTCCATGTTATAATTGGTTTTTATCAATAAAAATTTATTGACTAAGGTATTTTATTTTTTAATGTGATTTCCTAATTAAAACGTTTATATTTTATTCAGTTCTGACAGGAATTCTAATAAAATTAAACACCCAAATGTAAAGAATCCAGTATTCTCCCCAGAAAATTTTATTAGGTGGGCGGTAAACTAAAATAACTGGGCGGACAAATTAAAAACAAATAAAATATCATGCAATGTTGTGCAATTTTTTGTGTATTTAGCTGGGCGGTCGCCAAAATCAACTTGGTAGCATGCCCATTAAAAAGGGCCTGGGGGAACCCTGAGAATCTGTGATTACATTAAACACGATAAGAGGGGGGGGGGGGTTTTTTTTGTTGTTTTTTTTCAAACCGGCATCAACAATTTGTAAGATTAATAAAGCTTAATTTTCCACAATAAACAATGGATACATTTAACCCTCAAATGACAAATAGTAATGAATTAGTACCATTAGAACATGAACCAGTGAACAGATTTGAAACTTTTTTTTCTTAATATGCATTGTCATCAGTCCTGTGTATGTGTGTGAAGTTTCAACTCCTTAGCTTGTCAGGAAGTTGGTTTAAAATTGATTACAAGATTTGACCCGGACACACACAAGCTAAATAAGACTGTATAAAAAATTTTAAAACAGTCAGATTTTAGACTATGTATTATCTTTCTTCTACATATAGAGGCACAGTATTATTCTTATCCTGCAAGACTGGAGAGATTAATTGAACTGCTCGGCCTCATTTTTAAAGCAGCAATGCTAGCTCATTATACAGGGTGTCCAAAAAGTCTGGTAACATGGCAGATATCTCAAAGCTGCCAGGTAGGAGAGATCTGGTGAGTGTGGTTTATAGGTAATAGGGGGGGTGGGTGAGAAATTCATTGCCACACTCAAATTTGACTTTGGCCCCCAAATTTAAGGTCATCCATTTGCTAACTCGAAAATTATTAAAGATAGAGAAAACTTTCCAATTGCTATCCTGTAGAGCAACACCACATTAGTATAAAAACAATTTTTAATCACACCCTTCCCCTTGAATGATTTGAGAAAATGGGCAAGAAAGAGTCACTCAAGGTCAGCTTGAGCTGGCCAGGTTGGCTGAGGTTTCTAACACATTTGAATTGCAGTGAAGCACATTGGGAAGGCTCATTAAGTGATTGACCTTGAGTGAATTTCTCGCCCATTTTCTCAAAATCTTTCAAGGGAAAGGGTTTGATTAAAAATTGATTTTAGACTAATGCGGTGTTGCTCTACAAGGTAGCAATTGAAAACTTTTCTCCATCTTTAATAGTTTTCGAGTTAGCAAATGGATGACCTTAAATTTGGGGGTCAAAGTCAAATTTGAGTGTGGCAATGAATTCAGTAGATTACTTATAAACCACACTCATTAGATTTCGCCTATCTGGCAGCTTTGAGATATCTGCCATGTTACCAGACTTTTTGGACACCCTGTATATTCAGTCTTACACTAAGTTTTTCTTCACTTATTTCAACTTCCACTAATTGCCAACTTGTGGCGCCACTACTGGCAAAAATAGTTTATTAAGGGAAACCGGCCAGTTTCACTTTTAAGAAAAATCTCGCAGGCCACGTTATTCTTTCAACGATCACAATTGTTATATACTGGCCCTAAAATCTGGTCCCAACTTCCATCAGAAATTCGATCTTCAAACACATTGCATCAATTTAAAGTAAGGTTATCTACCTGGTTACTTTCGTTGCATCCTGGTGTTGTTTTTTTGTAACTAATTTTTCTTAACTAATTTCTTCTTCTTCTTTTGTTTATTTATACTTTTTTTTTGTGTTCCTGGGGGGAGGCTACCAGACAGGTCTGCCTTTATGCTTCCCCTCCTTTTGGTTGTGTTTTTGTTTGTTTTTTATTGATTAATGATGATCCCCTCGTCCTGGTTTTGTCTAGTGACCAGGTTCGAGGAATCTGAAATTTTTTAAAAAAATAAATTAAATTAAAATTAAATTAAATCAAATCAGTGTAACGATGTAGTGTGTTGTCAAGTTTCTGTAACCATATTTAAAAAAAAACAAAAGCCTGCTTTTCCCTTTATTCTGTTTGTAAATCCATATCAATACCTATATGCCTATATGCCTTCATGGTACTGTCTGCAGTTCTGTCTCTCAATCTTGACCTGATGGCAACTTGTTTCCATAAGAACTGACTGTGCTTTTTTTTTTTATCCACTACCACTCTCCACATAAATGTTTAAGCAACTAAGAATATTTTTGATGACGTCTTTTTCATCCAAAGAAACAACATTATTGCTCTTTGTTTGCGACATGCATCACTGATAAGACTGACTCCATTTTGAAAAGCTAACAAATTTGCCACTACCTAGTGGAAGACTATATGAAGGACTGTGTGGTAAAGTTGAAAGATCCTGCACATAAGAAAATTGAGAAAGGGAAAAAATGAATTACATTACTTATTGAATGTCCCTCTTATTAGATAGTAAGGTTAGTTAGAGAGCAAAGGTTTTTGGAAGAAAAATTTTAAACTTATCGCATTTCACATTAAAAAGGAGAATATAATTTATTATTTTATATACTAAATACTCCTCTTTATTAATAAATGATCAAATGAAAAAAATGTCAACACTTTTCAGTACCCAATATCCATTGAAAAATAGTTGTATATTGTGCAACAGATATTTGAGAACACAGTTTATAAAGGTCAAAGTGGCTTGAATTGTAATTAAATATTTTTTTTTCTTCTTCTTCAGTCCTAACATGGAAGCTTCAAATCTAACAGTGGAAATGAAAAGACATGCTGCCAACAACGGAGATTCAGAGATATTGCCATCTTTGATTTTGCCATGTCCTTCATATTTAAGATCAAGAAAGGGCTTCTAGCCTCTGATGGGAATGTGTCTTACACTGACCAAAAAAAGAAACTCATTCTCAATATTCAGACACTGTCAGGAAAGTCAAGTTTATCCAGCAAATCCAAGGCACCATCAATGATAGCCCCAGCAAGTCAGGCAGGACCTTCCCTATCAGCTCCATGTGTCGGAGGTGGGGTTCATTACAGCATCAGGCATAAATCTTATCAGAAGGCAGCTCATATCCGAAAGAACTCGGGGGGGGAGGAAAACTCTTTGATCCTAGCACTTGCTAAAACAAAGTCAGACAGTCCAGTGAGTCCAGCATGCTAGCTCCTCCTCTTAGCTAGCCTGATTTAAACCTTCTCCTTGCCTGGAGTGCTGTTGAGTGGTCAGCAAACATGCCCATAATACAAAGAACTTGTTGAAGGCTGCCATCAGGGATATTAAAGCCAACATAAAAAAGTTCACCGGATTAACACACGTAACAGTTTCAGAAGTGGTATAGACATGTAAAAACTGCTATACCAAAGTCACGTAAATATATATTGATTTTTCTGTTGATTATTTTTGTTTTACTCACAATCAAATTTTGTTCTCAAATAGCTGACGCATCCTGTAAACATAATTTAGAAAGAAAAAACTTCCACATCCATATGTTTTAGCTTGTTTTCAAGTTTTCACACATACTTTTGACATCAGCTTGAACATGTGAAGAAATTTAATTATTATTTGCCTTTGCAGTGGCAAGATTAATTAAATATACAGGTTATGGTAATGCAGCTGGTCTACTGGCAAGTCGTGGGCTAATGAGAGGTGGTCATGGAAAAGGAAACTATTCTAGTGATTCTGAAGATAGTGAAACTGAAGAATACAGGGAAGCAAAAGATAGGTAGGAAAATAAGTCTGTTGTTTCTCAATCATTCATCAAATTAAGTTCTACTTTCTGAATTTAACCATTAAATTATTGCAGAATTAATCCAGTAATAGGCTGTTACGAGGAGCCTAGACCTGATCCGATGGCTGGTATGTCAGAAGAACAGAAAGAATATGAAGCCATTCAACTTATGAATATGATGGATAAATTAACGAGGTTAGGTTATTAACTATAGGCATTGTCTAAAATACAGCATTAAATTTCATAATTAGTAAATTAACTTTGTATTGAACACTTTTGTTTTCTAGAGATGGTATTGTGAAGCCAGTAACCATTAGTGATGATGGAAGGCCTCGTCCAGTTGAACATATCCTTGAATTACAAGAAAATTTGAAATATCCGCTGTCAAAACATTCAGGTTCTGAATCAGATTCAGATTAAAAAAAGCACATGTGAATAAAGATAAAGGGAAAACAATTGTGCAAGTTGAATAATAATAATAATAATGAGCAAATCTCTTGCTTGTTTCATGGTGCAACTACAGTAGTTGCACCAATTATTTAACACAATTATGCCTCAAAGGCATTTTTAAGATTCTGTTTATTTAGGCTGCCATTTTATTAAACAGTACAGATTCGTTTAGTTTTCCAGCTATTCATTTTAGATTTATCTTAATGATTTAGGCAGAATGCATAATTTTTTTGATACAAATTTTTTATATTTAATGTTTGAGTAGCAAGTACTCAATATTAAAATTCGTGCCGATTTTCTTTCAGACATGTAGTTTCAGTGGATATGGCTGAAAGCTGTCCTAGATAAAGCTTTTTCAAATCTTACAGTGAATTGTTTTCATTTTGCTGTGTAATTCGTGGGTTATTTAATTCTAAGTATTAAACAACAGAAGTTCTCCAGAAAATTAAATAATAGTCATCAAACTTGACTAGATTTTCAGACCATTCCAGAACAAATTCACATTTCATTAAAAATATTTTTTTTCTCTTTGATGGGGTAGAAAAACATTTCCATTTATCTGATGGGGTTCATAAAACAAGTCATTCATCTCTATTACTTAAGTATTTTAAAGTTTATTTTAATTTCCATCTAAATACTATTTCTGTGGAAAATAATTAAGGCCTTTTTTAAAATTAGTTTTTCATTAAGTTATAAATTTAGATAAACTTTAAATTGTATACTGATGAAATGAACATTGCTAAACACATACATAAACATCAAATGTGATTAGCAACCTTAGCAAGGCATTGTTGCTTTGAGAGCATTTCTACCTACTACAATTTTTGTTATTCTTCAAAACAATTCCAATTGTTAAGTAGAATCTTGAACAAATACATTTAGAGACATTAGTCTGTTCTTTGCCACTTGAGAATAGTCCCTTTTGCCCAGTTAATAAAAATTAAATGTTGAATTCTATTTAAAAAAAAAAAAATCTTTTTTTTAATATTTCTGTAAGACTCCATATTGAGAAAACATGTCAATTTCTGTACACATTGAATGAATGTATTTATAATAAATGTAAGCAATCTCTTGAGACTTCTTACAGGATTTTTCTTAAAATGTTTTAATTGAATCAACCCTAAGTTTGTACTTTGTTGTTTACATTTTTTGTTAAGAATAAAATATTTATTTTTAAATATTTTAAAATGTTAATGGAGATTAAGAAAATAAAGGAAATGACTTTTGTGTTAATGTGATGACGATCAATTTGCTACAAATTTTATAATCTTGTAAAAACGTTTTTCCTGTGAAAGAAATGATCCCCCAATTCATTTTTGAATGCAATGAGGCTAGATTAAATAAAAAATTAACTTTACATTCGAAAACTTTATAGAGCATTTTACATGATTAACATATCATCAGTCATTTTTAAATCTCATTGAATTGCCTTGAAAGAATGCAAACATGCAAGTTATTTTTTCTTAATTTTATTTTACTTTTAAAATGTTTTAAACCTTATGTTAATCTGTTCTTGGTTATAATGCATCAGATTGACATCAGCACAAAATTAATTTTAAACATTAATTTCTATAGTACAGGACTTGGGTATATAGGAACAATTTTAGAAAAAGATCGTCCTCCAAGTATCAAAATCAAATTCAGAATTAGAATAGCTTTGGCTCTAATATTTATTTTTTGTACTCCAGAGATTTATTGAATGGCTATATTTTACATTCGTTATCTATTTAAGTAAATGCCAACTACTGTAAATGTCTTGTAATTAGAGTAATTGTATTTGTTATTGTACAGCTGTGAAAATCAAATAAACAACATTGTCTTAAAACTACGGAAGATCATTTCCCATTTTTTTACAAATGATGCAGTTTAGCCAGCCATACTTATATTAGAGTAGCAACAACGTATCTATATACAGTAGAACCTCGATAAATCAAATTCTTTCCTAACTGGAAGTTTCAGCCCATTGAACCTTCATAAATCGAATTTTTTTGAGGAAAGTTAATCTCTACAAGTTAACACAAACTCTCCTACTAATCAAACTTTGTCAATCCGGGCCTCTGTAAATTGAATTCATGGTTCATACGAGTCCTTGAAATCCTTAAAAAGTACTTGAAAACAGAAGAGAGTCATTGAGAAGTCCTTGAATTCTTTAAGAAAGAAAAGTGGTAATTCTTCCACGTGGTTTTCCATGGACCGCCTTTCATCTCAACAGACAAAAATACCAAGAAATGAGCCTCACATCTTTTCCATACTAGTTTGTGGGAGAATCTCCTTCCCCTCCTCTTTCTTGGGGAAAAAAAAATATGTATACAATTCATTTAATGAGTCCTTAAAAAACATTTAGTCCTTGAATTTTTTCATTATAAGTGCGTACGAACCATGGAATTGATTTCAGTTTATCTTTCTATTAGGAGTTTTAATACATAAGCTGCTCCAATTGGCTTTACAAACTTACTAGATTCCAATAGGTCAAATATTCTCCTACCAAATAATTTATAGTATAAATTGAATAATCATCCGCACTCAGACAAAAATAAATGTACACGTTTTAATTTCACTCAATTTCGATACATCGAACCTCCATAATTTGAAATCTATTTTACTTAACCTCGACAAATCGAAGCATTTTGCTTTTCCCTTGAGATAAGATTTATCGAGGGTGCTATTGTAACTGGAAAAAGTATATTTGAAAATTAAAAAATCTGCGGCAAGACCTGCAAGAAATCAATGATCTCGTGTACTTTGCAATCAAGTTAATGTGATGGAATTACTAAATTATCACTGAAATAAAAGACCCAAGAGTGATAGGTAAAACTAGCTTATTAGCCCAATGGGTTTTGGCACATGCAGGGTGTATCAGGTTCGATGGTCATAAAGTGCCTAGCGTGATCCTTTGCATGATTACAAACTTAAAGTTCCTTGTCGAAAACTCAAAATTTAAATTGCGTCGTTACGTCATTTATGAACTTTCCGCACCAGCAGTTCATTAAATTCAAAGGGGCGATTACAATTAAATCGGCGGCAATTGTTGAGATTAAATGACGTTTTCGACAGGTTTTCAGCAAACTTCGTGTGATGTTTTGACCTTTAACATTTGAGTTTTGAACATTTTGCATAAGGAACTTTAAGTTTGTAATCATGCAAAGGATCACGCTAGTTACTTGAATTACGTTACACCCTGTATGTGCCAAAACGTTAACACCTGCCTTAATTAGTGGTAGCATTCTTCCTTCTAGAATCGCTCTCCCCTTTGTGGACCGTTTTCACTGGACTTAAAAATTTTCAGTGGCGAGTTTTTTTTGGCCCACCCTGTATACTATAGGTCCTATACATTTCAATGTCTTGTCAATTTTCCCTTTGTAGACTATTGCCTCTGATGATGGCATAACGCCAAAATGAGTCAGGCTAATAAATTAATATCACTCTTGGGTCCTTTATTTCAGCATCAATTATTGTGATACTAAAGTCAGATTCATATTAAGCTGACACCATTGGGAGAGTTAGCAACTTCATCACCTGAAAATGGCTTCTTAGATGATGAGATGTAGTCCTACGCATCTATCACTATTCCAGCTTTCCAGCTTCCTTGGGATGTCTGATAGGAAATAAGTTTTAAAAGATGGATGCTGGAATAGCAATAGATGCATAGGAATACAGGAAGCCATTCTTAGGTGATGAGGTTGCTAACTCCCCCAATGGTGTCAGCTTAATATAACCCGAGTTCAGTCAATCATAGAAATTGTGTTTTTATAATTGCAAAAAACATTCTTACCCTTAAGGAATTTGATATCAGCAACAAATTCACTTTCAAATTAATTAATAGTATTTTTAATTCTGTAATCCATAAAATGAATGTATTCTAAAAATTTTTAATCGTTGCACATATCTAACTAATACGTAAACAACACTCCTGCCGGATAATTACCATATAATAAGGCTGCATCAGCCATCTTAGCTATCAACGGATGGTCGCCCATCCAGTGACGAGCCGAGCCTGATGTAGCTTAACTTCGTAGAAGTTGTTCAGTTGAACATCTGAAACAGCTTTTCACACAGGCTTATCAGTGTGTTGACCTCAATGTGCTCCTGAATGTTCAACGAGAATGGGGCTTCAGGTTGGATTTGAAAATCAGAAATGGCAGGCAACACACCGAACAGATCCTGTAGTTAAGACCCAAGAAAAAGTAAGGCATCACGTAAAATGCTATTTCGGGGTCTGGTTCATAATGTAATATACCCTTGCGGGGCCTATTTTCTTAAATATTTGATCATAATAAATCAAGCCGAGGGACTTCAGAAACGTGGGGCCTTGTAAAGCCACACAGTTCGCATCATCCTCGGGCCGGCCGTGAATGTTTAATATATGTATAATCAAACAGGGGTGGTTGCTCGCATAATGCATAAACGTCAAATAGAAACAAGCCACCCCAGCGGTTGGGCAATTTCCCAGTCGCTGAACGCATTGCTCTGCATTTTCTGACCTCCAACAACTAACGGGTTACTGAAACCACGTGCGTAAATGATAACTATTCTAGCCATGTCTCAAGGTTGCTAGCAACCAGTCGACAGTACGTAAGAGGCCTAAATTGGCATCCAAACATCATAGTGGCGAAAATACCAGATATAAGCAGGCCATCAGGTTAATCTTCACTATCCACACATCGCACGATGAGTGATCATGTGACCGAGATAAGTGAATTTATTTTTTTAAAGACTGGGGGGGGCTGAGCCCCCCGACCCCCCCCCCCCCCTCTAACGAACTAATATACAGGGCCGGGACACATTAATATAACCACCTCTCCTCGAACATGTTGGAACGTCCCATGGTATGCAGATGAAAAATCATTGCATATCATTAAAAGCTGATAACAGCAGACGTGTAGTAGCATCCGTTAATACAGCAATTGCCGCAGTCATGGGCAGAGCAAGTTACCTGTCGGACCTCCAAAAACGGCCACCTTTGTGAACTGCTCTAGGGCTGCCGTTGTGAAGGTGTACCGCGACTGGACGAACCAGACAGTTTCGAGCAACCAAAGAGGTAACTGTGGGGCCCCACGGGCCATCGATCCTAGAGGCAAGCATCGGTTATGAAGCCTGGCCAAGACTAATCGGCGTGCCACTGTTGAGCAACTGACACAGCAAATGAACAGTGGGGTCACTAGGCGTGTCAGCACCAAGACAGAGCAACGATCCTTCTTGAGGTTGGGGCTCCGGAGCAGGCATATGGTAACAGCACCCATGTGACGCCTGTGCATCGCCGAAAACGCCTCCAATTCGCAATGGACTATCGCCATTGGACCTCGGCCGAGTGGCAAAGGGTTGCTTTCTCTGACGAGTCGCGGTTTCTGGTGAACAGAGTGGACGGACGATGGAGAATTTGCTGGGAAGCATCTGAGAACAGGCATCCCGATACCATCGTTGGCAGACGACAGGCTGGTGGAGGAGGTTTGACTGTTTGGGGGATGTTTTCGTGGTATGGTCTGAGTCCACTGATACCGCTGGAGGGTACACTGAATGCTGTTCGTTATCTGACGATTGTCGCAGACCAGGTACACCCCTTCATGTCGACAGGGTATCCTCAGGGTGATGGCACCTTTCAACAGGACAATGGTCCCTGCCATACTGCCAAAATTGTTCACGACTGGTTCGAGGAGCATGAGGATGAATTCAAGCTACTCCCATGCCCACCCAACTCCCCGGACCTCAACCCCATTGAACATTTGTGGGACCATCTCGGTCGCCATGTCCGCAAGCTGGACCCTCCACCACGCACGGTGATGGAATTACGGGATGCACTGATCGCCGAATGGTCCCAGATACCTGTAACCACCTTCCGAGGACTTATTGACTCTCTGCCATGTCGACTAGCTGCTGTGCTTGCTGCCAAAGGTGGATATTCCGGATACTAGCAGGTGGTCATATTAATGTATCCCGACCCTGTATACCCCCTTTTCTATTTTTTGCACTCTTCTGCATTTTTAAAAATTTCACCCCGAAGATGGAGTTGGAGGTGGGAGAAAAGGTAGTAGGTGGAAGGTGCTAGATCAAGGTTATATGGGGGTGGGGGTGAGCCATGATATCCCATTCGAGCTCGTGCAAGGTCCAGGTGTTGCTAGTGTGTGGGCGAGTGTTGTCTTGATGGAACAGAACCGGCTTTCTTCTGAACTAGTTTCGGCGATTGATCTTGATGGATTGTTGAACAAACACTCGAGATACAGAATCCTGTACAGAATTGTTTGTGCACGCGTCAAGAATCCGGAAGAAATTTTCCGGACAACCTGATATTACAGATATGTTCACCACCACCACTACAAGTGTCCAATTTCAAATCATCATTTAGTATAAATTAGTAATCACTGACTGCTAATTTTGTCAAAGCTTTTAGAATTTTAACTAAAGTTTTTGACAGCTAAAAATTTATAACTACAATTGCATTTTTTCTTCTCGTAAAAGCTTTCTATGAAAATTTGCCATTATCTTTGTAAACAAAATAGGCCTATTCATAAAGTTTTAATTTTATGCCTTTAAATATTCGTGTAGACAACACGAAATGATGCAATCCACTCAACACAAGTAGGCCTTTTCATGTTGCTAGATGCTAAGACGGCCGAAGGCGTAATTTCGGAACCTTCTATTTTGGGGGCTTTAAAGAGTTGCCTAATTTGCCGTGAATGAATGCGCATACGAGTCCATGTCCTAAATCTATTTTCTCTTTCCCTTTAACCCTACAAGAAGTTTCATTATAAATTCTCCGCATAATATTTAAAGATTTCTCCCTTGATTCGAGCGTTTGCACTCACTTTATATCTTAACTAACCCTATTCCTGCTTTAAAAGTAATGATTTGCCCTTCGTGCTAATAATTTGTTCAAAATTGGCTTTGGTTCAATCTTGAACGAATAACTAATTCGTGTGAGCAACACTGAAAAGCAATCAAATGTGCAGTGGTCTTTTCGCAAACCCGTCTGAAGAATTCGGTAATATCAGGCTCTTCTCGCACGAACTTGTTAGGCTAAATCGATTGTGTATGCCTTTTGAGAATATTTTTGAATGGGTTTATTAGCTAAATGAAGGCGCACGCTTTTCTGTTTTGGAGACCACAAAATTTTCGAAAAGCTTTGCTAATTTTTTATATTTTGAAAAAAAAAAGAAAAAAGAAAAAAAAAGAATCCAGTAATGTTTATTCAAAAAGGTTTCGAAAAAATTATTCTTCTGCCAAAAAATAAACAAAAAAATAAAACTGATAATATTAAAAGAACTAGAAAGTACCTAAACGAAAAATTCGATTGCTTGACGGATAATCAACAGTGGCGCTCGCTCTGTCCATCCTTCCTTCTTTCTTTCCTGCACGTGACCGAGTTTGGTTGCTAAGCAACAAAAGAAGCGGATGGAACGCGCTGCATCGTCTGCTGCTAATGAATGTCGTCCATCGCGGTCCTTCCACGTTCGTTTTGATTTTGGCCGTGCTTGAAACAACGCTCAGCATATTTGATCTACGTGCAAGCAGGTGGGTCTGTTTAGTTGTCAACTGAGGCATTATTTTTGCTTTTCATTGTAGTTAATTTAACGTGCTTGTCGGCGCGAAAAAGCATTTTATACGTGATCAGCCAAGTTTCTGAAACTTGACGTTTCGAACGGCAATCGAGTTTATGTAACTGGATAAGAAAAAAACTACAGAGAACAATGAGAAAATTTAAACGATTCGTAAGCAGGGGTGATATTGATTTATTTAATTTAGTTTTCGTTTTCTTTAATCCTCTTCTGTGTAATGCGCCGATTTCGAATTGAGCGTGTCTTTCCCATCGGATACCAATAAGAAAAATTGCTCCCGTAAAAGTTTGTATTCTTCATTTTTAATTTTATATTTTCTGTCGCAGAAAAATCACGGAGGACGAGTACGGATATATTATGGAAAAAGACAAATCTCTGGCCGTGGGTATTTCCTTAGTATCTTCGCCAGATTGCAACACACGATTATTAGGAGAACCGCAAAGTTTAGTTCCGGAAAATCTTGACAAGAGTCCTCGTAAACGCATAGTCGGTCCGTGTGATACGAGTTGCCTCGATCTACAAGTGAAGAAGACCCATCTGGAGCCATCGCCGCATACCACAACAACAACCGGCGCCAATGACACCATGGTCATCGTCGAACTTTCGCCCGTCGAAGACGGGGATAGGGTCGGCGATAACCCACTCGCCAAAGCCAGGTATGAAATGCTTGCTAACTTGCTTTTTTTTTTTTTTCCTTCTTTATACCCAAAAATTAAAAATTAGTTGGATTGTTTTGTACTGCCATTTTCAAAACTCTTACTTAATTTCTATCAATATAACGATGTTTTCTAATTAGACTGTCGCGGCTCCGAATACGAAATATGGTTTTGATTGTATATCCTTAAAACTAAATTTATCAGCCAATTAATCCTGCACTTTAAAAAGATATTTTCCTCCCCCTCTTACCCTTTAGATCTAACTCTATTTAATTCTTGCTTAATAATTTACCCATATTTAATTGCCATAATTTTAACTAGTAAAGCAACTTAAGTTAATGTTGAAAGTTTTTTTCTGTTCATTAGAACATGTAGAGTTTTTTTTTAATTTTTATTTATTTATTTATTTATTTATTTATTTATTTATTTATTTATTTATTTATTAGGATATGGTTTACTTCTTAGCCACTACTTATACATGTATGTACTAAAATTGTGGCATTATATTAATTAGTAATTATTCTTTGTTAGGGATCACAGTAAATCTTTATTATAATCTAGGGTATATACTTTTTTTTATTTTTTATGAGCACTGATAATATGCACTGTAAAACTTAAACATGCCTATAATGAAAATTTAATTCCTCAATTAAATAAAAAGGCAAAGTGCAAACAGCTTGCCTACATACTAAGTTTGTATAGTTGGAAAGCAACCTAAGCTATAGAGTGAATACAGTATTTTCCTTACAAGACCTTTCGTGAAGGGCAGTTAGTTCCTGTGACAAGTTGTATCAATGAGACATTGTAAGATTCTATAATTGAAGTTGTAAAAATGATCTTCTCATTGTTTTAACAAAAAAAAAATGCATGATTTTAGGATTTCTTCTGTTTTAATCATGAGTGACGCTTTTTAAATAGATTAATGATAGAAAAAAAAACCTTACATTCGCGTTTTTTATGTTAAAAAAATGCAAAGTTTACTGCATAAATTTATGATGACATTTGTGGTATTTCTTTTAATTTTACGCTGTGAGTCTCGCAAATTCATCAGAACAAGCTGGGTTTGTCCCGAATTGTATTGCAATGAAATGTCGGTATCCTATACAGGCCTGTTCTGCGTTCAATTAGGAACACAAAAAATCCATATCTAAATCGGATGTACAGATTACTCAGAAATAAAACTGAAACCTTTTTACATGAAAATCATGTCACATACCCATATAGTTTTCCATATTTCTAAAGGTTTTCACAATAGCGCCCTCTTCCTGTTCACTTAGCAAAAATAAAAATAATAATAATGGTAATTAAGTAAATGAGTGCCATGATCATGTGCAATGATGCTGCTAATGAGAATGCTGCTGCTACAGCTTGGCTTTATGAGGACAGATATCCAAAAATTTTTGAGTGATCTGTTCATTTGATAATGATGCATTTTTTGTTTTTTTGTGTTCATCATAGAATGTGGGACAATATTGTAATTGGAAATTGGTCCCTATTTGCTATGATTTACGAGGTAGATTTTGTATACAAATTCACTTCCCATTATTTTTATTTTAACAAATTATACAAGGTCATTCATAAGTCTGAAAATTTTCAAAAATTCATTACACACAAACTTTGCATTGAATAATAAATTTTATTATATTGATATACAGTATTTAACAATTTTATTAAATTGTGTTGCTAATTCAAGATATACCGATTTTTTTTTTTTTTTCAAAATATTCAATAATAATTAAAACATCACACACTCTATTGCTCACAGAGGTAATTTGTGATCCGGTCAATGATGCTTCATTCATAGAGATGTATAGGAGAGAAGCAGCACTATATTCAGACCAGAATCCATAGGAATACATACAGTGCATTAGCACCACTACCAATCTTGCTATAAATATACCGTGAATTTTTATTTATATTTTCTTCATCAGTAGGACTATATCAAACTTTTTTCTCCTTTTAAAATTTCATGGAGCTTTTCACCAGCACAGCTGCAATAAGGAAAACACGCACTAATGATCAGTCCTCTTAGCAATGCCAATTGAAAGAGTCATCAGGTCGCATCACCGCACCTACTTCTCTCCATGCACATCAAAGAGTGCCTAATAATTTCCTGTTTTTAGAGATTGTTATCAGTCTGTTATCGAAACAAATTTTAGACAGAATTCATATTTTGCTGGACTTTCCCTTTAAGATATTTCCCAGATGCTCAGTGTCTTCACCTTTGGTGATATGGCAGACATCTAGGCAATAATCCATCCGATGTGTGTGTCAACACATCAAGGCCCACCAGATCAACATCAGCGATGATAGGGTTATGAAAATCCCGTAGGTTATAGGGGATTGGAGGCACAAAGACTGTATCCTTGATGAACCCCCACAAGAAGAAGTCACACGAGTTGACTATGATCTGGTTGCTTTAGTTATTAGGAGCTTTAGCAAAAAGCTACTGGTAAGATTTGCTTGACCTGTACATTTATCCAGCCGCCGTTTGCACGATAACTTGAAAAGAATTAACTTTTTCAAATCCTGTTTGCAGAAACATGACCATCAAGGTCTTAGCTCAACGGTATCAACTTTTCAGGCTTTTTTGTGGACCCCTTTAAATCGAATTCACGTGCTAACGCACTGACAGTAAAGAATACTAAGATAAGATTTGTTAAGAATGAATACACTGTTACTTTCTGTTTATCTTTTAAGCAGTGTTGACGTGAGCAAGATTGCTTTATGGGTGCACGATTGCTCAATTGCTCATAATACATTAATAATAATTTCAATTTTGTGTCACAGCTAAAGCTCCCTCCTGGAATGTTTGCAAGATTTTGTTTATGATTTTTGAAATGTTTCCCAGACTTAGGATTAACTCTGTATATCCATTTTGATTAAAGCACACCCATCAAGCTTCACTCAATCCATTCCAAAGTTGTGATCCCCCCCTCCCTCTTAAATGCATCTGGAAGTGCCATGTGCAAAAAATATTGGCAAATGAATTATGAGTACACCAGTGTCATTCTGCATATTAAAAATGTATACTCTAAAATATTTTCTTTTAGAAATAATTTTTTTTCATCCCAGCAGCTTGGAAAATGATGGATTTGAAGCTTTGTTAGTTTTAAAAGGGAGGAGGGACCAGTGTTGGATTGGCCATGTAAGCTTCAACTGTTAATTGGAAGTGCTTTTTCCACCATAAATATCATTGAAAGTTAATTATTTTAATCATAAGAGATATTTTGTATGACAATTATGAGGATTTTAAGGCTGAAGAGGTCTGTCATATAATAGGAGCAGGGCTAAGATTGAGATAGACGAATATGGTAAAGAACTTACTAAAAAGAAAAAAAAAAAGCCTACCCTTGTTTCATATCTAGTCCTGGTCTTCAAGAAGAAATCGGGTGGATAAAATATGAATAGTAATTTTAAAGAAGAAAATAGGAAAAATCATTTTGAGGTATAATTAATGATTTGAACTTCTTGCACGATCTCTTGTGACTATAAAGTATGATAATTGTACATAAATAAAGATATCATCAGTAATGTTATTCAGAGGAACAAATAGATTTCAGGACAAGGGTTGTAGGGAAAAATGAACCAAAAAATTTCAAATAGCTTTCACCCTACTCATAATACAGCCAACGTGAAGAGAGTTTGAGCTATGGTGTCCTTAGAAAACCTACCTACTAATGGCCTAGAAGCTGTCGTGTGCATCATTTGAGGAAACCTGAAATTGAAGTGGCAGCATAAATGGCAGCTTCGTGGTTATCTTCTGACAGAATGGCATATCTGCTAACATTTCACCAATATCAGATTACAAACTACCTTGAACACGACGGATAGCAATGGGTGGTCATCCTAAACCATGGCTCAATGATGGCTCGTGGATGGTCCCCTAGAGCATGGCTCAATAACTCGATGACATCAATAAGCCATGAGCTGTTCATTACCATCACAGCAAAAGACTGGCTACTTTCTTCAACCAGTGCAAGAAATTTTCCAAAGGGTTTATGGTTGCAGCTGCATATTTTGCTCTTGGTAAGCTCAGGTTGCACAAGGTGGTTACTAATGTTAAAGTCCACTCGTCGTACTTCCAAAATAAAGGTAATGGGCCCACTTACCATCAAGGAATTCCCTGTCTCTACAGTACAGATGCTCGAGCACATGTACACATGGATAAAGTGTCAAGCCACACCTTTTCCATTTTCTTCACTGGCCTACTATGCAGAAAAAGAAATGGGAACCAGAATCAAGGTGATCTCATTTTCATCCATCCTGGTTAAGTCCCCAGACACCTCGGTCTTAGACTTTTATAGCTTTGGACTCCTTAAAAGAGAGCTTGGAAACCATTGACCTATGATGCTGAGAGGCCCACAGAGAGAAGTGTGGAGCAACATCCCCTTTACAAGCTTCTGTAATATCAGGCCATTGTCCATAATGGAGGACAACACATTGAACAGATAGTAGAGGAATGGTATCTTGAAGAGAAGCTGGAGATCAGAATCATTCAATTTTAACTGTTTCAACCCTCTGTAGAGTGAAGGGTTGTTTATTTATTTAAAGTCTGTAATCATGTATATCTGGATGAAAAGCATGGTTTTCATTTTTATTCCTTTCTTTCTTTGAAATTTCAAACTTTCTTTACCACTTCAAATTTTCTTTCTTTTCCACTTAGTGATAAATCGGCTGCAGCTGAATATTTTGAATTCATAAAAGGTTCAGATACAGAAGATGATTTTCAAACTCATTCCCAGCATCTGATAGATAAACTAGTCAAGAGTCCAACTTCTGCTCATAGCACAGCCAATGAAACGTAATTATTCCGTTTTGATTTTGCATAACATTATCTTTTTTTTATGCTGATAAAGATAATTTTATTTGCAATTTTTGTAAATTCTTAAAATATATTTTCTTGAAAATGAATTCAAAAATTGTAGATGCTCTTGCTGCTTTGTATTTTATTTACTTTTGTTTTTTGACTTAAGTGATAAAGATGGTTTAGCTGCTCAGGATCAACAACAATATTATATAGCAGTTGATGCACGAACAGTAGCAACACTGCAAGCTGGAGCAGAATATACTTTGGTGCCCGTGGAACAGAGTGCTAAATCATTGGGAACTGAAGATCGAATGCAAAATTCTTTCGAAGATGATAGGTTAGAATAAAAACCACTTGATGTAGATCCTTTAATGAACAGCTCCTGTAAAAAAAGTATACATAGTTCAATCCAATAATCCAACTCGATTGCAATTTATTTAAGGTTTATCCAATATAAGGCATTCATTATAAAGTTGCATATTTTTATGCTTAACTGTTAAGTAAATACACCATTGATCAAAAGTATCCTGGCACCCTTGCAATATAGTAGATTCTGTCAAAGTGTAAGCACACAGGGGTATAAAAGGATGACAGACATCATTGTAAAGCTGAAACTGTAACATGGGAGAAAAATGCAAGTTAAATGGCTTTAAATGTGGTGAAGTGGTTGGGCATTACTGTTTTGGAAAACTTTTGCAACATTGTGTTGAATGAACAACAGTCACATCTAATGGAAAGTAAGAATTTCAATTGTTATTGTATATTATTTGTATGTTTTTGATTTATTTAAAAATGAAAAAGTATCCATTAGTCAATAATAGTCTTAAAGTGGCCAGGACTTTCTCAGATATTCATCTGAAACAGAATGATACTGCACACCGACACCTGCCCAGATCTGTTGCAAATGCAAGCAGACATACTAAATTTCCCATCACAATATCGTGCGGGCTATTCATGTCTCATTCCACCATAGATGATTATACAACCACGACCTGGTAGACAGGGACCTAGTGATGAAACAGAATTGCATGGAATCCGCAGAAAATGTTCATAGTAAATTCCAAGATGCCTCCATATGCAATATCAGCACCATGACAATTTAGTGAGAGCTCTGAGTTTATGGTTTTTATGGCTGAGTAGCCACATAAACCAAATATTAAAGTAACTGATAACAAGCTTTGCTTACAGTGGTGTAAAGATAAACAAAAATGGGCCTTTGAGAAATGGCAACATGTCTGAAGGAATGATGAATCGTGCTGAACTATCTGTTAGTCCAATGAGCCAATATGGGTATGGAGGATGCCAGGAGAAGAATAATAATTTTGTTATATTATGCCATAAGTAACGTTTGGTGGTGAAGGCATTATGGTTGGCACTGCTTTTTCATGGTTCATGCTCAACCCCTGTGAAGTTAATTGACTGCAAAAGCTATCCATGTTTTACACAATTCCATCTGCATGTTAGTTTTGTGACAAAAGTTTGGTGAGGCTTGTCCCTCTTTCAACATGATCATAAAGTGCAGTTTTGCATAGCTGGTTTGTTGATATCAGTGTTCAGGAATTGTACTAGCCTGTTCAAAGTCTGGATCCCAAAGCCATAGAACACTTGTGGGATGACTTGAAACATTAGCTGTGAGTTAGGCCACATCTCCCCACAGTGACAGAGATGACCACTGCTCTGTTGGAAGAATGTGCATGACTTCTAGCTGCAGCATTTCAAAATTTGGTGGATAGATTTTTTTGGTAAAATGTCAGCTATTATCACAGCAAATGTTGACAATGCTATTTGCAGTCGTCAGCCCTCTAGTGGCTCTGTTGGAACAAGCTTCACATAAGCCCCTTCAGTGGCCATATTGGAACATCAGACGATACCTCTGCAGATAATGGTGCAGCTAGCTGTATAAGCACGAACCACTCTTTATCCATCACCGTTTTATTTTAAACCAGTTCAACACGTAGCTGCAATGAATTATCAAAGATATTGAAATAATTACACCCGAACTGCTGAAAAAATGACGAGAAGTTACAGATACAATGACTGGATATTGTATTAGGTCGTTCATTAAATGGGCCAGTGTAGGGGGCAGTGAAATCCATCGTCGAATGGTGCAGGTATACGGTGAGAACTGCTTGTCAGTCACAAGGGTGAAAGAGTGGAACAAGCGATTCTGCGATGGGACCTCGTACACCTTCTGCTGTCAGGAACTGCACAGCATCCAGCTGCACTTATTTGGATGCCTGCATTGCAGCCGTTTCACGTCGCGATCACACTAATTGACAGACTGGGCGGCCACGCTGCGCACCTGTCATCTATTTTTAATCTCCGTGCTCGACAGTGCTCCAACAGCAGGGAACAGCGCCTGCTTCGTATTCGTCAGGTTCATATCTACATCTTAGCCCAGTCTCCTGGTTCGTGCATACGGTACTTTTACTACATCTGCTGGCCCATTTTTTTAATGAACGCCTAATATGTGGTATTCGAGAGAAAGATATAGTTGATGAAACCATCGGCTCGAAAATTTACATGATGTTAATTTTCACTATCCACACAATTGTGCGATGACTAATGTGGCCAAGGTAAATGAAATTTTTATTAATTTAACCATTACTTCTTAGCTTTTACTATGACTAAATAGAAAAGGGGGTATACTAAGTTGGTTGGGGGGGGAGGGGAGTGTGATTCACTTTCCTTGCTCGCATGATCAGTCGTGCGATTGTGAGGATAGTGAAAATTATCTTGAAGCAACACGTAAGTATGCCCAAAATAGTTCTGAAGGTTTGACTCCATGTTGGTGAATTCTTCGTGTTTATGAAGGCAAGAAAAATGACTGAGGAAAATCAGAGAGCCTGCCAGAGAGATGGTATCATAGAAGCAGCTGAGCATTGTAAAACTGCCTCCTCTTCTATCAAGCATTTTTTCTTTCATTACTGGCATTCAATCCAAAATAACTCAAAATGTACGCAGTGGAAATGTGTGTAGATTGTTCATTCTTACCACTTATACAATTAGTTGCACATTGGTTGCCATGCTATGAGGTATTGTCTGATTTTCCAATATGGCTGCTGAAGGGGGGTAATGTGAGGCTTCAATCATTGGCCATTATAGAGTTGACGACTGCGATTTCTTACTACTTTGCAGGAGAAGCAATATGTAAAGATGTCCAGATACTTTTGATCATGTAGTATAATTTAACTGCTAATTTCACATATCCCCACTGCAGACCTTCCAAATTCTTGGAGAGACGTTTGTTCATATAGGGTTTGCAGCATGTGCATATAAATTAAGAAATATAACATAGTTAGTCAAATTCTATTTTCTTAAGTTAATATACAGGTTGCTTTTTTTCCCTCTTTGATTAGAAGCTGGAATAATACAGAATCGGCCATGAAAGTTAATGATGGCCAACCACAACATCTCCTTATGCAAACAATGAGACCAATGTCTAATACTCCTGATTCTCCTCAGATGCGATGCACACCTCAAGTGCTTTTTAAGTCGGTTAGCATTTAAAATTTTTTGTTTTTTGTGTAAATTATTAAAAAATATGAAATGAACATGGAATAAAGCACTCACTGCATTGCAACATCTTGGTTTCACCAGAAAATTGATCCATGTACTTTGTTTAACTGTTTATTTAACAAACAATTATTTATAAATGGACAAACAATTCTTATGAATAATACTTGCAGAGGTTTTCGGTTGAGACGAGGATACTTTTATAAAAGTGCCACATCTATTCTGGTAGATTTTCTACCTATATTATCCTCTTGGAATATTCAGAATATTCTTATATTTTTATTTGCCCTTAATTATGATGTAGAAAAAAGAATGATAAATTCTACAATCTGGGCTTGAACTAGGGACCACAAACAACACCACCAAGCCACCTAGCATCACCAAATCTGGGCCAACAATCCAACCTTCATTGTTGGCCCAGATTTGATGATGCTACTCAGTAGGCTTTTTTAGGTGGCATTGCCACAAATAACCGTGATAGTTGTGGTCTCTGGTTCAAGTCTAGTTCACAGAATTTTTCTTACCCTCTTTCACATAACCAAATTATTTTCAGAGTGTCAACTACTTTTCCATACTCTATTTATTATCGGCATATCAAGGTTTGAATTTCTTGCAGGATAATAAACCTATTAACAAATATCACAATAATATTTTTCACGTGGCTTTTCTTTACATTAATGTGCTTTTGATTTTTGTAAATTTTTAATATGGAATTTTTTTTCCCCCATCTTCAGGAAAGCAGTACTACATCTACAACCACACCAAACAGTGAATCTTCCTTCCCAAATATAAACAATGGCATTTTTACATCTTCCTCTGACGATTCTTCCGGCGCTTCAGGAAAATCATTACAGCCACTTCAACAAATCCCATCAACTGGACAGCAAAATTTAACAAGAAACTGCACACCGGTAGTATTATTTTATTACAAGAATAACTGAATCCTGATTAACCAGTTTCCATGCTAATCAAGGTCATGTTTGCATTTTTGATTTGCTTATGATGTTCATTACTGCTGATGAAGTGTACATACAGCATTTAATTTTAAAACCTGGAAAGAATTTAATTGTTTTATCAATTATAATAATTTACTGAATTGATTCAAACCAACTCAACCTGAGGCTCACAGTATACAGGTGTACCTCGACCTGACTGAGGCCTCTCTGAATCCTCCATAAACAATACATTGTCAAGTTGTATTTGATTGTATTCATAGTTGTTTTCAAATTACTCTTCAAAACAAATATTTTAAATTTTGGCTTAAATCCCCTCGAATGCATTTTCGACTATGATTAATTGGATTTACTACTGATCCTTTGTAACCAAGCTTGGTGATACTCGAGGGATACTTGTACAAAATGTCACAAATTAATTAATTTGAAAATGGTAATGAATCTAAATTTTTCACTTTTGAAAATTGTAGTGATCTTAATCTTTAGATAATGTAGTTGTTTCTTTTTCCATTATTTTCATGTTACATGGGTTGACCACTTCTTGGGTACACTTCTCATAGTTGAATGGACAGCTTTGATTAGGAGACAATCATGTGAATGCAGTACCAGGGCATATAATAATTGAAAATTTCATATGACATGTGAGCAAGATGGGCAATATTGAAGGGAGAGAAAGGGAATGAGGGAAGGGACCCTTGCTTTCGACATATATCTGTGATTGGCTTCTGTTTTTTGTGTGAATCACAACAGTTGCTTTGCAAAACCTGCTTCTGTTGGCAAGGAGTAGGAGGGTAACCAAAGATTTGAGTGAATTTGAAGCTGCATGGTAACTGGTGCCAGACAAGCTGAACCCTGCATTTCTGAAATCACTGTCATGTCAGCAGCACAATAAGGGAGTCTTTAGGTGTTATCGTTATCTGGTACAGAGGGTAGATTATCGCTCCGCGATAATCTACGGCACTTACTCCTTCGAGGGAGTTTTGCGCCATCCCTATATCTTAATGATTGCTGTATGATGGTCGCAGCAGTCGGGACCGACGGCTTTACGTGCCCTCCGAAGCACGGGGGGAGATGGAAATTTCCAGGTGGTCACCCAACCTGTGATTAGCCGCACCCAAAGTTGCTTAACTCCACCATTGCATTAAGCAAGGCGAGACAACTGGGCTACGGCTGCCCCCGTCTGTAGGTGTTGAGCTGCTATTTCTCACCATTGAGAGATCTCAGTTGCGCTAGTATGGTCACGTGATACGGATGCCACAAACTGGTCTTCCTAGGCAGTTATTTTCCAAGCCGGTGGGTAAGAGACCAAGGGGTGGGCCTAGAAGTAGCTTGCTAGACTACATGGAGAATCTGGGCGAGTCGCTTGGGTATTACCAGGGAGGACATGCACCTGATGGTGGAAGATCGTGATCGCTGGAGATCCTCCATAGGGCTGCTGCCCCCGCGACCCTAACGGATAAGCGGGTTTGAAAAGTAAGTAAGTATTCTCAGGGAACACAGAATGATGCAATGGTCAAAACATGTCAAGCTAAAGATAGTCCTATCACTGACAGTGCCTGATCAGAGAAACAACACTTGAAGAGAAATTTGTAAATATAATGATTTATCATCTACTAAATTTGAAATTTATAATAAGAGGTTCGGGACATAAGTCATGGCAACTTTTTTTTGTGAGAATTCGAGCGTGGGTGGAAAATGTGAAATATACAGATAAAAGGACAAGGAACGGATGAAAAGCATGGACATTTAACAACACGCCAAATTTTGCTCCTAGTGTTTAATAAGGTAGTTTGCAGAACATCACAGGCTTCATATTCCAAAATCATTATAGCACGCATAGTCATTCTAAAGGGCCTCAAAGTAGTCCCCTGCAACGTTCACAATACGCTAACAACGATGTGGGAGGCACCAAATACCATCTGCTTCACTATTTCCCTCCCCATGTGTGAATCTAGTCATCTCCTGTTGCACAGCATTTGCAATGTCCATTCATGTCCCAAATGGACTACCACATATTTGTTCCTTTACCTTCTATAAGAGGTCAAAATCACATGTAGAAAGATCTGGAGAGATGGTGGGTGCTTCAATTCTTCCCATTCCCAGATCGCAATAGCCACCCTGCACATTCTGCTTTGTGTGGTCTTGCACAGCGGTTGACTAAGAACTGATTTAACATTGTTCTCTGTTGTGGAAATATACTAGGAATGCACGGCTTCCTTGAAACATATGACATTTTATGATACCATCCCTTAGCTCTGAGAAAAAGAATAGTTGCCATGATTTATATCCCAACCCTGTAGATAGTATTTTACAGCATCAGTTAAGACCAAAACCAAAGGGGAAAAAATTAAAGGCACTGGTGAAAAACTAGATAAATACAAATAATGTTTTTTGAGTCATGCAATTTAAACACCATTGGATTATCTAAGCTGACCAAACTTGATCAGTACTGATCAAAAATCATTTATACATGTACAGGGTAATTCAAAAGTAAGTTCACCCAAAGAAATATACAGTGAAACCCTATGGTTCCATGTAAAAAGCGGTCCTCATCGTAGGTGGTCCTAATTATTATTAAAAATGTATTACATATAAAGTAGATAAAGGCTATAATGAATTTGGTACAATTTTATAGATTGGAAAACATCCATTATAGCACTATTAGTACAGTACAATACACTTAATCTGAAACCGTTTGAAAAACAAAATTAATACTTTACATTCTTCTTTCTCGGTACTTCATTTTCTACTTCATTCTCATTAGAAAGTAAACTTAATATTTTTTCATTATCTGTATGACATGCCAACACTTTAGTTCACTGTTGTATAGCCTTTCAAAGTTGGGATATTCTTTTGTAATCACCCTGTATATCTTTAGGTGAACTAACTTTTGGATCATTTATAGTATTATGAACACAAACCTCTTTACAAAAGTGCACAAATTTCAGAAATTCTGAATATTGTACATGAAACCAGGGCATTCTTTTCCAAATAGAAGAAGATATAATGGTGTCAAACTTAAAAATATAAAAGAGAAGCAATCAAGTCAACTAAACAAAAATAATGTAGTTTAGGACCCCTTAAAATTAATGATGTGACAAAATGCTTTTAGAATACTAAAAACAATAAATACATAGTTTATAATAAAAATTTACTGAACAAATTAAATATATTAAATTTGCCCTTTTAGGTTAATGAAATGGCAAATAATGGAAACTCGATGCTTCAAGCACAAATGTCTTTGAATTCCCGATTTCACACTCCAACCTCATCTACTCCAACAGCCTATCCTATGATGCCTAATCCCCATTCTCATCTTATGTACAATTCACAACATCATCCAGGAGTCTCAAGTGGCTCTTTTGGCATTTCAGGCCATCGGCTACATCTTCCTCCTCCCAGTCCAGCCTGGGCCAGCCCATATCAACAAGTAAGTTAACTAAACTCTCAAAAAAACTTTATAATTGCAATTACATGTACACTCGCGGTTATCCAAGCTGATGCATGCAATCAATCTAAAACACATGATAAATATTTTAGTAGCAAAAAATTAATTTAAAATCTTTTTGTTCATCTTGCTAGTATAATTACAAACGTATGTATTGTTTTGAAATCTATGTATTAAATGAACACCATCTTTACATTAATGCAGGTAGTGATCTCAAGTTTTGTAACCCATTAATACCAGATCTCCGTATTATCAGAGTTTTTTCGTATCCGAGATAGTCTCAGTCCCAATTTACTTGGATAATTGCAAGTCTATTGTAGCTTTCTTACTAATGGACATTTGTTGAATTAGATGTTTTATTGATATATAACTAGAATTAAGGCCCATTTAAAACATAATGAAAAAAAATATTGATTGAAAGTTTCGTATTTGCCAATAGCAAAAACCTTTCTCACATTTAAAAAAAAAAAAAAAAAGATAAGTCAAGAGTAATTTAATTCAAACCGTTGTTGCAATTTCTATTTTAATAGAAACATTGTTGCAAGAATGAAAGGCTTGAACTTGAAGGTAAAGCACTACTTATCGTATTGTGGAAGTAATCAGATGGAATTAAAATAGAGCCACTATTCCACACAAAATAACCATTAATTTCGTGATTCCTGGTTAGAGTCCAGGTCACTGAAATTTTACTTCTTTTAGAAATCCCAATTCTCTTAAATTTGTTAGGTAACGCCAAAGATAAAACCCCTCCAACACTACATTCAGGAATTTACGAGATGCCTTGTAATAATTTCGACCTCGTTTATAGGGGTGCTTCTAAATGACGTATTGAAACTCGTTTTAAGGAGCATTTCTCCCATGCCAAATTTGGACATCAAGATAGGTCTTCTGCAGGGCTGTCTTAACAACATTATGGGCCCCTGAGCAACCCTGGACAGACCAGTATGCTGGGGCCCTTACAATATCACTCTATGCTCCCTATGCCCTTTGGGCCCCTGGGCAAGTGCCCATCATGCCCATGCATTAAGACGGCCCTGGTCTTTCATGGCCAAACATTTATTAGACACGGAACATGGAACAAAAGGAAAACCTGAAGCTTCTACGTCAATCATATGAGATGTTAGAAATTAAGGAGGAGGATTCCAAATTTTTGTTTTACAGTGATAACGGCCCCATTGGGGACTCCATTTATTTAGACTCTTTAATAATAATTTCCCTACTTGATTTTGAAAAGATATTCAGTCTTACCAAATTCAGAATTGTTTTTGATTGGTTGGTCCATTTAGTTTTGATTTCTTGGATTTCCCATTTTCTGTATTTTATACTTGTTACGTGATTGGTATTTTTCTCCGTTATTGATTGGTTCTTTTAGAATTCCTTAGTCAAAAAGAGTTTTGAAATTTTTTTCTATTTTGTGTCTCTTCCCATATTGAAATTCACTTGTTTACAAAACTCAATATTAAACTTGTAAACAAACTCAATATTGAAGTCAAATCTCAGTAATAAATAATAATGAATTAGTTTTGCAATTTATTTTGTTTAATTGGTAGTCCTACTGTATATAAACCATTGTGCAGCTCACATCTTTGTATTTCATGGAAAGATGGTTCAAGGCAACCTATGTGTGCATACGACTAAATAAATTATTGTTGACAAGAGGCTCCTTCTTCTATATCAATTGTCAATGACAAGTGTTTTAAATGCAACGGCATTGCATTTATGAAGTATGCATACTTGTGAGTACAGCGTTTGTTTGTACAAAGATAATTATCACTGATCTTCATATTGATTGCAATAACGCCTGCATTTCCCTTGTACTTCTAATTTGCTTCACAATAAAACTTTGACTTGAAGTCCAACAGACTATAGCCACTAGGATTTTCACGTACAGTAGTCGCTGCTTATTGTAGTCACAGTTAATGTAATCAATTGGTTATTGTCATCATTTTTGCCAGGAATGGAACAATTATATACAAGTACATTGAATACAAGTTATTGTGATCAAAACTTCGGTTAATGCCTTCAAATTTTTCCCAAAGTGAGGCTTCTGCGCATGGTAGAAATTCCGCCGCTGCAGAGAACTGGATAATTTTCCCCAACGTGAGCCAAAAATTGCATCAGAGTATCCTCCAGAAAATGTCTACAATGTGGATGAGACTGAGCTTTTTTTTCATGGACTGCCTGAACACATACCATATATTTGTTCAAATCAAATGTTAAAGGTTGCAAGACATCTAAGGAATGCGTTACAGTCTTGTACTGTACAAACATGGTTGGTTGAAAAAGAAGGGCTGTTGGTTATTGGAAAAAGCAAAACTCCAAGATGTTTAAATGTAAGCATTACTAACTAGAATATGAAGGTTATGCAATCTATTAATCCCTAATTGCCATTCAGAATACTGTAGGTTTTTTGTTATAAAATTCCTTTTCGTTTAGGAGTGAAAAATTTACCTGTTGATTACTTACGCAAATGCCAGTGCTTGGATGACATCATTGATTTTTAATGACTTATTTACTCTATTTTTTACTTTCATTGTACTGTTGTGTAACATCAAAATAAAGCCTCATTTTTTTTTATCATCGGTTATTGTAATCAAATAGACTTGGGACCAAAGTGACTAAGATAAGCGGTGACTACTGTATTAATAATTCAACCTTGCTCTATTGATTGCCATATGCTCGTTTAGCTACTTGATTCATACCAGAAAAGGTTTATTTGTGAGATGAAGCAGACCAGGTGAGAATGTTAGAAGCATTGTTAGACTGATATGAGACCAAAGGTGATTATTTCTGAAGGAAATTCTTGCAGGGGACAAGTTGTATGCACACCATTATAAAATAAAATTAAATGATCTCTAGTTAACAATTATAAAGTTATTTTTAATACGCCATTTACAATTTCCTTCATGGTTTTTGAATCATCCTGTAATAAATCTATTTTTTTTTCTTTTAAAAAGAATTTTCCATCCAAAAACAATCAGAATTTTTTAACTCCACAAAATGGCAACAGCTCTAACCTTACATTAAACAGTAGTGGAGAAGAGGCAGAGAATGTACCACCTGAATATCCCAGGTAAATTAATAATAATTTTGTGTTTAAAAAATTTAATGGAATTTGCCAATTGCACATGATTACTCCAAAATTTAAAATGGGTATTGTAAATGAAAAAAGAAAAATTGTGCGAGTACTAACAACTACAGTGCCCACCAAAAGTATCCGGATAACTCCTCTTCACATATCAAAAATGAAAATGATGCAGTCATTAACATATTGGACAATCCTTTGCTGCAAAGTGATGAGGAAAGCTTTTGACACGTTTTTTTACACTCTTCTGGTGGGATGTTTTGCCATTCAGCCTTTAAAAGTCTGATAAGTGATAATGATTAGTTACTGGTGGCTTGTGCATCTATATCCACATTAGAGCAGTCTAGTTGAAACCAGACTTGGGGCAGGCCATGCCAGCTGCTTGAAGTCAGCAGGAGTGAAAAAGCAGCCTGGCATGGAGTATTATTTTGTTGGAAGAAGCAGGCCAATGCATTGCTTATTTGTATCACTCCAGGAATGCTATTTTCCGACATCTCTAGGTACCTTGAGGCATTAAGTTGCATGTCAATACCAGTTAAGGGTCCCATGCTTGCTGCACAGAACGTGCCCCACAAATGAACCCACCACCAAAGTACAAGGTGATTATAATTAAAGTCCCTTTGTAAAAATGCTATAAAAAAACAACCATGAGTCCGAATGACTTCAAATTTGGACTGAGCATTCTTGAAGAAGGGGCATTTGATATGGGATAAGAAAAAAATAGTTCCAAAATTTATCACTAGATGGCGCTGTAAGCGGCATAACGGAAGCGGATTCAGCTAGAAGTGACATTTTGAATTGAAATACGACGGCTTTGGCATGAGTTGTTTATGGCATGATGTTTTTACATTAAAGTTGGTCAAGGAATGCAATTGACACTAAAACAAGTTAAACATGATTTTTTTTTTATTATACAGTACAGTATTAGCAAAAAATCAACTGTACCGGTCAATGAACATGATTGCTTCAGGTTTGATGATGGAAAACATGACTTTCAAGTCATTTAACAGTTGTGGCACTGTTAGTGCAAAGCCCATCCACCACGGCAAGGTCGTACCACATCGGATGGGAAAAATCGGTTTTTAATTGTCCTTGGGCCAAAAACCGCATAAAAAGCACATGATGATTCGGTTTTTAATTGTCCTTGGGCCAAAAACCGCATAAAAAGCAACAATGGAAACGCCTATTAATTATCTCGGGACTTGCGCAAGACATGTTCAATATGCTGTCCACCATTTTCCTCCACAAGTTTTAACCGATAAACAGCATGTTCCACAACAGACCGGAGTGTCTCCAGGGTCACGTTGTGAACGTGGTGCGTAATCCGAGCCTTCAATTCCGCTAAATTTGCAACTGGGCCACTGAACACATGATTTTTAAGGTAACCCCAGAGCCAGAAGTCACAAGGATTGAGGTCCGGTGATCTTGCAGGCCAGGCTCTCGGAAAATGACGGCTGATAATTCTATCATCTCCGAAATGTGTCTTCAGCAGTTGCTTCACTGGCTTTGCAATGTGCGGAGGAGCGCCATCTTGCATGAAAATTATTCTATCCACGCATGCATGCTGTTGAAGTGTTGGAATTACCTGGTTGCGTAAAAGACACGCATACCGTTGACCATTGACTGTACAGGTAACGGGACCCGCAGGACCCACTTCCTCGAAAAAAAATGGCCCTATAATCAATGATGCTGTCATTCCGCACCACACAGTTACCTTTGCAGAATGAAGCGGTATTGAAACACATGCGAAAGGATTTTCCGTTGCCCATATCCTGCAATTTTGTGTATTGACAACGCCGTGGAGATAAAAATGGGCTTCGTCTGTTCACAAGATGTTCCATGGCCATTCATTGTCCACTTCCATGCGAGCTAGAAATTCTAAAGCAAACGTGTGTCTAATTGGCAGGTCAGCAGGAAGTAACTCCTGAACATGGGTAATTTTATAGGGATAACAATGCAGGATATTGCGTAAAATTTTATTGACCGTGCTCACAGGCATGTCTAAAGTTCGGGCAATTCCCCGTGCACTGCACGTTTGCACACCACTGTTCGACCCTTCCTCTAATGCTTCAGCCACATCTTCTACTGACGTCAAAGCAACTGCTTTCCTCCCTCTGCCAGATTTCACTGCAAAAGAACCTGTCGCTTCGAATTTTTTAATCATACACCTCAGAGCCTTTGCAGACATCGGACCACATCCTTTTTTCATTCCCTTTAATACCCGAAATTTCTTTAAAGCTGCTATGGCAGAATCGCCATTCTTGTAAAAGAGCTTCACAAGCAGAGCGCGATCCTTCATTGACAGACCCATGGCAAGCTGCTGAGATACAAATATGACGAGAACGCCATGAGGCCTGCGTTTTTATAACACATGCAATGTCTCATGCGCATGCGTATCTTTCAATTTGCATAGTACAAATCCTCCTAGGCATAATATGCCGCTTACAGCGCCATCTAGTGATAAATTATGGAACTATTTTTTTTCTTATCCATATCAAATGCCCCTTCTTCAAGAATGCTCAGTCCAAATTTGAAGTCATTCGGACTCATGGTTGTTTTTTTATAGCATTTTTACAAAGGGACTTTAATTATAATCACCTTGTACTTCACTGTGGGCACGAGGCATTCTTAATTGTTCTTTGATATCAATCATCACTGGCCCAGTGGTTACTCTTTTTTCACCATTTGATTTAAAAGGATTCCTTTTTTCTGGCCTAGTAAAGTAGCCATCTCATGCAGGAATTGTTGCACTGTGCAAACTAAGAGGCCATGCGCTACAGTTGATAAGCAGGCATCTGGGTTCTCTGCAAACGCAGAAGCAATGTCTTGAACTGTGCTTTTGGTATTCTTCAGCACCACCCAAGAAGGAGTACATAGGTCTCTCTTCGACATGGTTCTACGTCATCTGGAATATTTGCTATTGCACCTTTCTGTTTGTACTTTTGTACAACATGCATAGTGGATTGAGGACGCCCATTGAAAATGCTGATTTTGCGAAGAGACTTTCCACTAATGTGATCTGCTGGACAACTCCTCTCTGAAAGTTTGGCAACTTGTGGCTTTTTGGCATGCTGGCTGAAGGAGTCGATGCTATATCAGCTATTATATTTCTTTTACATCAAAAGTGAAGGACTGCATCAGAGTACGTAGTTGAAATGCAATAAAATAGAATTGGCCAGATATTTTTGTCAGGACAGTAAATATAGAATCAGTTAAAATAAGATTTGTAGCAAAACATTTTATTCATGATTCCAAACTTTAAGAGATTCTGTTTTCTACTTATATTTAGAGTTCCACACAACACTCCTAATACCGATGGAAACGTCTTTCCAATCACAGCTATCCAGAGGCCACCAACAATGTCCCAAATTCTTGGGCCTTTGGATAATATGCAGTATTTCCCTATCCCATATACCGGCCGAGAAAATCACAATGAAAAAGAAAGAAAACGCAGGTAAACAAATTTTCTTTAATTTTTTTTTTTTACCTTTATTGTACAAATTGCACTGAAGTATTACACTATTAAGTAATGGAAGAAAACAAAAGACAGACGTTTCAGAAAAGCTTTGATTATATTGGACAGAGGGTCATCTCAGTTAAACTCAGTCGACTTTCCTCTCGCCCCTTGCATGAATGCATGAATCTATCCAATTCCTGTCTGCCTGTTATGCAAAGCGACATTCAAATGAGCTATTGGGGTGAAAAAGCATTGGATGTTTCAGACTAAATGGTGATAATTGATGCCCTGAAAAAGATGTTTAGCAAATGCAACTTAATAGTTGCATTCAAACATGAGTATGCTAAAAATGTTTTAGGAAAACCTAGAGATACCATCTCACTTTGGAAAAGTAGAAAATCTACATGATGGCCAAAGTTTCTAGACACCTGCATTTTTGCACTCCAATAATGAAAATTAATATGTTGATGAACCTCCCTTTTTCTCCAAGGAAGACGTTCCACCAGATTTAGATGATAGCTAAATTTGGTAGATAGCTTCAGGAAATTTATTCCATTCTTCCTAAAGAACATTGATAACCTTAAGGTGTAGATGTAGGGTGATGTAGTCATTGCTCCAATTCCTTCACAGGTGTTCAGTGGGATTTGTATCAGGGCTTTGTGCAGGCCACTCCATTTCTTCAACCCATCTCCTCAAACCATTCCTCCACATGCTCTCCTTTGTGACAAGGATTGTTGTTTTTAGTACAGGAATGTCCAATCACAAACTGTTACCACAATATTGGTAATGAAGAATGTCAAGTTTAGTTGCTACTGGAACAAGTTGGCCCAATCCAACCAAGATGACTCCTTCAAACTTCACAGTGAGCACAACCCAATCAGGCATGAAGCATTCTCTGGGCATCTACCAGACAAAAGCGTGACCATTTCATTGCCAAAAATTTGTCGCTCTATAAGACATGTTGTCATTTTTTAATGGTCCAGTCTTGGCGAGTGTACAGCTTACCATTCTAAATGTTAGTTTGCATTGATTCTATTGATGTGGGGCTTATGTGCAGCAGCATGTAAATATAGGCCCTCGGTTCCTGGCAAACTGTTATTGTATTGGCAGTGCTTTAGTGGCATTTCGGAACTTTGTAGCAATTGTTTCAGTTGAAGATTTCTGATTATAGCATGTCACATGTACACTGGCACTCAACAATCTGATTGTTATTTCTTTGGCCTAGTATTTCACGGTTTCATGGACATTGCTTCTCGAGAGTTCCCCCTGACAAAGATGTCACTTTAAGTTTTTACGAAATATTTGCAGAATGACAGAAATCTCATACAAAATTGTTGCATAGGTGACATATGAGATTATATTAAGGGTGTGTCTAAAAAGTCCGACCAGTCGCAACCGCTTAAAGCCCTTCGCAAAGCTTGTTTTGGAGCCACTGGTGACTGACTCGAAATTTCGACTATGTCCGATCGATGTGGGAACGATGTGGGCATACGTAACTGGCTTTATTCATTTTAAATTTTCGCCTTATTTGGACGACCCTCAATTCATAAAGTAACGACTGGTCACGATGAGCGTTTTCATAATGTGACCGGTTGCGCTAATCACGATCAGAATCCAACGCTGGTTGTAATTAGCGCGACCGGATTCCAACGCTGGCCGCGGTTGGCTGCCTTGGTGAGTAAAATCAAAATGGCGGACGAAATTAGAAAATTCAAGTGTTCGAGTGCCCGATACGTAATAAATATATTTTGGAGAAAGGAGATGGTGAAATATGATAAGGAACCTTGCTGCGACGCCATTTTGAAGCAAGATGTTCATGACCACGCTGTCCATAACGAACAAACGGAAGCAAATGGCTGCCGATCGTACCACGTAACCTGTTGGCGACCGGTCGGACTTTTTAGACACACCCTAAGATTGTACTATAGATTGGAATTTGCTGAGCCGTATTGAGCAATCCATACTACACCAATATAAATCACAAATGAGAGCAGTAAGGCATGTTTCTATTTAATTTATTTTAGACATCCCCATTACTTCCAGTCAGTCTCTGCCTTCAATGTCTTCAATGATGAATTATAGGAAAGATATTAAAGACTTGAGCCTGTAATATCCAAGAGGGCCTGGTAATGAATTTGATTTTTGTCTATGCCGTATTGGCTCGAATCTAAGCAAACCTATTTCCCCCCCCCCCTCCTTAAATGAAGTCGCAAAACCAACCATCAGCTTACATTCAAGGCCGACTCAAATGACCCTCCCTCCCCCAACCCAAACATGGAAATAATACCCCCCCCCCAACCCAAACCCGTTAAATAATGCCCTCCCCCCCGCACCTCCAATTTAACCTGCTATTGTAAATTCAATTATATATCATTTCAAAATGAAAATAATTAAATTACGTTAATTTTTAGATACACTGCTAACCACTGATGCGTTTCTTTTAATCTCACAAAGCTTGTTTGTGCTTAGCCTACATTATTATCAAATAACATAGGCTACGATTAGTGTGTCGAGATAGCTAACTGTTTTTGTGTATAGATAAATTACAGCATGCATAAAGAGCTTGACTAAAGTTAATTTTAAGCTTTTACTTTGGTTTTCATGCACATTTCCTAAATCATATTTCACTTAAGATGCTTATGCGATATTTTATTATTGTGAAAGATGCGCATCCATTTTGGGACTAAATTGTAATAAGGACGTGCAAAAAGCGAGATCGTTGGTAAATGATTGGAAAATCATCGAAATCGCAATGATTAAAATATGAAAAGTTTGCAAGATATCCTAAATTTCCTCTAAACAGGATAAAAGCACAGAGAAGGTTAATTTCTTCATGGGTAAAAGTTATGAGTTGTTCCCTTTCTTGCTAACTGGTCTGGTCATGTTAACTTCGAAGGTGGCACGTGGTCTCAAGGAATATTACATTTTTGTGAATATCTTATGAATTTAAGGGGAGTCGCTAGGGAAATAGTCAAGACTTCAGAAACAAGTTTTTTTTCATTAAAGTATTCTTTAATCTGTCTAAAATCGATCTGTGTAAGTAGTTTCTCAAAATCTTGTCATTTTGCAAACAAAATAAATGTTTTTCTGGGACCTAGTGCTGAATTATAAGCAAAACAATTAAAAATTCGGCTGTAGTTGGGTACAATTATTTCAGTATCTACTTCATGGATTTTA
>JAHWFO010087465.1:215027-242976 GCA_023313115.1 Rhysida immarginata | reverse complement strand
ACCTACCTTTCTGAATCACTCTGTATAGTAAAGAATTCTACAAACTAATAAATCAATAATAAAAACAGTTATACAATGAAATTTATTGATTTTTACTAATCAGGTACAATTTTAACTAGGAGTGCAATATCTAGGTGTTTACACCAATCAGAAACACATAGGGGGCCTCCATCAGTGTTTAACAACTTGGCTTGTTCTTCATTGGCTATCTTGAAGGATTCCAGAAAATTCAGTAGCCTCGGGTTATTCGTGCTGCGCAGTATTTGGAAGTCATTCTTGTCAAAGGTGTGTCTTAGATCCAATATGTGGTCAGTGAACCTGGATACCGCGAACCTGCAATTTTTAACACTAGCCAGGGAGGACATGCGCCTGATGGCGGAAGATCGCGATCGCTGGAGATCCTCCATAGGGCTGCTGCCCCCGCGACCCTAACGGATAAGCGGGTGTGAAAAGTAAGTAAGTAAGTTATTATTATTATTTGAGGAAACCAAACTCGGATTAACTCCGGAAGACGGACTCAAGAAAGGGCCAAGTCCAAGGTGCTCAAATGCAACGAAGGGAAAAATTACGTACTCGTGGGAGTATTGATGTTTGGGTGTAGGAATTTCCTTACTATGTGACAAGTATTTAAGATTGTGGCTTTCTTTAAGATTTTGTATAAGTGTTAGTTTAAATTTAGTGTTGACAGGTTTTTGTGTAATGAATGTGGAATAACCTAGTGACAGAAAGAACAATAGGAAGAATGAGTACTCTGATAACTCCTCAAAGGCATTTTATTTCGTGTGCGAGATCCGCATATTCAGTTATTTTTGTCAGTGTATTTTTTGTCAATAGTGTGTGTTGGGTATGGGGATATCAATTATGTAAGTCATTCTGTTTGGCTTATCTACTAGTGTAACCTAATCTTACCTAACTTAATATTATGATTTTTTTTCTGTTTTTTTTTTTTTTTTTTTTTTTTTCTTTTAGCCATTTCAGTTACAAACCGATTTTGAACCTGTCAAATGGTGATCTTGTCAAAGCAAACAAGTTGACCCGTTTGCTTCCTAGACTCTAATCGCCCCAAACTCTCTTGAGATGGAAAATTAACGATGGATGCAAGGTAGGGTCTATATTTTGCTCGACAACGTTTCATCCAAATTGCTCCAAAACTTTTAAGTCATTTGTTCTGAATTGCTCAACGAGCTTCTTAGGGTTTTGCATAGGATTCTTCTGCATCGATGATCGTCCTCCAGTCATGAAGTCCATGAGAAGGATGTCTATCTATTTCCGAATCGAAACCAAATTTTTTTTCAGTATGGAGAACCTGTATGCAGTCTTGATTTCTGGTGTGATTAGGGAAACCTACGTTTAATCACCATTGACATTGTGTTCGAGGAACTCATCACTGTGATAACGTTCGAGAAATGTTAACGCAACCGTCATGTATTTTGCCTTGCTGGAATCCGTCAACATTTTTTGTATTCACTGGAGATGCTCCGTTACGATTTCGTGCATTAAAGATTACGATAACTATTAGAAACTGTAAACCGCCTTTTTCGTGTCCAATTAGTGACATGTGATGCACATTAGTTCTCCCTTCCTTAAACCCCCGACACCATTTCCTCCTTGTCACATATCCTTCCTTCCTTCCTTCATTCATTCATTACAAAATTTAACAATCTGCCTTATAGAACCTACATCTATATTGCAATTTTTACATTTAAAAATATTATCATTCGGCCGCTTCATAGGCGGCGGAAATTGGATTTTCACGCCCTCTGAAAAATGAAGACAGAAAAACGAGTATATTTCTTAAAACAGTACCTCCAGAATAGAGATCCTGAACAGAATATTTTCAGGGTCTTTATCTCCAGAAGACATCTAAGAAATGGATCATTTAAAAATGGCTACTATATCTCTTCTGGACTTACAGGTGTCACGTTTCCCTTTATCCAATGGATATTCATCAGTTGACATCTAGTTTGCCTATCAGGCTGTTCTATGGATTTCTATTCATATTAATCAGATATTTGCGCATTACAAATCATTTGCGGTACGTGGAAGAAGTATTTTGCTTTTATTTATTAATTTTTTCACAAAGCATTCATGACAGAATACAAATAAGGTGCGTCTCAAAAATTTAAAGAAACATGTTTTTGTTCAAAAGAAAAAAGACTATTGAAGGTACATACAAATGCTTTAATTACTAGCTGTACAAAGTACTTAAAAGAAACTCCTGAAAATATTATTCACGGAAACATAATAGAAATAAAAATATTCTACAAAACGGAATTTTGCGTGTCTCAAAAGTTTAAAGAATTACCCTCAGTTGCTGAATGGAGACGTCCAATATGTAAATTTGCGAGTGACAGGGTATTAATCTGTTGCACAGTTAATCATTTTTTCAAAGAAAGCTTTTCTTCCACTCACAATTGACCTACGACAATGCCTCGCCAATCTCAATTCACAACCGATGAAGTGGCTGAAATCTGGCGATTGAAAGCCAACGGACTATCTGTTGCTGATATAGTCACAATTACTGGAAGATCCACAGCAGGGTTTTATAACGTCTTGAAGAGGAGTTCATCGTTCCACCAAAAACCACGATCTGGTCGTCCCAAAGTTACCTCAACTCGCGATGACAGACGCCAATCAAACTGCACTAAAAAAAAGACACCATCTTATCATGAATTCGAATTTTAATCGTATGGATATTTAAATTATATCTTTGAAAAGAGGAAAGCCCAATGTTATCTTGCATTCAGTTTTCTATCTGTCGAAATAACACTTGCGACAAACTTTTAAAATCGTCTTCCCATGTTAAATAGTAGAAGACTCGCATGAGAGAAAATTTCTGATAGGATAGCATATAGCTAACTATCTTTGACATTTATTATTTCAAAAGAATAATTTATCATTTTTAGTTTGTACTAAAAGTCAGTGAATGTTTATACGTGACATTTATTACACAGGTGACAAACACCCTATAATTAAGCTACTACTTATTTATAAAGCGAATTTTCCGCATAGATTTCTACATGTTAAACGATGAAGAAATCTTCAAAGATGAAAAAATTGCTTAACCTTGACACGTGAATCTCTGATTTCTGTGATCGACTATTTGACTAATAAGAACAGTCAGTTGGTGGATATCACCGTTTTTAATTCCCTAAACCACTCAAGCTTCATTTTTCTTTTTAAAGTGGTCCCAAGCAGATTGCATGACTTCGAATGGGACAATTGTTTAATACATGCTACTCTATTGTATAAGTTAAATATGGACATACAGCAGTAAACTCAATTCTTTCTTGAAAAAGTGATGTTATCCTTTATTTGAGAAGCTTAAAAGAAGCAAAATATTCTACAGAAACCCAATTTAATACATGATAAAAGGCGAGAGAAACACACGGCCCGGCCAATTAAAAACACCGATTCAGTATGCTGTAGGGCTTCCGTTAACCTAAATGACAGCATATCGGGATTGCAGCATACTGTATATACGAAGGGTTGTTTCTTGTTTATGATTACGAGAATACACTTACTGTAGATTTACTGGAACTCATTTCTCCACCATCTATTGTGCTCTATGTGATGACCCTTTCTTCTAGCCATCGTTAGTTAGTTTCCACTGTAAGAGGCTTCTACGGAGAACAGCGAGGTCAATTCTGTTCGACTCCTCTTGACAGGCTATCCATAATCCAGAAAGCATTCTCGGACGTCTTACATGAAGAGCTCTTTTAAGGAGACCGAATCCATAAAAATCCATGATTGAGGCATTAGGTGAGTTGACAGGGATGTCTAAGAATGGGATAACCTTAATCCCAGTTTTCTGTTCCATTCGAGCATAGTTAATGGACAGTCGACTTAGGAGTGTGGCTGATGCTTTGTCCTAGTGTATGTACATGTCCTTCGTCCAAGGGCCATGTAACCGTTTTATATCGTTACGATATGTTCCAAGAAACATATGGCAGGCAGCATTTATCTTTGCTTTAGATTCCACCTCTTTGATGGTCAGACATCCGTTGTAACTATACCCAGAAACCACCATGAATCCTTTCAGAAGATTCTCCTTGCATTGACGCACCCAGTCAAATCTAGTCGTAAAAACTTGTCCCTGTTTTGCCAATCTCTCGATAAATAGACCCAAGTCTCATCCAAAGTGACTATTTTTCCATTTGTCACCTGCCAAACAGCGTTAACGCAGTTTTCAGCTGTTGGCTCGCCTCTCTGCAATATGTCTTGGTAACAAAACGTGAACTCGGCGTTATGACGGCGTTCTAATTTCAAATCTTGACGAATAATACGATTTACTGATGCAACAGAGGTTCCAGCCTTGCTTGCAATGACCCGTTGTGTTGGCGAATTTTCAATAAGGACTAGCCTCTTCCCTTAGTACGCGAAGAACGGAGGTTGATTGTTTGGATTCATTTGTCTTCTGCGTTTGATAATTATTGTTAAACTATTCTTAAAAATAATGAAACCTTTTCCCATTCATTGTTCTATTATTATGAAATAAGAATAACCAGCTCCGGCAATGGGTACGACGTAGCCCTCTCAGAACGATTCCATTTTTGAGGGCATTTTGGCAGCAAACTTGAAAAATTAAGAACCGAATCGATTGTTACCGAACTCACGTGTAAAATTTCACGAGCCTCATGCATTTCAAATCCGTGCTATGACATTTTAACAATCGTCACCATAAACATGAAACAACCCTCCGTACGATTAGCATCGGTTCTAGGAGGTGATGCAGTTCACTTAGGTCAAGTTGACGGAAGAGTATCTGAAACAAACCTTAAAAATGTTCTCTTGTGCTAAGATCATGGCTTTGTGGAGGCAAGGGAGATTGAAGTTACTGTTGTTCAGAGAACCAATTCTGAACCACTCTTGCACGATGGACCGTTGCATTGTCATCCATGAAGGATCCGTCACAAGCAGGGAAAAAGTGCAATACCACATACTATTATACTTCCACTAGAACCTTGAGTTGTTAAGACAAGGCAGGTTGGGTTCATTGCTTCACGGGCCTGCCGTCGCACTGTCGTCCGACCACATTGCCCTTTTCCAGTTATCTGTTGTTCAGCTACGCCGCTCCTTAGACCAGTTTTCAGTGAAATGAGAGGCTTCCACGCAGACTTCCTCTGTAATTACTGCGCGTGGCATTTGCATTTACATTTTTATGACATGCTTCTAATTCTTTGGCCAGGCATTGCAGTATGCATGGGAATTTGGTTTATCTGAACAACGATTACCGACGACCAGAAGTCATTGATTCCTTGTGGCCTGAGACGCATGGCTCAACGTTTGATGTTAGTATGTTTTGAAATGTGTTCAAATATGTCTTAATTTCATATATTCTCTGCAGTTTTATTATCAGTTTAGACATTAAAGATAAGTGATAAGATTGTTGAGAAAACGTGTTTTTTGTTTAAAACCGCTTTCCTGTAAAAACATGGTTTTGTGGCATATGCCCCTTTTCCACTGAGCCCCTCAATTAAAGCAAGCTAACTTCGCATCAAGTTCAGTTTAAACCATTCACTAACTTTAAACATATCTTTTTTTTTTTTACTTTTATTTATAAGTTGGTATTTACCACCAAAACACTTTACAGTATCATCTACTATACTTTCTTTAATTGGGCACTGTTGTTTCCATGATTTTCTTCTTATGCACTGAGATTTACCTCGAATCTTCTTTTCATAGCGCTTAATAGCCTTGACAGGAAGTTTACTTTAACGCTAATTCTAACAATTGAAGTAATTGCAAAGTTAGGTGGAGAAGGTTTATTGGAATCTCTTCCAGAAAGTTTTTCTTTTCCTTCTCATCTTTCTCAGTAAATCCACAATAAGTAATTGAATGAATGGTAATCAACTTGAGCAGCTGTTGGTTCACAGAGTGGTGCTCGCATGTGGAAATCGTTAGGTTATTATCGTGTTGGTTTATCTTTGCCTCTTTCGGGAACAAGTCTCTGAATGAATGGTATTGAAACGTATTCTTTATTCTAAATAGCGAATTTAGCAATTTGAGCATCGTAAAAATCTTTTTTTTTTTTTAAATTTTAGTAAGATGATCGCTTTTATGCCACCTTCCGCCCATTGTTGTGAGGCAACTCCATTAATATCCGCAAATAAAAGTGGCCGTCATCTGTTGCTTAAAAAAATGTCCAAATTATTACAATCGCTTCTATTAATAGTGCAAAAAGCGATCGGATTGCATTTAGCAAAGAACATTTTGAGAACTATCCTAGTAGGATTAATTCTTTTGTTTGGTTTTTATTAAAGACACATGTATGTATGTGCTTATAGAATTTCAAGTTTGAGATGCTACTTTTATAATAGCCATATGCTAATGTATTTGTAAGTGCTTTTTAGGGGTTTTTTTTGTGCTTTTTAGCGTGGGGGTAAGGAAGTGAGTTTTTTTTCTTCTCCGTAAATTTGGTTACATGAAGTTTGTGTTATAAATAAACTTCAGGGAGCAATATGCGTTGGATGAACGTTGAAGTTTAACTTGGCTTTTCTTTTCTCGTGCGTTGAAATGCTGAACAGATGTTTTGAAATTGTATCGGTTGCGTATATTAATTTTTTTATTTATGTTTTTTTTTTCTACTCCCGTTTAACGTTATTTATTTCGGTGGTTATCTATGGAGGAAAAAGGAAACCGTGATGAGTCAGACGTCGAAGAGAAGATCGTCAGCGCTCAGCATTTGCATCCAATAATTTCAAACGCCAAAAGTGGAGAGGATGGGGAACGTGGTTTGGCTTTTCTTTTCTTCGCTTATTGTTTTCGTTATCATCATAGAACGAATTTGTATTCAGTATGAAAATAACAATTGGTGGTAGAGAAATCGATAAAGGAAACAAAAACCCTACTCTTTCCGATAGCTGTTGATTGATATTTCCATTCTCATTGACGTCATTACACGCATTGCAATTATCCCGGCCGTTTGAGCCGCGCGCTCGTCCTCCGAGAAATGTTGTTCATTTTGTACGCTTGTTTGGTATTTTTAAAACATTATAATAGATCTTAATCTTGGAAGTGGAAAATATAAATTAAAAAATAAACAAAAAAACAATTCAACCTGAACTGGCATCTAATAATAGCCACTATGTTGTAATTGCCTGCCTATCTCTTTGAAACAGCAGCCACTTAAATTCAAATTCATTCCACGAACTATGTGGATTGCTGTGCGTTATGTAATCATTGTTGACGATCCTAACAACGCGTTTAAAATATCTCCAAAGCGCGTTCTATACTTACACGGACAGATTTTTTCCACCCCAAAGAAATAAAATTAGGGAATGTATTTGAATCCACTACAATGCTGATTTTCTGCTGATGTGTTTCCGTTAGCATGTTTTAATAGTCAGTCAATTTAAATTACCTGACACTCGATTACATACCTGATAAATGACTATCGCTCCTATTATTTTCTACATAAATGATTAAATTGAAATGTTTTTATTATTGAAATATGGAAACCGGTGATTTTTGTTGGTTTGACTACTTTTGATTATGAAAGCCGTATCCAGATACTTGAAAACCAGAAGAACTGTTGACTAGTCTAAGTTTGAGCAGTGTACTTAAATGCGCATTTCTATGTCTCTGCCCTAATATATATAAGCAGTTTCTCCATCACTAAGTTTAGGTAATTAAAATTAATTCTACAGGAAAATAAATTCGAATATGTAAATGTATATTTATGGTTACATGTTCATTGTGCAAATATAAGATGAAACTATCAAAGCTTTGCTTATTAAATTAAATCTGCAAATTTGCATGTATAGCAAAAAAAAAAAAAATAAAAATAGATACCCCGTAAAAAAAGACGAATCATGTCGACCCTCGTCGGTTTTGAATAAAATAGGAAGAGGGTACGTCAATTATTTAGTGTTGGCATTATCTTGAAGTAATATTTGAACGACATTTTATTCGAGTTTGAAGTCTTTGAAAAATTTGCTCAACATAGATTTTCCTCATGTAGAGAACATAAAGACAGAGAGTACATGAAATTGAATATGCTGGATGTTATATCTGAATTCGGCTATCGTCCAGCGTAAAGTAATTTGAAGTCACTCATGCATGAGTACTGTCTTGTAGTTATATATTTAATATAATATCTATTTAATTTATATATTATATTCACTTCCTCATGATCAATCCAAGATGTGTTAACTTTCCAATGGGTTTTTCCTTTTTTTTTTTTTATTTTTTCCCCTTGCCCTTGTATGTATTTTTTTTAACGTTTAGGTCTGGATACTAACTACTGGACAAAATTTCAAATTTGTTTTTAAATTAAAACATACGGTTTTCCCGAAGCAGTAGACCAATGAAAATTATTTTTTACGTCTCCAATATTATGTTAATTGAGCGTTTAATTCAGTAGTGGAGGGAAGGGCACCTGCTCTCGTTCACGAAAAGTAATAGACAGTATTCAACGATATGTCTTCAGGATATATAAATATCAACGAAATTATATGTAAATAATATAATAAAAGTTAATAATTGACTTCTTAGAGAAAATGATAGCTGCACTGATGGAGAGAGAGAGAGAGAGAGAGAGAGAGAGGGAGAGGGCAGGTCTACTTTAAGTTAACGTCAAATGTTAGAGGTGAAATTGAATCGCCTTCTTAATATGCATCACATATTATACGACTTTTATAACGTCGCAACTAATGTGGTGGCCTTAAAAAAATGTAGTCGAGCTTTATTAGTAACTAAACCGCTCTGTATCAAGGTTCTATTCGCATAAGCAACTTCTGTCATCGGATTTCAACGTTTCGCTCTTTTTTTGCTTTTTTTTTTCTTCTCCCGAACTGTTTTTTCCGTCTACTTATTCACTTTTTCCTTTGATCGCATTTTTTTCCATTATCTCTATGTATAGTTTTTCACCCTTTTCTTTTTAAGACACCGTAGCCTTTGCATGTTTGGAGTCGGTTGGTCGTTTTCCCCCTGGGTCCGGGTTATTTACACTGACGAGGAGACGGAGACCGAACGCCATCAGCCTCTTCTTCTCTCTCTCTCTCTCTCTCTCTCTCTTTCGAATTATTTTTTAATTCTGCCAGCAACACGTGGTTTTGAGCAATTGAAATGATAATTCACTTTTTTTTTTCAAATCAGCACATTTCGGTTATAGTTTGAAATTCATTTGAAATTTGAATAAGAACTGAATCCGTTTGCTTGTTTGTATTTGTGTTTGCATCCGAACAATCAAAATCCGTTCTGAGGGAAAAAATTGTCAAGAGGAAATCAATTGTGTTCTTGAGTTTTAGGAAAAAATCCGCCCATCTGTCTGTTTGTGTCTTTTATTTTCGAAATTAATCATATTCTGCAGAGTATTGCTTCGACCTATATGGTTGTTTGGGAAAACCCGCAATTTAAACCAGAAGATAAATTTGTTTTCCTGAGAAGTAACGATCTGCGTTGTGCTTTATAAAAATAAAAATTCAAAAACATATCTAAATAAAGACCAAAAGCGTACCTACAGATTTTAATCTTGGATTTTTTAAAAAGTATGAATACGTTGTTTCTGGGTAGGAGAATAAAAGATTCGCGTCACCTCGCTCTCTGTTTTGATGTGTTTCCAAATTGAAAAGGGTTCGAATCATTTCATTTTTTGGCGTTATATAACTCATCCATTAAAAGCATCAATTTCGAGAAATAATTATCTTTAACCGAGTGTGATGATGCAAAGGAAGTCTACTTTTGAATCGATTCAAGGCTATTTATTATTGGCTATTTTTATTTATAGCTACAGATCGTACCGACATAAATAAACATTATTGTTTGGGTGCTATTATCTATGTTTTACAAAAACAACTTCAGGGATGAAAAACCTTAAAAGACTATCTATTTCATCAGAGTATTTTTGATGACGTAAAAATCTTTCTGATCGACCTTCGTATTAAAAAAGGAAACTTTAGGTGAATTTAACTGAAAATAAATTCACGGTTTTTATTCATCTTTAAGAAATAATTGCGTATGATGAAACAAGTATCTTTGGTAAAGGACATCCATATAACGACGGAGATAAACGCAAAAAATACATTGTGTCTAGTAAAGTGTAAGATATGGCCAAGTGTTTGAGTATCAATTCACAGTCGTCGACATGGGGTTCCTTAAATTCCGTTTCCTCTCTCCCTACAAAAAGTTGTCCATTTAGCAGCGCATTACTGACTGTCAGCAGAAGTTGTCAGTGTGGGAAAATGTCGATGGGTTGGTTGCTTGTTGATGGTGGTGGTAGGGGGAATTATTTCACATTAAACGGGAGCAGAGCAGCTGTAAATGTCACACCCAGCTGGGTATTTTATTAAGTGCTAACAAATATTTCCAATGGAGTGGTATACGAGGAACAAGGCAATCTCATAAAAAAAAAATCATTAAAAAACTCTCTTGCCTGATTCATAGAATTTCATAATGATATATAAAGGTTGCTTACAACGCACTAGAAACAACCTTATAAAAATATTTTCCAATGCTGCGTGTCGACAAAGCCTCTTTTACAATTTAAATAAATTAATTGAAGATTCATATTAAAGGTAACTGCGCATTTTGTTTGCATAATACATGTATAAGGTAAATTTCCAAATATTAATTGATGCACATTTTTTGTATGTTTGTGCTAGAGTTTTATTATGGTTAAGCCTCTTGGATATTGAGCTAATAAAATGGTTAAGCCTCTTGGATATTGAGCTAATAAAATGGTTAAGCCTCTTGAAAAATTATGTGCAGGAAAAAAACCCCACTTTGTCTTTTCGCAAGTGGCACAAAGATTCATGATTTGATAAATAAAGACTAGAACAGTTGTATTAAAGAGGGCATGTTAAAGAGGTCTTGTGAAATTAACAGGTTTCAATTTTCTGAAGTTTTAGAAGAAGCAGTCATACTGAAAACGATCACATTGTGGTCGAAATGTTCATTCGAGGAGTAAACTGTATTCTATGTGGGCAAGGGATTTTGTTTTTCCAATTTGGTTTGCACAGCTACCGTCTGGTTATAAAACAATAAATAGTTAGGTAATAGGTGGAGTATATCAATCTGAAAGACGCCCGACAAGATATTAGCATAACTGGAATTTACGTTAAAAAGAGCGCGTCGCAGTTATGTTGTATTGGCTTAGCTAAATACGAGAGCCATTTTAAATGTTTTGCACACTCTATTATTAAATCAAAAATATTTATTTTACAAACCATTTAACAGTCCTTCAATGCAATCTCCACAGCTTCCCAATATTTGGGCAAGTTTTGTATTCCGAACAGGACATTGTGTCTGATTACCAAGGGCATAAGAAGACATGCTACATGAAACAAGTTTCGAGATATAACCATTATTGTATTTCGGATTTACATTAAATCAAGTATCAGGAATAACAGAAATCACTGAATTGAGATGGCATCTGTTCGAGAATCAAGATACTGTTTTCACAGACTATAGAGAAAGTATTTCCTCAAATTTAAGTATAAATATCTCAGTTAAGGCAAAAGTGTTGTCTATCTTGTTAAATGTCTTATTTTCACACAGTCTTCTTATTACATACAGTAGTTCTGCTTTCGTTCGTTATTAAACTGCTTTACTCTATAGCATTAAAGTATATGATAAAATAGACTAAATCAAATTACAAAGAACAAATGTAAACTAATTTAGTACAATAAGGAGTATGGATAATAGTTGGGTGAACCCGTCGGAGAGGAATTCCGGAGTTGTTGTCGACACCAGGATTGAATGGCAGCGTTTACCTCGCCGTCAGAACCAACTCATATCCCTTAAGGGGCTCTTTCTTCTTTGAAAGCGGTGAAAATGGCAAGATGCATAGTCTTTCATCTTTGAATTTCAGTCATTCATCTTTGAACTGTAGGCGCTGCAACGCCTCTTGTGTGTGGCGACTCGTGTGCGGGCGAACGTTATCGTACTCCAGAAGAGGGTCCAAAGCTGCCATTCAATCCTGGTATCGACAACAACTCCGGAATTCCTCTCCGACGGGTTCACTCAACTAGTCACGCGTTGGCGCAATGCGTGGAAAGGGATGGGGACTAGGTCGAAAAGTGAATAGTGCATTACATAGAGGACAAATGTGAGTATAAGATACAAAAAGAATTTTGAAAATCGGTTAACAAATAAAAAAGGTTACAGCCATGGAGGCATTACTTTTCAAAACGCCCTCGTAATTACAGTATACAGGGTGTATCTAAACCCCTGTCACAAATTTCTAGTGGTAATTCCCCACAGCGAGATGAAAGGAAAAGTTCATATAACATGGTTCGGATAACGAACCGTTTATGAGATTTCCGCAATCAAAAGTGAATTTCAGCACCTGGTTTTTCTACTCTGTGCAGATGACATGCGGAGAAACTACAACAAATGTTCAAAATGACGACCGTTTACTACCGTACCCGTTTCATCCCCCTGAATGGTTGTTTAGGCACACCTGAAGTTATTAGCAGGCGCACCTGTTAATAACCAATAATGGGACGTTATCTCGTTGTGGGGAATCACCACCAGAAGTTTGTGACAGGGTTTAGATACACCCTTTAGGGGGTGGCCGTGGCCTGGTTGTCTTGTCGGTTGGCTTGCCAATCGATGGAGTTCAGCAACTTCAGGCGCGGCCAGCTGCTGGTTGGGTGACGGCCTGGGCTTGAGGGCCACCGCTGGAGGGACAGCTATTTGGGGCGCGGCTGTTGGGGGACTTTGGTCTGACCCATTTGCCGATTGACCATAGCTGATGTTCCAGCAGTTGGTGACAGCCTCTGGTTCGTTTATCCCCAGCAGCTTTTCCATCATGAAACCCCCCGTGCTTCGGAGGGCACGTTAAGCCGTCGGTCCCGACTGCTACTGTCATCTCGTAGCAGTCGTTATTAAATGGGATGGCGCAAAAAAAAGTGCGATAATCTACCCTCTGTACCAGATAAGATAGATACACCCTGTATAGATATCTGAATTTTTTTCTTTCTGGAATCAATTTCTGTATAAAATGACAAAGGTTTTGAACTCCGAATTGTAACCTTATGGATTTTCCTATCCGTATATTGATTGTTGTAAAATCTGATAGATTTTGCTTTAATCCTTTTGTCTCTATCTAAATTATTATCACATTGTTAACCAGACCTCATCTCTCATTGTTCATTTCTAGCTTTAAATTTTATTTTACTTAACAAAACTGTTCATTTTATTTTTAACAGCTCTCTAAGTTTTTTGTAATAATAGAAGCGCAGATATTACTCTGGTTTGAGCGCAGGCAAAGTTTAATTGAGCGCGATACTGCAGTACGTAAAAATTGGGGAATCATTTAAAAGGAAAGGCTTTTATTGCTAATAAATCAAGCAAACGCCAAGTGTTTTTTTTTCTAATGAACACAGCTTGAGCCACTTCTAGCCTTAGAGATGTAATGTTTAAATGCGTGTTGAGATAATGTCCCTACCCATTCTTATCAGTATTAGTTATTATGACCTTAATTTGATGTTTCAATTTGAAAGTATGATTTAAAAAAAAGGGCAAGAATGGCCTTAATACAGCCACTGCTGGTATTTTATTTATTTATTTATTTATTTATTATCAGCGTCGTTTTTAGGCTGTATGCAAAACAGCGCCTCATTCGTTATTAGAAATTAGTCTTGGTGATTTCTATATTTATTGGCGAGTCATTAAGATACAATGAAGAATAACATTATGTGAAAACATTAATGATTAATATCGACTTTTGTTCATTAATCAATCCCACGCGTTTCAATGATTGTGTAATTTGGGGAATACCTTCAAGGCCTGTCAAGGTTATGAATTCAAGTAGCTGGCTGGAAAAGAGTTACGCAAATCTTATGTTTTACATTTGTAAACCGCTTCCGAAAATCGGAGACATAATTTGACCTAGGCTACAAGACCACGATTAACGGCCGAAAACTTCTATTAGGCTGAAGTAATTTTAACCTAACCTAATCTAATGCGAGAAAATTAAATTTTTAATAGATTTAGCTGCAAATTTCACAACTTAAGTTTCAGGACCAATGCAGGTCATAAACATAATGCCGATTTTAAAATTTAAAAAGAAAACCCATAAACCGCTTACCATAGCTTCTTTTAAATTTTTACAAATCGGACAACAGAGCTTAGTGGCCATGGAGTCCATCGTTGGACTATCATTTTCTATTTCGAGCTTTCTGCGTCGCTAGACATACAGCAGCCCCGATAATAAATTAGACTCATTCGAAGACAAAATACCGCAATACGAGGGGCCATCAGAGAAAAGATTCAAAATACTGCTATAAAATAAATCGCTCTCGTAGAATGGCATATTTTACATACACGGCGCTAATGTAACATTTCGTAATGGCTATTCGTTTGGAAACATGGTTTTTCGAAGTGAGCAAATATGGGCCGAGAATGTCCCCGCAATCAAACGTTATCGGTAGCTTGTCATAGTTTATGGGTATAGCAAAATGGTTGGTGCCTTGTATTCCAGTCTTTGCCGTCGATGCGTTCCGTCGCGGAATCCGTTGTAGTGTGAATCCAGCCTTACTTTTTCTTATTCATGTGTTTCCTTTTTTTTCCTCCTGATCGATCCTCGTTTTCATTTCGACTTTGCTTAGAATACTCTGGATTAGTAGAAATATTGAAGTTTGATTTGAATTTGTACATATTTAAAGGAAGGGGGGGGGGGCATATATACAGTGAAACACTTAATAGAATTTTTTGCTTTATTGGAATAAAAGATGGACTGCATTTAAAAATGTTGAATATCTTCAATGAGTGCATTAACTCTTTTTTTTTGTTTCCGATTATGTAAAATCATCATTAAAAATATTTATTTGTTTTCCATCACAAATTCCTAAACTCACTTCATTATACCTCATTACCTTTGCTGTTTCTCTTTATACAGTTATATGTACAAAGGTTGGTCCGAAAGTACTGCCTTCTATTTATTTCCATGAAGACTACAACAAATACATTGATTACGGTAACACTATACAGAATATGATAGACCAAATTCTATATTTTTCGGCATATAGTCAAGCAGACAACTCATGATTGACAACAATCACAACAATCACAACAATCACTTCTCCTGCAATAGATCACGTCATCAGCTGCCTTAGCCTTCTTACGCAGGTCATTTATTTATCATTAATATTTCCTCTTTAAAATGCGCTTTGTTCAATACGTGCTCAAGCAAATGTCAAAAAAGAAATTATTACGATTCTTCTGAGGAAAATTAATTTTCGATTAATTGCTTAAAAGGCCCTTTTAAGGGTCACAAATTTAGCAGTAATTCATTTAACAGCAGCCTCAGTACGAGGCAAAATTTTACTCCAGCTGTTTCCATGAAAATCATTGACAGTTCTCATGATTACCCTGTTGGAGTATATCCATCGCCATTGCTATGCATTTTCTTAAGCCCGCATGATGCTGTTGGTCATTACTGTCACTGCCAATTGCCTCTCTGTGCTATTATCCACTGTCTAGTCTCTGTAAATTCAGCAATATTAATTTTCTGAAGAAGGTTCCTATACTTTTATTTTCTATGCACATCCATGCCAGACGCCATTTTCTCAGACTAACCCCTTTGCTGTTATCTATCGCACGATAACAAAATTAAATGGAACATTGTCAAGAAGGTTCAACTTATACTTTGACGCCGTGGGTCAACATAAAAAGTAGGAGGCATTACTTTCGGAGCGACCTACGTAAAATGAGCGAAACTTTCTCTTGATTTTAAACATTTATCACAAAAAACTATGCTATAGGCATACGTATAGCAACTCAAAAACTTTTGGTTTATTTATCTTTATTCATGCACTCGTATGTTGCCTGGAAAACGTCTATGGGGTACTCGATTTCTCGCCAAGTGTTTTCAATAGAGCTGGTAAGTAGTGACGCCATTTCCTGGTCCGTTGCCTAGCGATTCCAAACTTAGGCTTGACTTCTCTATGCTTTTCACTGGCCTTACACCACATTGTTTAACCTAATGTTTGGAATCGCTAGGCAACTGATCAGGAACTGACGTTTACTTACCAGCTCTATTTTAATGTTTAATTCTCCATCACCTCATTTCGACGCTACATCTCTCTCCTAGTCTCAATGTTTTAATAACAGAAACTGGTGAACTGAACACGTTTTTTTTTAACATAACTCACCATAAAAATATAGAGGGAATGATTGTCCGTAAACGTATTGACTATGATGTTAGACTGTTAGACTACCCCTCCTGTCCTTTGGCTTATAAAGATTGTTTCCCAGTGTAGCCTACCGGAGACGACAACTCACAAAGCACAAATTGGTACTAGTATATTTTCTTGGAAAACTGAAATTCTTCTAGTTTAGGTGCGACAAGTCCAGCTCAATGTTTGATGAAATTATGGACTTAGTAACAAACAGAGGTCCAAAACTGTGCTTGTCTAATGCACAACAATGTTTTCTTTTTAATAGACATTCTTATGGCCGTCTCTTTTTTGTGATATAACACGTGGATTCTCTGACCTCCAAATACGGACATTGGTGATTCGTAACTTCCGACACGAATCATATGATGCTACAGAAGCTGGTGATATGTCATGATATATCAAAAGAACATCTTCAGAAAGAAGATTGGATTGATGGAATATTATTTTTTTTCTTTTAAAACTCGTTCCTAAATTTATCGTTATCATTTCCAAAGCTGTATCCGTCTTTATGCATGTTGGTTTATAAAAACGTTGTGTTTTAAGGCTAAGCTTGCACAGATGCCGTTTTATCATTATCATCATGAGAATTTTTTTTTTTTTTTTTGCTTTCTACTCTCTTGACAAATTCTTTGTTTGCATATTTGTCAAGAACACTAGTTTTATTTTTGGCCTTCAAGGAACGAATGAGGAAGAACACGTATCGCATCGAATCAGTTTCTTTCGATGTAAGGAGAAGGTTTGCATTTATCCGGTAGAGAAGCTTTACGTCAGAGATTAATTCGAAGTACGCAAATTTCTTACTTAAAGGTTAGAGGAATGAGATAACTGGAATTAGTCAATGTGATTTGTCGAAACTTCCTGCCTCTGTATACTCTGTTGAGGAATTGTTTTTGTATTGTTTTTCCTTTCTGCTTGCGTGGGCACTATGAGTGAAAGGCACAAAAATTATAAGGAGGAAAAAATGTTGAAGACACACAAATGAACAATATGAACATAATCTACTACTCTAAACACATTTTATGTTAGTCTACTGTTATAATTATAACATTTGCTTTTAAGTTAATAACAAAGCTAAGTCGTCATCATATTTTTAAGCAAATGCGGTTGGTGTTGTTTACGATTTGCGCTGAAATTTTGTTACCGATAATTCATGTGTAGGTTTCACAGAAATTACACAAGAAGGATTTAATTCTTTCTAAATCACGGTGATGATTTTAGGGGTTAATGTCTTGTTCTTTATTCGCAACTTTTTAATACGCAGCGGAAACCATTCTACGAATCAAGGGTCCGTCACTGTGCAAAGGAAACGCCACTTCCTTACATGGAATGGAAAACAAAATTATACGCAAAATAACAATTACCATATAAACACGAGTTCCCTTTTTAAAACTGGCTGCTTAAAAATATACAATTTTTATTATTCATTTTGGAAAACAAATGCTTACTTTGTTTGATTATAAAAAACAAAGTAATTTCGAAAACCGCCATATGCATTAAGGTGGATGGATTTAGGAATAACTTATAACATAATCTTAAATGGAATTTTTATTTTCAGACACTAACTATATAAAACTCTCTTTCCTGGAAAAATAAGTTAGAAATTTTCTGTAGAAAACTTTTTATCAGACTAGAGTATCTTTAGTTACAGTCATTTTTTAAGTCACTTGGAAGGCTCCGTCATCTATCTTGATGACAGTCTTCAATGAAGAAAAATTTCTTTTTCCTCGATAGTCAAATGGAACAATCTCCATTGAAATTGAATTCGTTGAAATAATTTCCATTGAAATAATGCCTCCAACGTTGAAAACAAAAGGAACAAAATTATAAGTCCCCACAAGTGACTAAGATTGTTTAACTTTTTTTCAGGAGAGAAAGTTTCATTATATTTTTACGTAGACTGGTATCTTTAAAATAAATTTTCAATTGAGATGGAGTTATAATTTTTTAATGTTACTTACTTCTCAACTTTTATTTATTGAATAATTTGTTAACTTCAAAGCAAATAGTTAAAATAATTATAATCAAAGTTTTCATATAATTAAAAAAATAAATTATTCTTTGATCAAGTTCGTGTTATTATAGCTCTTATTCTGTATTTTCCTTGTTCTCAATCAAATGTTAAAAACTACAAAAGGACACTGAATCACAGATTCTAATCTGTTAATAAATTGCTCTTTCAATTTGCTGTTTCTAATGGCGTGCATTAAAGAGAAATTGTTTGCACTCCGAGATGATTACTTTGAAAGTAGCTACTCTCGCTGCTTTGTTTACTGAATCATTCAAGCTCTTCACGCTTCTTTTTTTTCTTTAATAAATAAAAAGCAGCGAGCCGTTTGAGCTTTATTGGCAAATATTTCTCCAGGTATTAATCCTTTCTTCTATAGATTAATGGATACGAGAAACTAGAACGATTTAAGTACTGGAGCAGAGGATGAAACCCTAATGGTTTTCTGACGTAAATAAAATGTTTCAAGAAATGACGAAATGACCGACACACTGACAGTGACCGACTTCCACTGTCCACCGATTTCCATTGGAAACAAAACTTGAATCAATTATAATGTTTCTTCCTGAGCCCAATCCAAATGGAATTTATTCATCTTAGATTATATGGAGTTCATTCTAAGATTAATATGTAAAACTTGCCGATCACTATTAGAATCACAAATTTAATTTTTTTTACAAAATATCTTGTAGTTTTTGATGGCTTTTTAGTAACGAAACCTGTAAAATTCTTGAAGCATGTGGGTGAGATGATTTGACGGGTCAGTGGAAAGCGTGTCAACGGGTTGATCACGTGCTTTCGAGGCGCAAGACTGCTCGACCATGAAATGGAAATGGGAGACGCTCTCCTTTCCAATGACAAGAGTTCATTTCTAACCTTATCCTCTCTGGTATTATTCTTCTTATTATTTATTCTTTCACGTCGTCTCTGCTTCTGTCACGTCTATTTTTTCTAAATTGTCAAAGGAGCGTTTTCGATACACTAAATGTGTTTCACGCTTGAGATCGCTTTCGTCGAAACTCTTTTAACATTTTCTTCTTTGTAACGGTATAATTCCATTCTCTTAAAACACTGTCGCTTTGTTATAAAGATTATAATAGCAAGAATGTGTAATGCAAAGTAATGCATATAAACGACCCCATTAACAGTCAATGTAACTATGAAATAATTAATGGAACTCGCATTGTTTCCGTATTTGGTGACATGATTCTTTGAACACACAACAGGTCTGACCCTTTTTTGCAAACTAAATCAATTGAGTCAAAGATTTATTGTCACTATTATTCAGAAAGAAAGAACTGGTTTTTTCCCGATGTTTCGAGTTGATGGTTCGCTGGAAAATAAAGTTCAACGGTTGAATATCGCTTTAAGAAGACCATCCAGTCTTACCTTACTCAGTGAGATTTTCAATGGGGGAAAAAAGTTGACGTTGGTGACTGTATATATATTTTTATCAAAGCGAAATCGTTTCTTTGCTACATACGGATATTAACAACTGATATTCTATTCAGATATTAATGTAGTTTTTTTTTTTAAAGAAACAGTTTCATTGATTGCTTAGCAAATTCAGCTGGAAGTAATTTAATTTTGAGAAACTCTTCAGTTTTAGCAACACGTCTCTCAATAGCTGCGCCTTTTTAATTGCATTTCATAATGAGCGTTTTCGGTTGCAATTTGCCTCTTATTGGAAGCCATTGAAAAGGCGATAGAAGGAAATGGGGTTCCATGATTCACGTCTGCTCTCGATCACCACGAGTAGGGGGAGAGAACAAAACTGTGAACGAAAACCTATCAACTCAACAAGTAAATTCCGCTGCGACTCAATGGCATCGTGCATGAAGGAAAAAGAATCGTTTCTGCAGGAAAGAAAAAAAATCGTTCAATTTTAAAAATCACGCACACACATACACGAGATGTTTTACGGCTTCGTCACGATCCACTCATGCGATCCAAAAGCAAAGTGACTAATGCACATTTTTCTCTGGCGATTGATTTTTTTTTCCGAAGTGGGTCAAACTGTATAACAGTTATGGAAGTACAATATGGAAAGGATCGATTGCTATCGTTCGGGAAAAGGAAAAAGCCTACCATTAACAATTGTTCTTTTCTACTTCCAACGTATCTATTTTGAAAAATTCTTAACAGCGTCTGGAAATAGACTAACACTTTTGAAATATTGTGATCGTGCGGAAGCTGATACAATTCATTTGGTATTTATTTTATAAATGCAGTTAAAGATTGCAATTTAAGGAAAATTAAATTATTATCTATAATCTATTTAATCTCTTGCTCAGGCATGCATTGAACTGTAATTGTACATAATCTTCATATGAAATGTACTTCTTTTGATTTACTCCTTAACTATTCTCAAATTCCTTTATTCTTTTCTTCATTACTTGAACAGTATTTTCGAGAAAGCCATTTGATATTTGATAAGTACGAATGTCTTACTGGCTTAAATAAAATGATTCCCTAAAGAAATTTTCATTATTGCAGAAATACGCATAGTTGTTTTGATATTTCATTAGAAATGGATTGCTAAAGTTCGCCTTCACTCGTAAAACGGTCGACTTTATTCCTATTAATTTTAACAACATAATGGGAACTAGGTTGTCAAAACATTACTACAATGCTACTTGGTGAACAAACGTACAGGCGATTAGAGTGAATCCTTTGTACCTCCTATCAGGGTGTTTTATTTATATAACTTACATTATCTGGTTCCCATCAGCTCAGAAAAAATTCTGATTGCACAATTATTAGTGAGTGAAAGGAGCCATTGTATTTAGCAAAACTGAATGAAGAAGTAAATCAAGACTTCCTTTATCTCTTCATCACTGCTAAAGGAAGCCCAAGCTTCAGGTCTAAACCGTCATCATCGGGACAGGAAAAAAAACGTTTTGATGTGCCATTTTTTTCGTAGTAAAATGTTTAATTTAGATTGTAAAATACGTGTTTGGTTGGATGAGAGGCCTCTGGTAAAGGGAAGAGTGCTAACGTGTAGCTAATAAGCAGATATGTTTGATTGATTCTATGAAGTAGATGAAATATGTGGGTGGAAACAAAAAAAAAAAATCCATGATCAGGATCAGTTCGCGTATGAAATAAATATTTCAATATATTTTTAGTGATGAACTTGAAAGAGTATTAAGGGGTATTCAAAAGTAGAAAGAATATTAAAGAGAATTTTTGATAATGGATATAATCTTATCAACAGTAATCTTATATTACCAAATACGTACATGTATAAGAAAAAGTTTAAGAATTTCCTTCTTTACTGAAATATTCTGAAAATTACCAAAAGAAGAACGGCCACATAAAATGCCAATATATTCAAATAAATAAATAAGAGAAGATAAAAATAGTAATATATGATCAAATACAAAAAGCTAATCCAGGCAAGAATTTGGATGGGGGCTATTTTTGTCTTTTCTATCATTTAAGGAATTTCATTCTCAACTGTTTACTAGTATCATAGATAATGGAAATTAGAGAAAGAAAAGAGTTCCGTCGAAATTGGGTTGCGAAGAAGGATTCCTATTCGTTCAACCCCATAAGAGTTTGGTCATATCCAGGCTTTCTCCTTTATTGGAATTCCATGTCAAAGAGTTTTATTTGATAGAGCCTTTAAAATAGATCTACAAGAAAACTTCCTTTCCTAATTTGCAATAGGAGAAAAATCCTTGGGAAAAAAACAAAATACAAATGACCAAAGGTTTCGTGATTTAGATTTTTATACAAAAAAAATGAAGGGATGAGGAGTAGTTTCATAATATTACGGTTTATTTTCAAATGAATCAAACTAGTTTCCTTTATTAGTGGGTAAGCAGCGAGTAACGACAGATGAGAAACAAGGAAGAAAAAGCGCAAACGTCAAGGATGAACATTCGTATAAATTTATAACGCAATCGAGTATTCACCCTTAGTGTTTGTATCATGAATGACTATTCTCGTATAGTGAAAGAGACGCTTCTTCCTCTACGTCAAAATAATTGATGTCATCACAAAAGGAAAACCACTTCCACTCAATGAACAGAATCAACGTGATGTACACTTGATGTTTATGACCATATATCGGCGCCTATCGAACCAAAGCTATACGAAAAATTTTGACGTCATCTCAAGAAGTTGTAAGAGAAGCTTGATCACTACAGTTTATAATTATATATTGATGAAAATAATCTGTCTCATTCATTTTGTTTTTCACTGCTATTTAATTAATATTCCTCTGTTCAGAATCCCTTTCTTCCAATAAATCATTTATAATCTCCTACATCTAGACTCTGAATAATATTTGCGACAAATTGTATCTTTAATCGCCCGAGAATTATTGGTTTCAGTTATGCTTGTTTAGGTCTTCTTTTTAATCATATTGCCGAAATAATTTAAATTTCAGTTTAAATTTGACTCTTTCATTACAAACCAGTCTGTTCCTTGCATATTCGACTACACCATGCTAATATTGTCAGCTTAAGAATACTCAAATAAATACACTCTTTGACAAAAAAATAATCGACTACCAAAAAGGAAGTATGCAATCGTACATGTATAGAAAGAGGAAGAAATGAGTGGACTTTCGGAACAACTGGGTGATTTATTGGAGAGAAATCTTACAAAGTGAGCAAGTCAGTATGGCATTGGTCCACCTCTGGCTTGGATAGAAGCTGTTTCTCAACGTGACATACATTCGTAAAGTTGAAGGATGGTATTCTGAGGAATAATTGGCAAACTAGTTAGTCGATATTTGGGTTGGTTCCAGGTGACGCCCCACTATATCCCAAATGTGCTCAATAAGAGAGCGCTAGGACGAACTGGCTGGCTAAAACTGTGTCGCAATCAATTCATGGGGCGACTATGTTGGGCACGAGAAATGATGTCTCGGATCATAAAAAGACAAAGTGTGATTTGGAGCGACGAGAAAAAGTTTAATCTGGACGGTCCAGATGGATAAAATTTCTATTGGTATGATATAAAAGGACGACGAACTGTACTCCTTTCAGTCATAGGTTGTAGATCATTTTTCCAACGGTTGTAACTCTGGATCGTTTTCGAAAATCCAGTCAGCTGCTTGGAAGTTTTAATGGTGGTTGAGCACCTACCTCTTATTAATTCAGGCAGTGAAATTGAAATTAATGTGCGGACATCAAAATGGCATAAATAATTTCTATCGGCTCGATAGTCCAATTGACATGGATTTAATTTGAAATTAATGTGCGCATAGACACTATTTGCTTGGCCTGGCTCAGAATCATCTGACAACAAGATTCTCTTCCAAGAAATCTACGTGAACTAAGAATTTCTGGTGAACGCCTGTAATTCGAGCTAAAAGGGGTAAAAAAATATTAAACACATCTTTGGCCAGAGTATTCACATTTCAAAATTCAGCTTTCCAATTGGTCGTCGAAAATAAGAAGAATACGTATAGACGGACATAGTAAAAGCAGTAAGCAGCTCTAGGCTTGCACTCTAGGTTACAGTGCTTAATAACAGGTAATGAGATAACCGAAAGGTCCTGATAAATATAAGAAGTATTACGTCCCAGTTACCTCGAAAGGAACGCCAACGCAGCAAGTCGTAGAATGTTCTAACAAGTTGTACTGTGAGGGTGCCACGGATGACTACCAAGAGGCCCCGCTATCAAACGAAATGGTATCCCATACAATAACTCCCTGTTAACAATAAAAATTAACACGAATTTTAAACAGGAGACAAAATATGAGGGGATATCAGAAAGTAACGCCATTTATTTTTTAACGGAGAAAATAAAGTCGTTGTGTAAAAGTTAACATAGCCAAAAAAGAAATCTGAGTACATGAACAGACATTGCATAACAAGAATTGTTCCTGCGCACACCTTGCTACCAGTCGTATTACAAATGGCCACCGCTATCACATCGTCTACAATGGAGGAACAGCGAGCTGTTATAAAGTTTCTTTTCACAAAAGGTAAAAACACTCGCTGAAATTCATGGAGAAATGGTAGAAGTTTACGGTGCTGACTGTCTGGACTATTCCAATGTGTGCAAATAGTGTAAAATGTTTCGGGAAGGAAGAGTTAGCTTGCCGATAAACAGCGTTCTGGACGCCCTGTGTCAGCGACAGCACCAGCCATTACCGAGGATATTAACAACACAATCAGAGAAAAACGTCGCATTTCCATGAAAGAAAAAGAGTGGAACGTTTCACATATCTTAGGATCTGCATGGGATATGGTGTATGAGAAGTTGGACACCACAAAGTCTGCTCCTTTGGATTCCAAAAGATCTGATACCACAATAGACCGGCAACAGAATGGCGTGCAGTCTGCAACGTCTGCAACGGTATAATCAGCAGGAAAATGCGTTTCTGAATGGCGTTGTCACAGAAGATGAGTCTTGGAAACTTCACACCTGAGCCTAAAACTGCAAGCAGGGCGTGGAAACATCCGCATTCTTCGGTTTGCAAAAATTCAAAGTTTCTCCTTCAGCTCGGAAGATTAGGCTTATAGTTTTTTGGGATATACAAGGCATCCTACTCGCAGAGTTCCTGCCTCGTGGGTCAACCGTCAACGCTGCTGCCTATCATGAACTTTGACTAAACTGCGGCGTGCTATTCGGGATAAGGGACCAGAGAGAGGAAATGATGTTCGACTTCTTCATGACAACGCATGCCCGCATATGGTCAACTCGTCAAAGCAAAACTGATTCGTTTCGGTTGGGAGGTTTTGGACCACCCAGCCTACAGTCCGGACTTAGCGCCACCTCTTTGACCCATAAAGAGATTTCTAGGTGGTCAGAAGGTGAGACTGACAAGGAACTCAAATCTGCCGTGCGCCATTGGCTGTATTTACAGCCGACGGAGTTCTATGAGTGGGGTATTTTGAAACTGGTGCAGCGTTGGGATAAATGCCTAAATCGTCAAGGTGCCTATGTGGATAAAGTAGATAAACACTTGTTTTTTACGTTTTTTAACGTAAAAGGTTGAAATTCGGAATGTAGCTTACCATAGGCATATCCTACTTCACTCTTTAGTTTGGTTTTCATTGGCGCAAGGGGGTCGGAGTTATGAGAGTGTAAGTTAGAGGGGACAAAATTTTTTGATTAAAAAAATTGGGAGGTTACAAAGTGCAGATAAAGGGATAAAAATAGATGACCTCAGGGCTTCCGCTACTTTCCTATACCCTCATCGGGGGATTAATTTCTTGTACTTATATCGTTTTCATATTATTTTAAATTTAAACTTATAATTTCCATTCCTCATTTACTTGTGTTCACGGACCATTAAGCCCAGATCGGTCGTCTATATCATTAAAGTTTTTTACCCATGTGCTGCCGTTACATAGTAAGTATGAGCCAGTATCTAATAGTATCTACAATGAGCTGTGTTGTAAGAATGAGACAGTGAAAGAAATTTACAAGAGGTTGAAAAAGATCTATGGAGAGATGCGGTTGTAGTGGCAAACGCAGATTAATAGGGGATTCAATTCCAACAGCAGACCACACACCGCACATATACCTGATACTGTGCAGCGCGTTAACAACATGATTAAGATAGGCATGTAACCATAATTCCCTCTAAGCTGCGCACTAATTTTAATGATATCGCAATAAATTGCGCACAGAAATATAAAGTATATAAACATTGTAAAAAATTAACATCATCTTAAAATTAGAGAAAAGGATCTTTGTTTTTGTTTGAATATTTTTTTGCCCAAAGTTCATTTCGAGCCGCACAACTCTCGAAAAAATTAGATGTTACTGTGGAAAAAGAATGTAACTCTTAATGGGAACTAGAGTACCCGGCCAACCCGTTGTATTGGAAATATATGCAACACCCAAGGGGAGGAAACAGAAAGCATAAACTGGAATGGTATAGCAACTCTTTTCTTCCTCACTATGTAAACAGTTTAGGAGTACACCCCTTACCTAACTAAGTATACTGCAAGGAATGAGCACGCGAAATTTCAGCTTCCCACCTGTATGGAAAGTGGGAGAATTAGTGAGGATTCAGGAGGGTTTGCCTTTCATATATATAGATTAGAGAAACAGGAATATGCAGAATACTGCAACAGCAGGGAGTGAAAAGACTTATGCCAGATGGGTTCCGAGAATTGTGACGATAGATGAAATATGGTTGCACCGTTTAGAACCTAAAATGAAGTGGCACCCTGAAAACTCGCCCAAGAACAAGAAATTCAAAAACGAATAGTAATGGCGACAGTATTTTTCGATTCAAAAAGATTTTTCCTTGTGAAAATCATGCCACAAGGAACAACCATTAATAAAACTTCATGCTCAACTGAGTCGTGTTCGCTCGCATCGCCAGAAATAGGATGTTTTGCTTGTTGCACGAAAACGTTTGGCCACATGTCATTAATAAAACGAAGGATAAGATTACAAATCTTGAAAGGACAACATTACAACATCCTGAAGGAACATCTTCGTGGAACGAGGTTTGAAGACGATGAGTCCCTCATGATGACTGCCAAACGTTAGCTTAGTTTTACCGTGTAGGCACACAAACTCTAGATCCAAGGTGAGTTAAGGACGTTGAAAAGGATGGAGATTTTGTGGAGAAGTGGCATATCATTTCTAAAGAATGTCTGAACCTACTATCTAAATGGTTTGCCCATGCATGCACTGTAAAAACGAACTTTTGAATTTCCGTTCTTCTTTTGCCGAATACAGTATTTTCCAAACTTTGTATGCATCTTCCTAGGGGCGCTGGTCTATTCAAGGGAGACGGGCAAGTTTTAACAAAAATATCATTTTTGAGCAAAAAACAAACAAAAAAATAAATTTAAATTGATGTCAAAAAGTGAATCAGTAAAAAGGTTATAAATATTTACACTGCTCAAAAGAATTAGGGGAACACTTGTGAAAACATTTGTAAATCTCAAGATCAAGACTTCTGATAAAATGTTTCATAGTTATTTGATAAATTTGATGTGGTCTATTGAAATCACTTGGGTGCTTTTTCGAGTTTCTCTTTTTTCCGTGAGTTTAAAGTGAAAATGCCAGAGACCCCTTAAAAACAGAATGGTCATAACCATATGACAAAGGTCACATAGTCTTCAAACAGCATTAATTTGCATGTTGAAGCTCTGATATAGTATTCGGACGTTTAATTGAGACAAAATGAAACATCTCAGGCTGGAGGAAGTTGCAAGAGCTGTTACGCTGTTCCAGGAAGGCTACTCAATCAGGTCAGTCACCAGACAGCTTCATGTGTCACCTTTAGTGATCCATCGTGCAGGGAATAGTTTCCAACAGACTGGTCATTATTTGCGAAGGACTGGACAAGGATGCAGACGCATAACGACAAGAACGCAGGACCGATATCTTCAAACCTCTGCTCTTCACCGACGAACATCAACTGCTAGAGACTTGCAAAACGACCTGCGTTACTATTAATTTTATTAATTTGATATATTAATTCCAAAATAAATACTTTCCATATTTACATTTATACCATTGTTTTATACTTTACCCAAGTTACAAATTTTCCTGTTTTCCACAGAAAACCACTCAAATGCGTGATTTCCAGTTTCGTGCACACTTTTGGCTAAATTTTCCTGTTTTCCACAGAAAACCAACCAAATGTGTGGATTTCCAGTTTCGTGCACACTTTTGCCCAAATTTTCCTGTTTTCCACATAAAACCACCCAGATGCGTAGATTTCCAGTTTCGTGCATACTATTGGCTAAATTTTCCCGTTTCCCTCAGAAAACGACCCAAATGCGTGGATTTCCAGTTTCGTGCACACTTTTGGCCAAATTTTCCTGTTTTTCACATAAAACCACCTAGATGTGTAGATTTCCAGTTTCGTGCACACTTTTG
>JAHWFO010087465.1:194679-215017 GCA_023313115.1 Rhysida immarginata | reverse complement strand
TTCCACAGAAAACCACCCAAATGTGTGGATTTCCAGTTTCGTGCACAGTTTTGGCCAAATTTTTCTTTTTTCCACAGAAAATACCCAAATGGGCGGATTTGTTTCTGACCAAACAGTCAGAAGCATACTACGGGAAGATGGTTTGAGAGCCAGAAGTTAGAATCGTGTACCTTATCTCACGCCGACTCCGAGAAGCCCGACTTCGGTTTGCCCAACAACACATCAACTGGCAGCTTCGTTAGTGGCGGTCTGTTCTCTTTACAGACGAGTCCAGATTTCGCCTAACTCGTTGTGATGGATGTCAACGTGTGTGGAGACGCTCTGGAGAGGGCTTTGCAGAAGTAACAATGCATCAGACAGACAGAATAGGATGTGGTTCAGTCATGGTTTGGGGGGAAATCTCTATCGACAGCCGTACTGATCTCGTTGTTGTCCCAGGACGTCTCAATGCTTAAGTCTACATCAGGGACATTCTGGAAGATCACGTAGTGCCTGCTGCTTGTATTGTGGGCCTTGATTTTGTTCTTATGCAGGATACTGGTCGTTCGCATACGGTATGTACCACTCAGGAATTTTTCCAAGAACGGAACATTCCAACATGAGTCCGGACATTAATCCGATCGAGCATGTGTGGGACATGCTTGAAAGACCCATAAAGGCAACGTCCAACAAGTCCACAATCACTGCGCGACCTTTCTCAGGTCCTCTTTGAAGAATGGGAGAACATTCCTCAAGCAGACATCCGTCGACTTGTGCGGAGCATGCAACACATGCGCAAAGGTCTTCGAGCTCGTGGAGGGAATACACTTTACTAGAGAATACTTCTAGGGAGACGTGTATCCAGAGAAGTAATAGAAGGTCATCAATTACCCGAAAGGATTGTTTTAAAATCGATTTCACAAGTTGTTAGCTCAAAGTTGCCAAGCTCATTTTCTGTCTTGGAACTTCTTCACTTTGTTATTTATTTAACAAACAGCCTTTCTGAAATTATCGTTTATAATGACGAATTCTGTAGTGATGTGTTAATTCATTTCACCAAAAGCGCAATTATCCTTTCTCCAGCAAATATTCAAGATTATTTCTCGCAAATTTAGACTAAGCAATTTTAGCTGTTTCTTATTTACTTTCGTTTATTTTATGACATTCCATCCGTCAATCAATCGTTTTATCGACTATTTTCATATTCATTGACGGTTATGGCTTACTTGCCTATTATTTTTTCTAAAACTACATGATAAAAGTGCACATCCATCAAAATGTACGTACTAGGAGTGAAATAAATGTCGAAATCAATTTATCAATAATAAAAATATCAGCTCTATCAGCAATGTCGTATTTAAAGAATGAACCTTACCGGCATGGGAACGCTCAAAAATGATATAATGTAGCCACAAATTTCTTTACTTCATTAGCTTATGTCATTAGCTTATAGCCACATGATAGTCATTTATCTATGAAATCAGTTTTGCACGTCTCAGCAAAATACGTAAGTCAATTGACTAAAAATTGCGATATGTTCAGAGGTCAAATTTTTAGGAATGAAATACTGCACAAGAATCCATTCAATGATCTCAATGAATGCATATATTGATGTAGTTGTGAGAATTGTTTGTAACGTAACAAGAGCACGCCACTTTCGACTACATTATGTTGTTGTTCCAGAAGGTCACCAACAATAATGAGTCTGTGATTTTCAAAAAGTGGTTTTAGCCGTTTATTAAGGTGCCCACGAAGCTCATGGTAAGGTGGTCATGATGCTGATATCTGGAAATGATACTTAATAAATATAATAGAATGATCTTTTATTAGTCGTATTCGTTTAGATATTCTTCTGCGTTCCTTTTTTTAGTGGTTTATTCCCCCCACCCATAATTCCTTGGTAGATATTAAATACAAGATGAATTTGAATGTTTCGGATTAAGTAATCCTGTTCGAATAAATTTTATTTCTTTAAATTACTCAAATAATATATATGCGCATTGTTTGATTCCCGTCAAAAAGTTGCTGCATGAATTCTAGTTATAATCAATAAAATTAAGCCTGTGAATTAAAATTATTTATTTTAATCTCGTCAATCAAATTATTTTTAACAAACTACAAGAGCGAATATACATGGAATTTATAAATTTGTATCTTGATACTGTTTTTTGTAAGGAATAGTTTATTAGAGCTTTTTTTGCTATAAAGGTTATTAAAATGCGACAAGTCTTCTATGCTCTAGTTTAGGGGGCTATAAATTTAATCTTTAAGTAAGTATTTCGTTGCTGAATTCATCGAATGAGCAATCGGGCGCCAACGAAGATCGGGTTCTCTATAGAAAAAGTAATCGCAATCCCATGAGGAATTTCGAGCCTTGTTTGAAGGAATGGCAAGCTGACAGCAAGGAATGTGAGCAAAATAGAAACGGGCAGGTGAGGGAGAAGAAGTTCAGACGGAGGGGGTGGGGGTGGTTGAAAAAGCTGGAGAAGAGAAGGTGAAAAAAGAATCTCGCCCCAGAGGAATGTCATCGGTGAGGGATGACGAAAGAATGATAAAAGTTAGCTTCTCTCTCTCTTTCTTTCTGTGACCCCCTTTGCTTGTGGGTGATGAAATCTTGGTCAGTGTCACGTGGACAGGGGTTTCGACGCTGATGTCATCCAGGTCGGCCTCTCCTACACCTTGAGGGTCAACGCTCGCTCTCAGGTCTCACGCCAAAACATACACGAGAAGACGTAACAAAAAAAAAAAGACTTCTTTTACTTTCATGCGGGTTCTTAGTGGGAATTGTGTTGCAGGGAAGGGGAGGAGTTTTGCGGAAAATGAAATTCTAGGAATCGCAAAATTTTAAATTTTTGCCCTGTGGAGAAAAGTGCAGAGAATTGCTTCACACTAATTTGCGAAAAGGTAACGCAAATTTTCAGTCGAGAGCAAATTTCAACGAAAACTAATCGCAAGTAATTACAGTGTTGAGTAATGCTGGTGAAAATTTATTAACTTCCATTGCATACCTTTTGACTGCGCAACGGCATCGGTTTAGGCTGCGAATGAATCTGAGATAATTGCTGTATTTAGGTGAATAATATGTGACAATTGAAACTAACCCAATGCAAAAACCTAATAGTGACCATATAAAGTAAATTTAGTAATTTACAAATGGAATGTACTTTAAGTCAATGAAAGTATATTTGATCACACTCAAGTAAAACTCATGATGACTTCTTGTACTTTAAACGTTGTAGATACCAAACGTTGGAGACTCTTTCTCAATGAATTCAGCACAGATGTTGTCTTTCGACGATTTTATGTCCGCACAGATGGTAACAAACTCCTAATCGAATATGGTGGTAAGATGACTGTAATATAGATACCAAACATCGGAGATTTTTCCTAGATGAATTTCGCATAGATGTTAACAAATTGGATTAGGAGTTTGCTATCTACAAGAAGTCATCGTGAGTTTTACATCTGGGTGTGGTCAAATCTACTTTCCATTTATACAGTAAATAATAGTTATTAATTAAAAATACAAATTAAATAAAAAATAAGATATAATAAACAAAAATAATTAATCAAAATCAAAATAAAAAGCTGACGTTTCGGATAGAGACTATCCTTTATCAAAGCAAAAAAGGATAATTCTCTAAAAGCAAATAGAATATTAGAGAATTATCCTGAAGTTATGAAAGTTGTCGACAATCGACAATCGAACAGTGCAGGTAAAACGAAACGAGTGGTCCGAAAGCAACACTGCCATACTCGTCCAGAAAGTAACCACGGGAAGTACACTGAACTAGGCGAGAAACCAGATGAGACCTAGTTAAGTCATCCAGAGGATAAGATGGAGTCCTTTCCTATCAGGACGATAGTGTTGATTGTTGATTGACGAGGGACAAGGGACACGAGGAGCTAGGAGATCCAATATTCGGGAAATATCGCCTTTTGGATGTCGTCGAAATTGATGTCCAGGAGGTGACGCGGCCTGCGATGTCTAAGAAGGCTTCTGAAGGTAAGCGGGTGCTCAAGAATACCTGCAACCAGAGGATTGGGATGGTCCTTCATCTTCGGAAGCAGCTTTTTCATCAATTCCTGGACGTGATTCCCAATGGGAGGTATCTCAAAATCGTCGGCAATAGAAGTATTTGTTGCAACTCTCCTGTCAAGTTGAGCAATGGTCCTCAAGGTAACGTTTTGGAAAGTTTGGAGGTCCTTCCATCTGGACTTACATATTGTAGCCCATGCAGGCATACCATAAAGTAAGATGGTTCGGATTACCGTCCTATACAGCAATAGTTTGCAGTCCAATCCAAGCGCGCTGTTTCGCCCCAGAAGAGCTACCAGTATGAAAGTTGTACTAACAGACGGGTTTATATATAGTTTGCAGGGGAATAGTAAGACGGTATTGGCTGAAAAACAAGAAGAGAACAAATGAGATTAATTAGAAGAACTGTTGGGATAGGACAGGACGGAGGACAAATAGGAAATAATAAGGGGGCGGCGAGAAAAATGCAATAGAATGACACATATGAAATTGAAATTATAAAAAAGTTTAGGAATGATAGGGTGCCTAGCAAAAAGATTTCGTAAAATTCCCTGAATTTTCTTTGATTTTTCCTGATTATCAGCAGACATGAAAGAATATTATTGACATTGTTCAAAATTTTCGATTTTATGATTCTCTGACTGTTCCCGGTTAAAAAAAAAAAAAAAATTCCCTGACAATTCCCGGTCGCTAGTCACCCTGTAAAATAGTCCCACATGTAAGAGCATCGGGTCAAAGGTAGAAAAATATGAAAGAACATTGAAAAGAAGAAATAAAAGATAAGATAAAGAAAAAAGAAAAAAAAGAAAAGAAAAAAGAAAAGGCCCCATAGAGCTTGCGACAAATTAAGGAATAGCTGAAGTTGGAGAGGGATATGGAAAAGGTAATGAGGGAATGGTGCCTTTGCTAAGGTTAATGCCATTAGGGGTGAGGGAATTTCCAAATAAGAAAAGACTCGAATTGCTTTTTCTCTTTTTTGTTATGGAAGTTACTACGAAGAATATAAAGGCTGATGGTCTGTAAAGAGTGGCCAGGGGAATTAAAGTGTTTAGCGACAGGGGTGTCAGCATTGCTAAGGATGTCGAATTTATGTCCGGCAAATCTGGCACGTATGTTGTTGCCTATCTCACCGAGATACTGTTTCTGGCATACTTTGCAATGTAACAGGTAAATTAGATTGTGAGAAGTGCAGGTCAGGTTCTGGTTAATTTTGAAAGTAAAGGAGGAAGCACTGCTGGAAATGGAGGTAGCAGGGTTAAGAAAATGGCAAACGCCACAACGCTTTTCATTGCAAGGAGAACATCCCTTAGTGGAAGTGCGTGGTTTTGTAATAGCAGCATGGACCAGAATATCTTTAAAATTAGATGTCCGTTTAAAAGAAACTTTAGGTGGTTCTGGTAAAATGGAATGGAGAAGAGGAGAGTTGTCAATTATATGTTGATGTTTCCTTAGGATATTTTTAATACTATTGAGGGTTGGATGATAAGGAAGAACTAACGTAGGTGTGGCCATGGCTGGAGAAGGTTTAGGATTGTTGTTAGAACAGGAATTGCGATGCTTACAGATAGAAGCGCGTATGACAGATTTGGGGTAGCCTCTTGCTTTAAGGGAGTGAGTAAGGGCGTTAGCATGGAAGTCCTTGTCAGACTGACTAGTGCATATTCTATGGATGCGAGTTAACTGACCTAAAGGGATGTTGTCCTTGCAATGGCGTGGATGGCAGCTATCATAGTGTAAGTACTGGTGCCTGTCAGTGGGCTTCTTATAGAGATTAGTAGACAATTTGTTGTTAGTGATAGAGATAGAGACATCCAAAAAAGAAACAGTTGTGATAGAATAATTGTGAGAAAACTTGATAGAGGGGTGGATGGAGTTAGAGCGGGTTATAAAAGATAGGAGAGAGTCTTCATTATGTGGCCAGATCAGGAAAACATCGTCAATATACCGTAGCCAGACTAAGGGCTTCAAGGGAGACGTGGAAAGCAGTTTGGTTTCCACCTCCCCCATAAAAATGTTGGCATAATTAGGAGCCATTTTGGAACCCATAGCAGTGCCACTGGACTGGATATAATAATCATTGTTAAAAGTGAAGAAATTGGAGGTTAGGAAGGTGTTAAGGAGAAGGCAGATTGTGTCAGTAGAAGGAACTTGGAAAGGTTTGTTAGCCTCGAGACTGTTGCGAACAGCTTCAATTCCATCATCATGAGGAATGTTAGTGTAGAGAGAAGAGACATCAAGTGTGCAGAGGAAGACGTTCTTAAAATCGTAATTAGAGTCGTTAAGGCGCTGGATATGGGAGAGAAAATCATTAGTGTCTTTGATATAGGAAGGAAGACTGGGTGGGATGTGGCGTATTGGTGATCGACATAAGCAGAAAGTGGCTCACAGAGGGTGTTGTTACAAGAGATGATTGGACGGCCGGGATTGCCAGGTTTATGAATCTTGGGAAGAAGGTAGAAACGACCAGGGGAACTGAATTTAGGAAGGAGGAAGAGGCGGGTTTTTTTTATCGATTTGGGAGGAGGATTCAAGCCGACAGAGGATATTTTTAAGTTCGGTGTTGAACGTGTCAGTAGGGTCGGAGGTTAGTTTCTTGTAGAACGTGATATCAGAGAGTTGTCTATTAGCTTCGTTAATGTAGTCAGAGGTGTTCATAACAACAATAGCGCCCCCTTTAATTAACTTCAGGATAATTCTCTAATATTCTATTTGCTTTTAGAGAATTATCCTTTTTTGCTTTGATAAAGGATAGTCTCTATCCGAAACGTCAGCTTTTTATTTTGATTTTGATTAATTATTTTTGTTTATTATATCTTATGTTTTATTTAATTTGTATTTTTAATTAATAACTATTATTTATTGTATTCCAGGGTTCTTGTGTCTCGTCCTTCTCTTAATATATATCCGTTCATTTATACAGTACTAATTTTATATGGAAACTATCATATCATCACTTTAGAATAATTCTGTTGTCTCCATTTTCAAGTAAACTTAATAATTAAGGAAATAACTTTCTAAATGGTTACTCGTTAAATAGAATCTACCTTTTTTTTAAATGAATTCTCAACAACCACAAAGATTTATGTCCAGGGAAGGACTCGAACTCGCGACACGACGGACTCAAGAACTGGAAACCTACCGGAAGATCGTATTAAGAGAAATCCTACAGAATCTTAGCATCTATGTTGAAAAAAGTGGATGCAATGCTCAAGTATTCTCAGAAAACGGCGTTATCTTATTATAACCGTTAATTAAAATGTAGACTTGTAATCAAGTACTCATAAGAGGCAATCCTCCACTTTCTATGTTATTTTAGCCTAAGGAACAAAGATTAAATTGGATTGCGGACGCATTCATGAAGGTCATAAAGTATACATATGAAAATTACCTCTTAAAATAGAAGGCATCGAATAAGAAATGGTAAACTATTTTTAGAAATTAAATTGGTTTTCATCGCACGAATATACTTCGGCTGGTAACCAGTGAAAAGAAAAGTATGTGAGGGTCGTGAGGATCTTTGAATTAATCTCTTATTTAAATTCGCCTGAAATAATAATTTTAATATTTGCTTCCTACCGTAAAACGTGGGCAGTGGATGTGTCAATTGATTCTTAGATTTTCTCATTAGTCCCAATCTTGGCTAAAACTTGGAAGTTGGTGCTGTTTTCAGAATTTTTGCATTTAGATATTAAATTTGAGAGTTCTTTGATAATATTCAATTTTGTTGGCATTTCTTTCGTTTATATAATATAATCTTCAGGAATGCTTTTAATTACAATTTTAAACATTAGAATCTTAAGTAGATATTGTATCGGTAAGTAATTTGATTGCAATTACCTAAAAAATTTTACCTTTTAAATGATCAGCATAAAAAATAACAACAAACCGATCTTTTTTAACTCGAAAAAAAAAGTAGCATGCGATAATTTTTTTTTATTTTTGAGAAGGAATGGAGATTGCTGAAATTCGTAGGTTTAAACTGATAGGAATCAACGTTTATCCATTTTAAAATCATGATGGATATCTGCTTTTAAACACAGTTGAGGAACACTTTCATCACTTTTTAAAATTTCATATAAAGTTCAATATATGTTCAGTGGCCAAAGGTTGTTGGTCATTATTTTATGTTATCAGCTTCAAAACGCTTCAAAGAAAAAACATGGAACATTACCCAATGACTAATATTACTAGTAACAAGCATTCTCAAAGTGTAATTGGAGATGATATTTTTATAATGTTCATCTGGGATACACTAATAACTAATTAGAAAATAAAAAATAATTTTATTTTCTAAAGGTTTAATCATCTGCCACTGTAAACTGCATTAACATGCCGGCTTTTAATTTAGCTATAGGGCCTATACAATAAGAAGGAATACGACAAAGGATGAGATCTTCTTAAAAGTCAGCCGTCTAGATGTGTAAGTGCTGTTTTTCCATACTCTTAAGGGTTAGGGCCACAAATATTTTCAACCAAGTCATCTTTAAATTCCTCATCACACGAAATAACAAACTTATCCTAGCAAATATTACTATGTAGGGTACAAACTTCACTTCAAGAAATTAAAGTAGAATCGCTTTTGGTTTTCTTTGGTCATACCGTCACTGGCAAATGGTAACTCGAAAAAATTCTTGCAGTTTCTTCCTTAACAATCAATAGAATTGCAAGTAATGAATATTGCATCTCCGCTATTCTTACACAAGACGACGTAATTTATTTTAATTTAAGTTAACCGGAGATAACGGATTTTCTTTTTTTTTTATCTATCTTCCTCTTTTAAAAAAAAAATAAATTATTTATTACTATTCATTCGTTTAATTAAAGAAGAATGACCTTGACAAACACAAGGAAATCTTCTGTAAAATTGGATTTTTTATGCCTTGCTTTCAGTTCATATTTTCTCCTCCTCGAAAGGATGACGAAAGCAATTTGAATACATTAGTCTATCTTTACAAAAATTAAATCATAACCAACATTACACGCAAAATTTGTTTGATATACACTATCTAACCAAAAGTAATCGGACACTTTCGATCTTAGACGTTTTGTCGAATATCTAGAAAAATACTTGACGAATTATCCTAAAATTTCAGGGGTGTAAAGAGGATGTTACACCTCATATATTTCAGCGAAAGTTTTCTCCCGAAGGCAAATAAGGTACCAGCAACGAAGTGAAACAAAAAATAATGTTTGGGATCACCCTGTAAAAAATAATGCTTGAAATACGTTGTAGCTGTAGCATATGATTAGGAGGCTTCTTTTATTTATCTGTGAGAATAGCACGTATATTCATGGAGATATAAAGGTTTCTTCGAAATATTTTCGTAAGTTTTTTGTTTATAACATGCAGAGTTTTCAACCCAATGCAATGCCATTTTTAGGAAACTTGACAAAATACAGTAGAGACAATACCCTGCAATCAGAATAGAAAAATATTAAATATTTGATGAAATATGAGCATTTTTAGTAAATAATGTTTAATTGCGCATGCGCAAGTGTTACCAAAATGTCTTTTATATAATTTATTATCCAGATGTATAGAGCTACTCTTTTCAAAAGCCCAAGCAAATATCGTGAAAATTCAGAAAGATATCGCCGATAGAATGAGTTAAATTTCAGTTGCTCTCAAAAGTTAAATCGATCGTACGAGTCCTTCATGCTCATCAATGGCATCCATTCAAGATTCAGATACTCCAGCACCTAGCAGAGGACGACCCAGACAGACGTATGCAGTTTTGCACGTGGGCCCTAGAGCAACATCGACAAGATCCCTCTTTTGCACAAGGTTTCTTGTTCAGTGGTTAGATGTTCAATTTCCTGGTCATTGGCCGACGTGGTGCTGTGGAATGGCCACCCAGATCATCTGATCTCACACCACTTGACTTTTATCTGTGGGGGTCACTTAAAGCAACTCGTATATGCAGAGACAATCAGAAACAGACATTTGTCAAGTATTTTTCTAGATATTCGACAAAACGTCTAAAATCGAAAGTGTCCGATTACTTTTGGCTAAATAGTGTAGTATCTGTACATTTATAGAAATATAAAATAACGGCTATAGGTTTGATTGGGAACTAACCTAAAGGATACTTTCTTTGAACATTTTGCTTTATATATTACTATAGGAATGAAATGTGTGAACAATCAGATGAGCTTTTAAATCTTACCCTCAATTATAAAACAATTTGCAGAATTTTTCTGTTCATTAATATTTAAGATAATAAAATGAATCTAATTTCGAAAATGGGCAAGTTGATTAACAGAATAAGGTTTATTATTGCTACTGCAGTCCGTCATAATCTTTTTTTTTTCAGATCTACAAATGGATAGAATACTTCTGCTGTATACGAAGATGCTTCTCTATAACATGCGTACGGAGAAGTCTGATCCATATATTATTCTCTGCCATCGCTGAAGCGCAGTCAAGAAAAAACAACGCTGCCAACGCTGAAGCCATTCTTTATTCCTGAAAGCCTTTATCAGTAACACTCCCTACTCTGTCAATCAAAATTTTCCTGAACTCTTTCTCACCAACACTTAATAGGATTATACTCCTATAATATTTACACTCATTTAACTTGCCATGCAGCACTCAACCAACTCTAACTGTACCGTCAAACATTTTTTTAAATGTACTAGTATACTTTCTATTTTTTCAGAGCTTGCATTAAATAGATCCAAGTTCTCATTCAGACTGCCTTCATAAAGATGTCTCTTCACTTTTAAACAGCACATCATTCACTTCACTCCAGAATTTCTCTTTCTTTTCCTCATCAGCGTCATCTACTGGAATGTATATGGCAACCAGAAAGATAGAGATGAAGGAAGGAAACCACTTGTCCACAATAACGAAGATGTCCACAAACACATCCTTCCTTCATCTCTATACATGAATCCACAGATTATTAGGTCAGCTTATATTTTTTGTATAATTTTATCAACCAGAAAGACCATCTACGACTCTAGTTTCAATCTTACCCACAGCATTCTATCAATTCATTGCTCTTTCGTTCATAATTATACAATCAAAGAATACAACTCTAGACCAATAAAAACTCTTCTCACTTTCTCAAGGATGCATCCCTTTTGAAATGTTTCACTCAAACACACCTCATTTATTAGCTCATGTTCGTATCACTTCATCGCTCTCTCACATTCCGTACGCCCTATCTCAATTCACACTTTTTTTTCCTTCTGACTCGTTGTTCGTTTTCTTTTACAGTGGATTCCAAATATTCAGCCCGGCTTCTTTCTTTATTCGTTCTGGAAAAAATTTTAAAATTTCGCTCATAAAGACGGGCTAGCCAACAGAGGTATACTCAGGCGGGGGACTGTCCCTTTTCTGCCCCATACGACTCTCCCTCGAAAGACTTGCCAGTTTTACGGTTGGTTGCTACTTCTGCAATCTACCTCCTTTTTTCCAGTGACTGTCTTAGGCAGAATGAATATAAAAAAGATGTGAAGAGTGCTGAAGGAACACTATGTGAATGAGCGTTTACTTGATAACTGTGCATATGTCAGAATGATTTACTATTAAGAAGAGCGTTAGACAAAGATGCTTAATGTCCTTTTGAGCATTGAATGGATGCATGCAATGATTGAGCTTAAGATGAGAATGGATGATGAAAGAGCATGCTATTTACTAAATGCAGATGATAGTCTCATTCTTTCAGAGAATGTTGTAGATAAGTTGAATAATGTGTGTGTGTGAAAAGCAAAAGATGTTGAGAAAACAAAGCTGTTTGTGCTTGAATCAAACGTTTGCAAATGGAGATGGTCTGGTGCAGATGAGTGCATTTATATCTTAGGAAGCACGAGAGAGAATTATTCTTGATGGTGAGATTTTACAAGTTTATCAGCGTGTTCAAAAACGGCAGTATATGAAAGAACGCGTATGGAAGTGAAACTTGGTTGTTGCACGAGAAATGAAACCAAGTGTAAGTTTGGATGCTGTGGAGATGTAATTTTTAAGAGCTGTGCCTTGTAAAAGGTATGAGTGAATTAAAGAGAAATGTAATCTGTGTAAATATGCTTTGAAGTATTTTGCGCATATGGAACGAATGAGTGATGAACCGGTGACTAAGCGATTGTATTCAACGTATGAAAAAAGGAGATTCTATTCTATATATGAAGAAAAGAAAGGTAGTGGAAAGAAAAGATTGTGTGTAGAGTAAGGGATGTGTGGCGTCGTTTGAATGGGGTGATTTAAGGTTAAATTTCTTTCGAAGTGCTACCTATCCTCCCACGATTATTAAAGCTTTTGTTATTTTTGTTGCTTCTGCGGTTTGTTGAAAAATGCTCGTCTTTTCGACTTAGACCTCCGTAATGAACTTCGTCTTTTACTCGTATTTCCCCATTGATTCCCCCCCCCCCCCCCCATCTTGTAAGAAGATATTTTGAATGAAAAAACCTTCGACCGTGGTGAATGAGACGATATATATTCACTATAGAGGAAAAGGAGGAAAAAGAAAACAATCTTTTCATTCATTTCTTCTTATAAAGATAAGCATTTCGCAATGTATTCAGACAGTTCTTCCTTTCGACCCGTGGCTTCGTCTTGTTTTCCTCTCCATTCCCCTTCTATCCGCCCTCCGTAGACCCTTTCGACATCGATTTTCTTCCAAAAAAGTTTTTTCAATTATCGCTAGCAGACGATAAGATTCTTCGATTTTTAATATAAAATTACCAAATGCAATCTCACCTCCATTATCAGCGGCTCTTCAGGGAACTCGTATCTGATTAATTATTCATGGTTGTAATTTGTTTTTTTCCATCATCAAAAGAGACGAAGAACATCAGTTTCGAGTGACATCATCGAACCATCGACAAATCAACCCTTGGACCCTGAACAGTTCGATGGCTCGGTGAACAGTTTATCAAAGTACATGAGTAATGAAAACCAAGTCCATACGTTGATCAAAGTTCGAGCAATTCCATCTACTCCATTCTTCACTCACGTTTCATTCATCACTCTCTATCTCCATTTGCAAAGGGAGTTTGAATTAATAAAAAAAATACTAAATTACATTGATAACATCTACGTATACTCGAATCAATTTTCTTAAAAATTTGCAAATTTCATTTTGATTGAAATTCTGCACGATTTGATTAAAGGATTAATCAATGGCAAAAGACTCGGCTGTCTTCAAATATTTACTCAAGGCATTCATAATACGTCAAGTTTAGTAATTTTTGCAGTATTGTCTAAATATTTACTTGTAGTATCGTGGATTAAATTTATTCATTTAATAAATTAAAGCTATGGGAATTTGTTTGTAATATTGTTGTAACGTGACAATAAAATTTGAGTGGGAACTAAATAACTTTTTGTAGTCTATTCTTATCGGGCATTCGTCTGTAGTTAGTCGAAATTTTACGAAGTTCCTCGTTTTATGGTAAACATTCCGTCATTGCATGTGTAAAAATGACATTTATTCGCAAAATTGATTAGAATCGCTGTCAATAGCATTTATATACTGTAAAAGTTCTTTAGATGTGGAAATAGAATAATTTTAAAATTTGACATTGGAAGAATTTACGTAGAAATACATGGTGATTACAAAAGAACTTCACACTTTTAAAAATTTATTACATCAAAGCTATTCAGAATATAGCGGTGGATTGGTCGAGCAAACAATAACCTGGAACTTGCAAAGTGGCCACCGCGGAGCCCCGACCTCACACCTTGTGATTTCTTTTTATGGGGGTGTGTAAAGGACAAGGTCTTCACCCTACCCCTTCCCCGTGACCTAGACGAGCTGAAAGAACGCATTACGGTAGCGATACGTGGGATTGATGGAGACATGTTAATGCGGGTTTGGGACGAATTCGACTACAGGGGGGCATATTGAACATCTTTGACTGTGTCACAATAAACTTCAAGAGTTTTTCTTTAAGAATCCGTATGTGGTGTAATAAATTTTTAAAAGTGTGAAGTTCTTTTGTAATCATCCTGTAAGTTGAAAACTAAAAAAAATAAATAAAAAATTATACAGTTTGTTATTACAGTCCATGTAGAAAACACTCAAAAGCCATGGTTCCCAACCTTGGGTCGAAGATTTTCTAGGGGATCGCCAAGATTAATTTTATTTGCGTTTATTTTCATAGGAAATCTGTACCAAAGTGTTTTTAACGTCGTGAGTCCACCTTGTCAAAATGCTTTTTTTTTTTTATTCAAATGGGAAGTAGAGGAGGGAGGGGAGGTCGTAAATTAGAAAAGAACGTCGCGATTCAGATTGCTTTATCCTTAATTAAAAGAAATTTGATTTATCCACATTTGATCAATCCAAAGATTTCTAGTTGGATCCCAGACTACAGAATTATTTTTTCCTATTCTGCATCTTTAATTAATTTACATGCGTTTAAAATTCCTCTGAAGGTCATCTCAGTTACTTAACTTGCACTTATAACTGCTGAAATTGGAGAAAATTGGCTTCAGTTAAACCTGTTTCAATAATCCACTAGCAGCCGATTATTGTTATTGTTATTATTATTATTATTATTATTATTATTGTTATTACTCAATACTGCTATTCATTCGTTCTCTCGCTCTCTATCTCCCAAGGCCGCCCACTTTTATGATTCTCTTCTACACGAAAGTTCAGTCAATTTGGCATTACTACAATATAATACTTCTAATATATCTGTGAGGATTTTTACTTTTTCAATACATTTCGAAACATTGAATCTAAAACAGGAGTTCTAAAATGTGGCCTACGAACTTTTTATTCTGTCTGCATATAGGAAATACATCTCGTAAACATTAAATAAACATTTAACATTCTTATAAACTAAAAAATCGAATACTTTCTTTCAGACCTACAGTATGTGGCCCTCTGTTAAAAACTTTCTAATTAGCTATTGTTTATTGCAACTTTTAAATGGATCAAATTTTAAAGAAAAATTCAAAAGTTATAATGATTGCTAACAATTTCACTATTAATAAAATTTGATTGAAAGTAAAGTAAATTAGAATTAGATTAGATTATGTTGGAAAAAATTCCAACTAAAAAGAACCACGTTTAACATTTACTCATTCAGATTAAATATTTGAGCGTGTGTTTGTGTGTGTGTGGGGGGGGGGGGTAAATATTTTTAAAGTTAGATTAAAATAAACAAATTATAAAAGAAAGCCTTCGCATAATCTCAATGTTAATCCCATGGAGGTTTCCATTGATTAAGCTCAAACAAAATAACCCAAGAGAGCTTATTGTTTTATTTTGAGGATTCTCTAGAAGAACTCGAAGATCGTAGCTTAAGATTTAAAACAATTAAAGCGTTTTTACGTCATAGAACAAGGAATATTTCACAAGAGGAACATTCAAAATCGTCACAGCTCTAACATAAAGCAAGTAGCTAGATAAACTAAACAAGGTACAAAAAATACGCTTTCATAACTCACACAAAATTTTGTTTTGCGTGGGTGATGAAAGGTTAGAATTTGTAAGAATTTTTTAATTTCACTCTCGCGTTTTCAGAAATTTCGTGATACGTATATAATAAGTTACTTTGTGCCGTATTTACTCATGCGCATTATATACTGTAATTGTTTTCTTTATTTCTGGCTGTGTATTGAAATCTGGTTCATGTGTAAATCACGGGAGAAAGGGCATCTCGTGATTCGGCCGAAATGTGCATAGACTGAGTAACGATGAAGTATGATGCAGCAAAAAACCAGAACGGACGTAAAAATATAAAAGAGGGGGTCTCGCCTCGGCAGGTGCCTCGACTCAAATGCGTGGGCGATTGGGGAGGAGGGAGGGCAAGTGAATCACACGTTTAAAAAAAGATTTCTGGTTTGCATTTCTTAAAGTGCGTTCTTTTTAAGATTCGAATGTTTCCTCATTTGAAGAGGGGCATTCAGTTTCACGATTTTGTGTTTAAGGAGATTCCTTCAACCTTGTCTACTCATCGTGATCACCTCGCCAGTCTCTTTTCAGTGTGAAGAAAAAAGAACAAAATTTTCGTGAAGAATCTTGACCGGTCGATTCAAGTGTCGTTCCTAATCCTCGTCAGTTTACCTTTCCAGGCATAGTTTCACTCCTTGAAAGATATTAGGCAAGAAATTGACGTCAAACGAAGGAGGGGTGACGAAGAGCTGGTTAATAAGGGAGAAATTAGAGGGTTAATAACCGCCAGGTAGGCAAGGGCCAAACCTATCTTTGTGCTATTGACACACGGACATGAGGAGTGCCATGTAGTTTTAAAGAGGTAAATGGGGCAGATTTTTCATAAATAAGAAATATATCGTCAAGTTCCTAAGCGTATTGTTTCCTTTTCCTAATCAAATGACCGAAAAATGTTCATCTCTAATCTGCACTTAATTTAAAATATTTGAATTGAGCACATGGACAGGAATTTCTCAATCCGTTATTTATAAGATTCTATTTTAACAAATGTTTTATTAAAACAAACAGCTCAATCGCTTCGTAAATAAAAGTGGATTTTTTTTATAGGTTCTCATTTATCTTGAATTTATGTAAATAAGAGGAATTTGCTAAATAATGACATTTGAAAGTGATAACATTTTATCGTTATGCATACAATGGTTCAGCTGGTTTTCGCCTATTTTGTTTCTCGTGAAATTATCCAAATATCTCTGATTTTCAAGATGTATGTGTTTCATAAAAGATCTAAACAAATAAGAACAACTAAAGTTGAATTGCCTCAACATCTGAACTGTTGCAGCGCGTCGAGGCTTCCACGAATTCAAAGACGAACTCGAAAGTTTAACAAACAGTTGACTCATTTCTTGTTCTTACTAAAACTAATAAGTATAAGTAAACTAAACCCAATTTATTCTAAAAACTGAGAATTTTAATGGGACTCAATTTATAGTTAAGCAAGTGGTTAAAGTTTGCGCGGGCCAAGACTGACAATGATGGGCATTCATTGTCTTTAGGCATTAAGTGCTCCGGATACCGATTGTGTTTTTATTGTTTGTTTATTATTACAAAGGGAAATGGCAATTTCGTTTCAAATGAGAGGAGAGACGAACACTTCTTTCTGACCTATTTTTAACCATTACGCCCAGAGTTCCAAGAATCGAGATGGGCTTGAGGTTCCTCTTCTCCCCTTCTGCTTACGTGTTGACTCGGTGCGATGACGAAAGCCACGTGCAGTTTCGTGCAGCGGCTCCACACCTCGACCTCATAAATAAGGGGCCACTGAACTTGAAGATGAGAAAAACTGAGAGAAAGAAGAAACAGAGAGGATCTTTAAAAAACTGGAATTATGTAGTATTAAGAAGTGAAAAAAAAATAGATGAAGGGGGAGCGCAAACAAACGCCGCTGAAGAAGGATTATCTTCTGGCGAAATCTTGGAAAAGGAGGATTCGGACGCTTCCTACTTGGCTCATTAACCCTCATTTCAGAAATAATGGGATTAAATCATTCACTCGAGTGTTGCGTATTTTTTAATGTGGATTGGAAATAAATATTTTTTATTTAAAAAATAATGTTTTAAATTGGGTTCTCTGATGAAAAGACAGAGGAGATATTATTATGAGTTAAAAGGAAACAATTATCCGCCAGTTATACTTTAAAAGGAAACAAAAGCACGCGAAAAACAAAACCCATCTCCTCGTCTCCCCCTAAAATTTATCTGCAGCGAGAGAGTGAAAATGACCAGGGAAGAAAGATGAATCTATTGCCGCCATCGTAGAAATCAACGCCAATTCTCCCGGGAGGGTTCCTTGGTTACTTTTTCTTCCCCTTCACTGTCACCTACCAAACCCATTACCCTCATTTCTTCCCTTTCTGTGGATGTAGGTTACAGAGGGTAAAAACCCACTCTCATTGCCTTTCCACTTCGATGCTTATCACCTATCCCCACTTGAAGTGTCTCCCCCTCCCTCTTACCGCATTCAAATGGCTTCGGTCGATTATTTCTTTGTCGCGGATTATATTTTTCTTCTCATTAACTCGAACGATTGGAATATTAACTGACTTTTTTAGTGAGCATACGTGGGACGGAAGAACCTGAATTATGAGTTCGTGCTAAGAACGAACGAGTTTTTTTTTGTTGTTGTTTTTTTTTCCTTTTAATATCACTGATGAAATGATTAGTAAATTTAAGAAAACTGTTTTTAGCTTGGCCATTGTTCTGAGAGCAAAGTGGTGAAATAACCCTGGACTCCTTTTAATGTCACGAGATAAGAAAATGCCGCCATCCATCATGATTCCCCCTTCAGAGCACGGTGTCACTGCTGATAGTTTTTATTGTGCTTCTTCTTTAGTTTTCCATTCTTACTTATAATCACCTTGATTGTTTGTTAGTTATTTTTAAGGGATTTCGCTTGAAGTTTTTATATAAATAACATTACTGAAATTTGCATGACCGTACAAAACGAGAGTAGGAAAAAAAAGTGAAAAAAAATTGACAATCGGACTTGTGCAGTCTTTCATTCGGTTGTTACAATCAATATATAGAAGAAGCTAAATAAAAGCGTACACATTTTAATACAGTAAATGTTATCTATTAAACATCCTTAACATCCTTAGAATTTATAGGATGTTGAAGAATTGAAACGGCATGTACAGTAACCCCACTGGACATTTTGACCAACGTTGTTCAAGCAATTGTTCGCTGTAATCAGAAGTCTCTGGACGCGTACGATAAATATTTTGAGCACCTATTTCAACTGTAAAGTCAAAAGTGGCTTATATTATCATCACTTGATGCCTGTATAAATTTGTTATTATAATTTGTGTACATGTTTTTCTTTGGTTTTAATATGCGTGTGTTTTTAGCCCCCTTCTGTATATCATATATGCTCCCGTTTTACTTTTTTTTTTTCTTAAGTAAGTATTGATTGAGACTGTATAAAACTTGAGATACTCAAGTCCACAAAGTCAAATGAAATCGAAAGTGCGACTTCACGACTTGTTCACAGTGAAACACAGTTGCAATTTAAAGTAATTTGTCACAGTATCAGGGATCTCCTAATGAAAAAGATCAATTTTTCTTATGTTTTGATACCGGTCATTTTTGAAACTCCAGCCTTATAGCCCACAGCGTCTCTTTAGTTTTCTTTAACGGCAGATTTTTAAATGGTAATGTTGGTGGAACGAGATGTGTTTAGCGAGGCTTGATTAACAACAAAAAAGGTATTTTGAGGATGGTATTGCGAAAGAGCTAGGTTCAATGAAGGCAATGTTACTTTTTTGGAATTTAAGTAGAAGGGGGGATTTTTACGTTGAAATACTAATTAAAATTTTAATTTCCTTCCAGATTCCCAGGACGATCGATTTTATCTCAAGAGGCGAAAAATTACAATTTACTAACAAAAATAATAGGAAAGTGTTACTGTTAATTCAATAGAAGTTAACGTACTATAGAGCCACTCCACATTAAGTTGAAGTCCTTTAACTTTCTTGCAAAATTGACCTTTATCATAAGGTTACCAAATTATTACAAATTTTAGATCTTCACATTTAAAAGATTCAAAAATGGCATTTAATGCTAATGTTGACATTTTATAAAAGGCAGTGTCTAGTCGTATGTCCGACATACTCTTTTCCGATCATGAATTCGTAAGTCCAATCCTCCTGATTGGCTCTTCCTTATCACGTGAGCTTCGTGGGCGCTTAGACCGATCCCCAGCACGAATTACATGTCGTACGTTCGTAAATAATAATTTTAATGAAGTGGTTTGAAAATTAAATACAGAGTGCGGCTTGTTTTTTATTTAATAACATCATAACATATAAGAATATATCATAAAAATTAATAATATATATTATTTTTTTTTTTTCTTATAACGTAAAATAAGACTTCAATGTTTTGAAGAAAAAAAAAATCGCAATTCCATTATAAATTCAATCAATCGAATTCAACATAAAAATTAGTTTCTTCAGAATACGATTGTGGCCAATGACACTTCTTAAATCAATAGCAAGATTATTAAAATAACTTGTAGCTGAAAAGTAAAAAGATCTTTTCGTCACTTGCTTTTTACAAAAATGTATTTCTAACATTTTTTTTTAAATTAAAAAGTCATTTGATCTATTTATAATAAAAGAATTTAAGAGCCACATCAAACGATAATAATATAATTTTCAAATGTTAAGATTTTTAATATAAATGAGAATATTAATATAAAAAATTAACAAGAGAAACCGCAAGCTTATAAAAATGCAACATGCAAGTGAGTTAATGTAAGTTTAGCTTAAAATCTATTAAATTTAATGTTTATGTTATTACTTTGACATTTAATACAAATTTAGTTGGATGTTAGCGTGCAAGTTTATTTTAGTTTTTCCAAATTAATTATTTTTAATAATATTTTAATAATTTTTTTAATAAATGAAAATAAATAA
>JAHWFO010087465.1:182683-194279 GCA_023313115.1 Rhysida immarginata | reverse complement strand
AGAATATGTGGCTTGCGAATAAGCTTCTACTTTTTTTATAATATCTTCATAACACTGAAATTTATCCCCTGTGCGAATGATGTTGCAGCACAGTCAAGGGAAAGGAAAATAAGTGTATTTCCCTTCCCTTGTTCCCTTGACTGTGGTTGCAGTCCATGTGAATAATTATTCACGGACGTACGACATGTGATTCGTGCTGGGATCGGTCTAACAATGTAAGTGCCCATGAAGACCACGTGATAAGGAAGAGCCAAGCAGGAGGATTGGACATACGAATTCATGATCGGAAACGGAGTATGTCGGACATACGATTAGACACTGCCTTTATAAAATTGGTCTTTTTAAAGATGACTGTAGGTTCATACAATATTTTATGTGTAATAATTAAAACGTGAAGAGTCATAGATACGCTAAACAAATTGGTCTTCAGTTAATTGAAAAGTTGTACATTTGAAAAAATACTTATCACAAATATCAGAAAATAACCAACCAACCGGCATACACATAGTTCCAGCATCTCAGAAAATCCAACTACTCCGCGCAGAGAATACTTGTCATTCGCAAAAGATAACCCTCCCTATGCAATATTCAATAGGGTCGCATTTTTGAGGTCAGTGTATGCAAATACTTTCAGCAACTTAATACTTTATGATTCGTAAAAACAGGACAAATCTACAAGTTTGCTTTTAATTTGTTTTTGTTACGTATTTTAGTTTTTCTTTGCTGCATCAACATGGGTTCTTCTGTTAAAAAATTATAAACATTTGGATATAACATAGGAGCGTATCTGTGAAATCAATACGTTTATGTTTAATGAATCGACCGTTAGGACGACGAAAAGTTTGGAAAAACATTGTTAATTTGGAAAAAGCGAGGTTTTTTTAAAGTCTATTATTTGCATGATAATTAATGATGGTTAATTTAAACATCTGAGGTACGGCGTGTAATAAATCCTCGTAGAACATTCTTGAGTTATTTCTAAGTGATATAATAAATGTGTTCGGTTATTTAAAATTAGTTTAAAATTTAAGATTCTCTAGTCTGGAATCCTCGATGTAACAATGTTAAAATTTCGGGTTTTGCCAATAAGAACATTGGAAAACAACCATTACGCAATCAGTCTTTATTTTTTATTATCAGAGAGAAGAAAAAGGAAAAAAATAAGATATCATTCATTATTAGGGCAGGGAGGGGGGAGGGTATAAACAAGATTCATGAAACAAGAAAACATTGGACCGAAAAATTCCCCTTTTCTTTATCGGATTAAACAAGAAATGCTCCCTTAATAAACATCATTGCATCGAGTAAAAGAAATTCGTTCCTCGTCGATAACATCTCTCATTTGAATGACACTTGGCCGCGAAGAAGGGGCGCCCACGAATTTTTAGGGGGTCTCCACCATAAACCAGACAATGAAAAGAATAACTTTAAAAGAAAAATAATCGTCGACACCCAAAAGGAGAAATGATCTTGTCAGTTACCATTTTGATTTAAAATTCTGTTTTCTATCACTTTAAATGTGTTAATTTTTGTAAAAAAGGGAAAAAAAAAAATAATGGTTATTTAAAGACAGAGAATATCAAAGGCGTCGCCATTAATACAGGTATATTAACGTAACTATTTGGCAATTTTGTCAAATTTGTCTCTTTTTCCCCTTCATGAGATGTGGGAAGAAAAGAACGGGGAAAGACACTTGTTGTCTATGTACTAATTGTCAATTTGTTTTTATTAAGGCCGAATATAGCCTGCTAGGAGACTATAAAATGTAATACCCGTGAACGAATCTATAAATCAGATATAAAGTCACACCATGCAGTTAGACTCATGTGCATCACATTGTATTTCACCATCGCCTCCGCCCTAAGAAGATATTTATGAAAGTTCTCAAGTTTATAAAGTCAAATTTTGGGAAGAAGAAAATTGCAAATCGCCGAGAAATATGTTTCATGTACTCGTTTTCATTTTCTTAAGGTTTTGAAAGGCCGTCTTGTAATAAGTCGGTTTATTTTGAATTCGTACATTTCTGGACAAAATTATAAACTCGCTTATTTTTTGCACTAATCTTTAATGAAAAAGAAAAAAATTACTTTTCAAGCTTGATAGGCAAATGTATTCAACTATCAAATGACCTCTACACCTTGTATCATGATTTTGTATTCATAAACTTTTATAAAAATGGAGAAAAACAAAAACAGACATACTTTCGATTTGGCCAAAATTATAAACTCATCTTGAAAAAATGGCTCTGTCCACTTTATATGAATGAATTTAAGTGTTTTAGAATACAATTATAAATAACAGATTATTTGACGCTCTGGTTTTTTGAATGTAAGCTCGATTTTTCTAATCTTCATTTGTAATGTGACCCTGAAGATGACGAATCTGTTTTGAATATTTAAATGTTACCAAATGTCGCTTATTTACTGATGCGTTTTTATTATTCAGGCTTAACAGGTCATAACGAATTCATTCCTTCAGTTAGTCATTATAGTGTGCCTCTCATAATGCAATATATGTGCCTTTACAGACAAATATAAACAAGAAATTAATCCTCCCGAGGAAGGTATAGGAAAGTACTGGAAGCCCTGAGATCATCTTTTTTTACCCTTTCATCTCACTTTTTAACTCCCTTCCCCAATTTTTTAAATCGAAAAATTGATTTTTTCGAACGTAGTATTTAGAAAGTGGAAAAGAGCTCTGTCTTCTTTCGTTTCTCATCATTTTCGATCGAATGATATATCACATGCCATGTGTTGCCATAGTTCTAAAGACCAAGTAACTGCCACCCCCCCAAACATCATAGTAATGTAGATCTTGCTTAGAGGAATCTGCATACCGAATTTCACTCCGTTATATACCTAAATACACGTAGATCTTTTGGTCCCCTCTAATTTCCACCCCCGAAACTCTGACCCCAGTGGGCTAATCAAAACCAAGCTAAATAGTGAAGGTGCACATACCCTAGTAAGCTAGATACCGAATTTCATCCTTCTACCTCAAAACATGCGGAAATTATGAAGGGGACGGACGGACGGACATTGTGAAATCAATAAGTAGCTCTATTCTTCCACTACTTAATTTAAAGATCTAAAGATTTAAAGATCTCGAAGTTTACTCGGTGCTGTAATATTACTTTATCTATTAGTAAATTTCGAAAGCTGTTATCTAATAAAGTTAGTTGTTACCCATTTGCATTTTCGTTTGCATTGATATTACTGAATTATTTGATTTAAAAAAAACTGTTGTTTTTAGGAGACGATAACTTCAATTTTTGAGGACGGTAGGATATATCAGAAGATTATATCGGACAAAAATTATGGTAGATAATTTCGTTTCTTGCAAACAGTTTTTTCATGCATAAATTTGAAGGAGATCTTGGAAATAAGTGCTTTTTTGAAAAACGTTTGATTAAATTCTGTAAGAATGTTTATTATTCATAAGTTTTATTTAAAAACTTTTTCCGAAAAAGCCATTCTCAGTACTCTTTCGATAAAGAATAAAAAGTAATACCACGGTTGTTCAAGAATTTTTGCCTCCTGGTCCGTAACTTTTTTATTAGGAGTCATATCGGTGGAAGGATGGATCATAATACTGTTCTTATTATGATCGAAAATCCTCTGGATCGAAAATATTTTTATAAATGGCGAAACTAGTTAGAACTCCTGATGTCCCTCTGTTATACTGTAAGGCCACCACCTGTTTAGTTTTATTAGGAGCTTTAGCAAAAAGCTGCTTATAAGAATGCGCCCTTGGTCTGTACGTTTATCCGTCCGTCCGCCGTTTGCACGATAACTTGAAAACGGATTAACTTTTTCAAATTCTGTTTTCAGAAATATGACCATCAAGGTCTTAACTCGGCCGTATCGACTTTTCAGAATTTTTCGTGGACCCCTTCAAGTTTAATTTACGTGCTAAAACAGTGAGTGTAAAGAATACCAAGATAATGGCATATCATATAACATTCGATTTGTCAAGAATGAATACAATGTTACTTTCTGTTCATCCTTTAAGCATTATGGACATCGGCACGCGCACGTTAAATCGCTTCGTCGACGCACGATTGCCCAAGTGCTCATAATCCGTAGCCAACGAGCGCGGAAAAAATCGGCTGATCATCTTAGTGCTAGTAACAATGTAACCTTCATTGTTTACATCTTGGATTTTAACAATCAGCAATTTTTCGTTTGTTGGAAACAATGAAGGTTACATTGTTACTAGCACTAAGATGATCAGCTGATTTTTCGGCTTTCTCGTTGGCCTCGTCATAATCTATGATATTAAGTAGCGGAAGAATGGAGCTATTTATTGGTTTTATAATGTCTGTCCGTCCCCTTCATAATTTCTACATTTTTAGAGATAGAAGGTTGAAATTCGGAGTGTAGCTTACTATGGGCATGTCCACCTTCACTATTTAATTTGGTTTTGATTGGTGCACTGGGGTCGGAATTACGGGGGTGGGATTCAGAGAGGAGAAAAGATCTATGGGCTATTTAGGTACGTAAAGGAGTGAAATTCAGTATCCACATTGCTCTGGGCAATATCTACATTACTACGAAGTTTAGGCCCAATTGTTCGAGTGGGGTGGGAGTTGCGGGGGTGGCAGTCATTTGGTCTTTAGAACTATGGCAACATATGGCATGTGATATGTCCATCGAAAATGATGAGAAAGGAAAGAAGACACGAGCTTTTTTATACTTTCTACAAACTAGGTTCGAGAAAATCAAGTTTTTGATTAAAAAACTTGGGGAGAAGTAACAAGTGCAGATGAAGGGTAAAAATAGATGACCGCAAGATCTGCTACTTGCCTTACCCTACTCGGGAGGGTTAATTTCTTGTTAATAAATTTATTTTTGCTAAAGCTCCTCCTTGGAATGTTTACAAGATTTTATTCATTAACCGATTTTCAAAATTCTTTTTGTATCTGATACTTACATTTGTGCTCTATGTAATGCACTATTCACTTATCGACATAGTCCCCATCCCTTTCCACACATTGCGCCAACGCGTGACTAGTCGGAGAGGAATTCTAGGGTTGTTGTCGACACCAGGATTGAATGGCAGCTTTGGATTCTCTTCTGCACCACCCGTACACGATCGCCACACACCAGAGGCGTTCCAGCGCCTAAATTCAAAGATGAAAAACTGCAATTCAAAAATGAAAGGATTTGCACCTTGCGATTTCCCAAATAAGAAAGAGCACTTTAATGGACATGAGTTGCGTTCTGACGACGAGGTGAAAGATGCCATTCAATCCTCGTGTCGATAGCAACCCCGGAATTCCTCTCCAACGGGTTCACCCGGCTAGTCACGCATCTGCGCAATACGTGGAAAGGGATGGGGACTATGTCGAAAAGTGAATAGTGCATTACATAAAGGACAAATGCAAGTATCAAATACAAAAAGAATTTTGAAAAATCTGTTAACAAATAACAAAAGTTACGGACCAGGAGGCAAAAATTCTTGAACAACCCAGGTATCCCTTTTATAAATCCAAAATTGAAAATAATACAAAGCTTTATATCTTAAAATGCGCTAGAATGCTTGCAAAGTAAATTTGCATTTCATAGAGGATAATGGCTGAGTTTAACGTATTGCCTCAAATTTATGTGGTCGTTAATGTTTAGGCTCGAAGAGGGCCATGATGTTCCATTATGCTGTTGCAAAATCTCTAGCAATATCTTGCTGAAAATGTGTTTATTTAAAAGCGCATTAAAAATCGAAGATATCGTTTTGATACAAAGTAAAAAAAGTATGGAAAGTGAATTTCATCAGAAAGAATAAATGTCAAGTTCACACGATGTCAGACTGTGATCAATAGGCGTCTGTTGGCAGCGGCGTCCTCCCTGTCATGTGTCGTAATGGGGCCAAAGTCCAAGCTCAGAGCTCAATTGACAGACGATCTCCAAGCCAAGAGCAAAACAAATCTTATCGAATGGAATGAGATCAATCCAAAACATGTGAAACTTGAGGAAACCATCGCCCATTATGAGTCCGTTATGCAACAACAGCCGTCGGAGAAAAATGGCATGGTCAACATTGGTCTCCTCCATAAGCTTTACTTATTTCTAGAATAGTTAAAATTATCAATTAGTTCTCTTATAAAAATATTATTTCAAAAATTTCAGTTTAAAAAAATTTTGTTAATTATTATTATTATTATTTCGTGTTTTTATAAAGGTGCTTACCGTTTTTTTTATAAAAGAGAATTAACACTAAATCAAACCTTTAAAAATATTACTTATATAATTACAAAGCAAATATTTTACAGAAACTATTTTATTTCTTATATGTTTTAATATCTTTCTCCTGTCTCTCTATGTAATTCTCATGGACTTTCTAACTATTGCACATGAATTCAGAATGACACTCTTCTGCATCAGATTTAGGATATTTTTTTATATTGTCAATATCAATTTTCCAGTGTTTCTTTCTTATTATTATTGTTCAAGTTGGGATCAAAGAGATACCGATAAATAAAAAAAATCACTCTTGACACATGTTTGTTGTGATTATTACCGTTTGAGAATTTACATCCCTAGGTAGTATGTTTTATATCTGTATGCATATTATTTCATAAATGGAAGGCATTGTACGGATAGATCGATTAAAAAATTCGAAAGCCTTATTTGAGGTCCAACTCTATACTTCTTGTCAGTTTTCTTGTTGAACTGACACTGGGAGCTAACAGTAACCAGTTCTTTGCAAAATGCATTTTCGTTACCGAGTTTAGGATGAAGTTACATTTATTAATGGAGAAAGCAAGCGCCTCTAATAGTTTGTTGTCAGCAATTGCAGCCTTTTAAACACATTTCATACCGTTTAGTTTTAATTCTGCAATGAATAGCCATTCTTCGAACAGGCTTCTGACCCTGCAAATCCCAGCCATTTTAAATAAATGGACGCATTATTGAAAAATAAAAATTATAGCCGTCTATAATACAAGTGGTAATAACGCCAAAAACTGTGGACAAATGGTGATGATACCTATGTGCTTATTTTGTTTGATACTATAGAATCCATTTGAATCCAGGATTCCAAGAAGGGCCTAACTCCAGAAACAACTTTTGATAAGTACGTGAAATTTCAATGTACAGCATAATGTCGTTTAATTTTACACCTAAAAATTATGAATTTAATCATTATTCTCGTTCCACAAAAGCATGAGTCGAAAATAAATTGCTCACACATGTAAAATCTGGAATTGGGGCCCTCTGGATTTCCGCCTACAATATGTTGATGTATGTTGAATCCACCGACTCTGCCATTATATCTATTCATCCGGATATAATCTATTATACGCTGTAATATTTGTTTCTCTTCTTTTTAACGTATGCTGGACTTTTCAAGCGACTTTTTAATATATCAACACGTTTATGCTGTTTACATACTGATGAACCTTGTTTTCAGGTTTACATTTCTATAACGCTAGGCGTATACTTCTAATTAAGGAAGTAAAAGAATAAAAACTGTAACCACTATTTTAAACAGTTGATGCTCTAACTCTCCTCCTCATTCAAACTTTAAATTATGATATTGAGGAAACTATTAAAAAAATGTTCATTAAATTATTACAAACTTCTTCGCTCGTTCGTTCGTCGTTTATATAATCTCTGATCTCCTTAATATTTTTTATTATAATTAACGTTCTGGATAGTATAGTTTATTTTAATTTCCTGTCAGCATTTTTATGTTAGGAAGGGACTGGTTTGTAACAGGTGCCAAATATTGTGCAACCCGTTTTCGTGGGAAGTTGCAGGGAATTTCCTTTTTGCCTGTGATTTTTTTATTCTCTCTCTCTCTCTTTCTTTCTGGCCCAGAATGCCACATCACTGTGACGCAAAAGCAGCCAAATTAGCCGTGCATACCTCGACTTCCACCTCCCCTTATACAAAATATAAAAACTAATTACACAAAGCGATTGAGGTAGAGAGAAAGAGAGAGAGAGAGCTCTTCAAATTATTCTGCCTGAAGAAACAGGACAGGAGACAATAGACATTGACGGTGATGGTGATAGTGATGATGATAATGTTCTGGTTTTTCCACGTAACGAAGATCAACGCTGAAGTATTTCCAACCAAATGAAGGACATGAACATAAATCGCTCGCCTTCTCATTTAAAAGAAAAGAAAATGTCAGGGGTTGGGACAGTGAAAGGTTTATAATCAAACATTCTCCACGTTGACCAACAGCTTTGTCATTCAGTTTCTGATAAATGAGAATGTTTATTTGTTATGATACGTTGTTGCGTAGTTTGGCTGCATAATTAATATATAAATATAAAATGCGTATAAATATAACTAATCGTCTCGGTTTCCTCAAGAAATATCATAATTCGTAAAAGATGCGCGTCAAAGGAATTTGTCGGCTGTGGTTTACATAATGATTATAAAAGAGATCATCGAATGCGATTCATTAAACTTAACACTTTTTCTTAAATTGTTTATTATAGAAGTTTCCGTTAAAAATGATTAATATTTGTTAATGACTACAAGAGTAAGAAGTAATGTGATTTCCTCCGTTTTATATCATTGAACACATGCAACTACTCATGCATTAGAATTGACGCGCCAAAATAAGATTCGTCAGATGGTGACTCTGTTTCTCTTTTACTTAAAAAAAAAAAAACATCGTTATTACACAGCTGTTATTTTAAAATGTCACTAATAATAACGTAGATGCATACAGCAAGGGTCACGGTAAGTGTTAAAACAGGTGAGATTGGGCGCGTGCGATTGTGTGGCGCTCTCGACGGCGTTTCACCTTCACCTCATTTGCCGTGACCGAGTTAACACTCTTCTTTCAAAAAAAGAGGAAATAAAAAGCTCTCTTTCCTATTTTTCTTGATTATTGTTCGTCTATAATGTAATTCTGGTGGAAATTATTTAATGAAGCCAAATTGGTAAGAAGTTCTCTATCAGAAAACATGAAATACAAAAAACTACAACAAAAAAAAACCCAAAAACGGTCAGAACAACGCATGGGTGGAGTCAAAAGCAATGGTATTACCATTCTTAAGATATAAATAAATAAATAAATAAAGTCTTGCAATTTTGTACAGATTGTTAATAACTAATTTTTAATAAAATGAAAAGTCAATTAAAGTGTCGGCCAAGCATTTCTTTTTTTCCTTGGTTATCACCGGCCTGTTAATCGACATATTGTATGATCACTTGACACAATATTTACAAATGATAATGCCAATCAAATTTATTACTGAAAGGAAAAGAAAAGGTTGAAATGTAGTTTTTTTTTTTTTAATTTCATATTATTATTGAACTTTGCTACTCGATTGGAATTTGCTCTTAGAACCATTTACCGTCAGAATTAACGGCCGATGAGGGGAGGGCAAAAATCTTTCGTTATCACGCGATAATATCGGGGAAACAACTTGCACATTTCAACCCGATCACTCTGCTCTCAACAAAGATTTCAAACACTCGTGTTTTGTCTGAAATTATAGTAAACGATATTTAATAAACGTGTGAGCCATTTGCTTTCTAAGCGAGGCCAAACGCAGTTTTATGGCCGAGTTGAATTGATGTTTGTTTGGTGGTGGTTTCAGGGATTCCAGTCCGACCACTTCGGCCATTTATTTAAAAAAATATTAAAAAAGAGCCCAACAAAGCAGGGCAAGGCCAAACGCATGAAGGAAAAGAAAGGGTTGCTGTTCAAAATCAGTTGCTTTGCTGTCTAATATAATGGTCGAGAGGGAGGCTCAGCTCACCCACTCTTCTCTCTCTCAACAATGGCCAACTTATAAATAGAATGGCGCCAAGGTTATATGAACAGCGAAGAACTTGAGGGAAAGAAGGGGAGAGAGAGAGAGCATTAAGTAGGAATTGGAAAAAAAGACGAAGGAAGGAGAAAAGTGTCGGCAGAAGAAGCAAGGGGAGATTTTCTTCATTTCTCTCCCCCCCCCCCTCTCTTACCATAGTCTATTTCTTTTTGCAGCGAGAAAAGTGGCCACCACGGCGACTGGGGCACTGGGATGGCTGGGTGGCCGGCAAGGTCATCCGACGACAAGCCGACAACCTTCCGTTGAACTTTGCTCTGGCAATGAAACGTTAGAGTACCATTCTTTTGCAATTAGTTTTGCTCTGACAAAAGAAATAGAGATTGTGATCAGGTGCTACTAATGTATTGGAGACAACATTATAAATCATGAAACGATTCTGATTAAGAATGAACGAAGCATCACTTCAAGGCCTCGATTTATACACCTTAAGATAACGTTTCGAATTGTAGAAAATTGTAATCAAAGTGTAATATTTCTATTCAAAGAGAAGAGAAGAAACCGGAGAAAAATTTTCAAGCATACCATAATTACAATGTAGAAAAAGATAGGAAGTCCATATGGACACATCATGGTTGTGACTTCATGGGCAGTTTGTAACAGCACTGCGGTTCATTGTCCGCGATAGCTCAATTGGTCAGAGCAGCGAAAATCGTGGTCCTTGGTTTGAGTTCAGGTCGCGGAAATTTTCTTTTCCTTTTCTATATTGTAATTATAATAATTATTTGATAATAATTCTGTGATTCTCTTATAGCAAAGGTACTTTAACCTTTTTTTTTATTTTTTTTTTTACGAAGTCCGACCAGTGGGAATTGCGAATCTTTCATTCCCCTCCCCGCGCTATAGAAACAAAGTGAAATTTCAGTAAGGAAAGTTACTTTCCAAGGTTAAATTTCACCCTTTGTGAGACCAATCTCCGGAGAGCGGTTTCTATTTTGGTTTTTGAAGGCAAGAATTTAACAGTACATTATTGAACTTCAGAGAAATGTATCACAAGTTTTATCCTTCCCGTGTCTATTAAGTCTTGCCAGATGTTCAGTGATTTTGCTGATTTTACAGTTTTATCCACCCATACGCGAGGTTTCAAGATGTTCGGAAACTGCCAGGGCGGCTGAAGAGATTTTGTTTAGCAATTAAACCTGAACTTCCATTTGGTGTTCCTGCGTGCGAGTGAAACGCAGACAACCTCAAAATATAAAAATTTTCACGATAAAACTGGGCGTCTCAATCGAATGCAGTTAATAAAGGTTAAATAATAAATAAAACGGGTTTTATATAAATAATTAAAAAAAACAAACAAATTTCATGAAGTTTAGAAACACTTTTCTTTAAATAAACGATTGAATACTTTTCTTTAGTCTCAATTTTCTCAGTAAATTTTAATGGAGACTATTGAAATCAACGAGATGTATTCTATCTCGTTGATTGAAATAGTAACTAAAATTTCATTATTTCCTCCTGGGTTATAGCATGTCTTTCCCTTCACTGTTCAAGGTTACGCCAATTATCGATTTATTGATTAAGCAGAAACTGCGTTATGCGATAAATGGCAAAGAAGTGGTTGGCCTTTAACTTTTCCCTCTTTACCTAGTACACGAGAAATTTGCATTTGCTCTTCATAGTGGACTCAATTATTTAATCGTTATTTAAATAAGACATAGGGAAAACACTAATACACACACTCACATATACACATAAGCACATTCTCTGATTAATGATCGCCCAACTAAATTTGTATATGCAATGCATTAATATACAGAAAAGCTAAAGAAATGAGCTGTTTCTTAAGAAACAGAAACAGAA
>JAHWFO010087465.1:114848-182583 GCA_023313115.1 Rhysida immarginata | reverse complement strand
AGCTTTTCTAAAGAGCTTCTTTGTATAGTTTCTTCATTTATTTATTTGTTATTATTATTATTATCATTATCCAGAAAAGGTGCTCTTCGAAATGCTTGGTTGAAAAACGCAAAGCAAGCAAAGAAAAGAAACCCCGTATAATGGAAAGAGAAGGAGGGAACGCTTTAAATAACCCCAAAACGATTGTTTTCATAAGGAGTCGGAAATAACGCTCCAGCCTTCCAATAAGGAATTTAGAACGTGGCAAAAAAATAAGTAAAATAAAATAAAGTGTTGAGCGAAATAAACGATACCGTATGTCTTAACATTAACACCCAAAAAACGCTCTATATATAAACCGGGCGCGATGGATGGATTTTGTATTTCATGAAGTGATCATTTCATCTTTAATCGGAGATAATGAAGGACATATTAACAGTTTGGAGAAGGAGGAGAAATAATAACATTATTATTATTATTATTATTATTATTATTATTATTATTATTATTATTACTCTCAAGAACATATATTGTTTTCAGACGCTCGAAAATTACTTTCTCTTGATTAGCTTGCCAGTGAAGCTTGGATTCCGATTTCAGAGTTTATTTTAAAATGACGATATTAATTTAGTTTAATATTCGAGTTCAGATTTCAGCTTTGATTTTACAAAATGTAACGGGGAAAGAAAAGCTGTATTTTTCTTCTAAACATAAATAAACGTTTAAAAAAAAAGAGAAAGAAAAAAAAAAATTCTTGTGCAACCAGTTGACATGGCACCGTGTAATAAACGATCGGTTTTTATTTTATAATTTTTGCCACCTATTTTTCCCTTCCTTAACGATCAACAAATCAGAACTGGAGAACTCGAAAGGGGAAAAACTTTTTTTGCTCTGCGATCGGGGTCTGCGAGCCAACAAACAAGGAAAGAAAGAAAAACTACGGAGGGAAAGAGAAATAGAGAAGAATTAAACATGAAAAAAAAACAACAAATTGAACCCAAGCGTTGCCGAGCAACCGATTGACGTCATTGCACCCTCGACCGATCGGCGAATGGGCGGAGGTCAAAATTGTGTCGAGAAGCCGTCTCTCGGTGGCGCTTTCAGTGCCTTTGACGTCACGCGTAAAGCTTCGCTAGGGATTTTGGGATTGGTTGAAGAGGGGAAAAAACAGTGGATGCGTAGAAAGGCGAGGTCAGACTAAACGAGGATCGTATTGCATAGTGAATGTGTGGTGTACGCGTGTGTAAGTGATTCAACATGTTATTCTGTGGAGGACAAATTTTGACAGAAACGGTAAGAATATATTTGTTTGCTTATGCTATATAGTTGTCTGATCTATTCTCGTTATATTTAAATTGTAATCGATTTTAAGTTTTACTCTCCGTATTTGGCATCAGCGTTGAGGAAGGGGAAGGGAATGGCTTGCGCTCAGTTGCGCTGCAATCACAGCATAACAGGTGTTTGTGAGTGTTTTGCAAAGTGCGATCGGTCGTCTACCCATTACATTTTTACGTCTACCTATGGATTGTTTACTTTGCTTTTTGATTGCGTTTAATCTATGGTTACAAATTTTAAGTGACGACTGATTAAAGACCCGTTTAGAATATATGCGCATCGACAAACTACGTGCGCATTTCATCATTTTTAATTTTTATTTATTCAGTAGAACAAACAAGATCATTCTCTCCCTTTCTCCATGTTTATTTAACACATTGAGAGAAGATAGGGCAAGTTTGATAAGAAATTTTCTCATCTTCTTAAGTTTTGTTGCTAATCTTTCTTCTTTTTTTTAATAATAAAGAGAGGCAGTTCTGTGCTCTTCGGACTGTGAGGCAGCAGCAGCAGCAATTTTTTCGGAGCCAGCTTCCCCTCCCCTCCGCTCTGCCTAAAGGGTCAGTGACAAGATTGTGAGGCCTCTTATTCGTAGCTCACCCTCCCTCCGTCCATTCCTGGGCCGTGTTTTTCTTCCCCTTGGACGATTGCAATCAGCGCCGTGTGCAAAAGCGATGGTGGGGGGGAGAGCGCGTACAAGAGGCCGTCGTTGTCGATTGGGTAACCGAATGGCTTGTCAAACAAAAAAGCCATTGACAGACGATCGGAACACTGAGACCTTGATTTTAAATTAACATCTGATTAAAAAAAAACAAAAAAAAAAAAACCCAACAAAACCCCCAACAAGAATTCATTCACTCTGCCCTATCGTGTATTTGTGTTTAGATTAAGGGATAACGTAACGAAGTGAAGCCATTGAATATGTGTGGGTTTTTGAGAGGTTTAGTGTTAAGTTGAATATTGGTTTACCTTGAAACTTAAACTAAATTCCACTTGTTGAAGATGGAGGCTAAAAAGTGTTGCTCATGCGTTTTTGAACGTGTTTACGAATTGATTAAAAAATTGAAGCGCTGAGAAACAAAGTAGCAATGGAAAAAAATTGTTTATCTTAATGGAGAACTGAAAAGAAAAAAAAAATAGAATTCCTTGAAATATTTTCGTGCGTGTTTATTTTGGTGTTGCGGAGGTAGACGGGTGGCCATCGCCTAAGGCCCAACCATCTCGCCGACGCCGCCCGACCCGAACTACTTTCGTATACAATTCGTTCGAATAAAAGTTTATTATTGTGAGAAATTCGAGTACAATTTTTGCGTTATTTTTTTCATGTTCTTTCTTTATGAGGGTGTTTTTCTTTTTAATATTTTCTTGCAAACAATTCAAATAGAGCTTAAAACAAAAGGATTGAGGAGGGCATAAAAAACGAATGTTCACATTGGATAAGTACTTCATAACAAATGCAAGTTATTATATGAGCGGAAGAGAGTTACATTGGAAAAGGGAAGGGAAAAAGAAGAATAAAGTGGGAATTAAAAAGCGTCTTTAGGTTATAAGATGATTGGGTTCATTCTCTGATGCAAAGTAAAGCTCGAGATTAGCTATTAGAATGGCCCATTGTTTTGTAGGCAGAGTTCATGCTAATTGCGCCCACAAACATTCCCAGGGCGATTAAAGTGGTAGCGAGCACAGGCGCCGGATTAGCGTGTGGTCTCGCCCTGGCACCATTTGTTCCATTGACCGTCACGGCTTATCCCTTCATATAATTAATATTATTTTCTTTTAATTTCCGAAAAGCTTATTATAATGCTAAAAGAGTTCCCAGTTTGTTTTTAATGAAATTAAAAATATTTTTGTTATATGTATTAATTTCGCCCCAAGGATCGTTCTTTTTAACGACTTCTAAAGGCAAGCACTTTGTCGGGAATCAATTCGATTCGTGCTGTTAAAAACCTGTTCATTCCTCGAGGGAAGACTGAGGCAAGCCGAGCGATCGAGGGCCTTGGGATTCAGAAAATCTGCCCTTTTTTATTTAAGAAAAAAAAGAAGAACACCCCCCCCCCCCCCTCTGCCATTTTCAACTTGCTGGCAAAGTAGCGAGCGAGCGCCTGATGGAATGCGATCTGACCGGACCGCATTACCGTGCGGCCGTATCAATGCGCGCTACGCACCACTGCGTCTTCGGCCAACAATGACAACGGCCCAAGGTGGACGTGGAACTTTTTTTTTTATTTAATTTTTTTTGCTTCCCTCAGGAATGTTTTTAATATTACGAATCCATTTCCAAAGTTGCAGTCACCTTTTGTATTGTTCTTTTTTATTCCATTTTGGAAGATTATTGATTTATATAAAAATATCTTTTCTCTATTTTGATGGGGTTAAAAAGGAAAAAATAAAAGAGAAATTAAAAAAATGCATTTTTCCAAACTTATTAGGACGAAATTGTTAGTTTCAGGGATTTGTTGGATGTCCAAAAAAAAAAAAAAAAAGTTAGAACCATCTAATTAAATCTGATAACTGACATGAGAGTAGAGCTTTTTTTGAAATTGGCGAGTCAGGTGCAAAGCTACTAATGAACCCCAAAAGGAATACTAAATCTTGCATGCTGACTGACCCGTTTCCCCTTGGGTTCCTTATTAGCCCTGTGATCTTTTTGCAAAATCGTATCCTCAGAAATTTTTAATCGCTTTCGGTAATAGAAGAATGTAGTTAATTGCACTACTTCATAATTGACCAAAAATCAGAAGAACAAAAACTTTTCTGACGAAAATCAGATTTGTGGGCATAATGCTTCCCTAATTTTTATGGACTCAAATATCAACAAGCAAATTAAGCCCATCTCAATAAAATGATTAAATTTTTTATTTATTTATACTTTATTAAAAGCCTGAAAGTTAATTTAAATTCAAGCCATATTAAATTCAACATTATTGGAGAAGTTGTCACAGATCAAGTTATTATTATAATAATTGTAATTAATATGGTAATAAACATTTTAACATGTCACTCTTGACGATTTTTTGTTTTTAAATCGAATATTAAAAAAACAAAAAAAAAACCCACAACATATGCATACTTAAAAAGTTGTTAATTACAGATTAATAGGAATAATTTAGTTTATATTAAATAGAAAATATCTAATTAACGCCAATGAACTGCGCAAATTAGTCAATAAAATTAATGATCATTAATCGCATTTAATGGGGACTTGTTTTACTTTTAAGAGCATAAAGAAATTGTAATTTTATACAAAAGTTTATATAAATATTCTTCATTCTGGGGAATATTGCCAGGAAAAAAATAATAATAATAATAATTAAGTAAAAATGAAGGGACTAGCTTAAATAGATGTATCCTGTAATTAGATTGGAAGTTGATTTACTCAAGAGGATTTAATTAACCTAAGCAACTATAGAATTAAGTAACTGCTGGGAAATTTTCATTTAGAAATGTAATTGTGGCGCCAAGGTGTTATAAAAGAATATTGTGAAAAATGAAATGCTTTACACAAGACTTTTTTCTGCATCCATATGAAAAATAGTCCAAAAATGTTTAGTGCCCCCCCCCCCCCTCCATTCCAAAAGGAAAAAAAAAATAGACCTTCAAGTGAATTTATTAACTTGTGCTCATGCTTCATAATTTTAGGATCAAGAGTTCACCTTAAGCCATTAAAATATAAATTTGTTTTGCCAGCTACTACTTTTATTTTTACTGGAACAAACAGAATCTTTATTATTTTTTGCTAAAGAAACTATATTTTATAAGTAAAAAATATTTGATTAAAATAAAATTGACATTAGATTCAGTCATTGGATTAAAAGAAAAATGAATTTTTTATGACTGAGATGGAGAGACTGTAAATTGTTTGCATAATAGGCCATATAATTAATTGAATTATAAATTAAGTGGAGTTTTTTTTTTGGAGAGTTTTATTTAAAAATCCAAACAGCAATGAAGACTTTGTTTTGCTAATTAATTTTAAAAATTAAAAATATGCTATTCATAAATTCTTAGATTGTGTTTGCTATTATAATTAATTGCTGTGGTAAAATTTGATTATTAAAATATACCTATTATTCTTTAAACCATTCTTCTATTGATGAAGTAAAGGTATATCATTTGGACAATGGAAATATTTCTTTTCCTTACTTTTGAATTAGAAATGGTGCCTGAAATTCTATGTAGACGCCTTAATTTCAGTACATCTTGCACTTTCTGATGAAAAAATTTAGATGATATTTTTTTTTACGTCAAATACAAATTTTATGAGTTTGTTTTCCCAGAAATGAAGAGGGTGTAGAAAAAAATTCAGAAATTCCAAATAACATATAGGGAATTAATGCAGGTTTAAGTATTAAAAGGGAGAAAACTGAAAATATTTTTCATTAGAATTTTGCATAATTGAATTTGACCACTAAGAAATGAGAATTTGCATTACATTTTCTTATACTCAGCCATTTCATTACCATGCTACTGACTGAAGTAAAGTTTTAAAAATGTTGTAATTTTATGTTACAGAATTTATGCAGCAATAAACTTAGTTTTTTGTTATTTTTAATCTGCAACTCTCATGAGTTTAATTGATTAAAACATCTGAATAATCATTTTAAAACTGCTCTAATGTTGAAACAGTAACCGAAGAAATAAAAGACAACATTTATATGGGTAAGGAGACATTACAGTTGCAATCTGTTTAATGTAGGGAAAAAAATGAGCATTTAATGGCTTTTTACTCCTAACCGCCTGATCATTTACAACTTTAGAAAGGTTTTTAAAATAACAATGGCTGCTGCTATCATGCATCGGAAATGACTGCGATTCCAAGTAAGTGACGTCACAAGTCAACAGAGACTAGCCATAATGACGTCAATTGAGTAGTTTGGGTTGAATGGGAGGGGACTTGGGTGTCTGTTCAAGTTAGCACAAATCATAGTCCTCTGCATAGCTAAAATATATCAATTACAAATTTAAATTCACAATACAAAGTGAATGACTGCAAATTTCAAATTATGTTCTGATATTCTGTCTTGTGTGTAAGATTTGGGTGTATATATACATTTCTAAATTTATTTAGCAGTATTAAACAGTCAGATCGATATAAATTTAAATTTAAGCTGATAAATGCAAGAAAAAAAAATATATATTTGATAAATATTTATTTATATGTTGGTGCAAATTATGTGTGTATTAACTGTATATTTCCCTTTGTTTCCCTTCCCTATATTCTTTAGATGCCACAAACCGTCCCGGCAGGCTTCGGCGACTCCTGCGATTCCCCATCATTTTACGGAGCTGTGGATCCTGAGCTCTTGACACGTGATAACCATCAAGTGCCATCTCCAAGCAACAGTTTTTCCCCTGGTTTGCAGCTCATGGACATCCCTGATTTTACTGCTCTGACAGTGGCTGATGACCTATACGCCAAATTTTCGGCATCGCCTCAATCATCTTTAACTAGCCAAGATATAAATTCTACTTACGAGCAAAAGGCCAACCTTACTTCTGACACAACTGCATTTGTGGTCCATGTTAAGAAAGAGCTCTTGGACACACCTACTGCATGCATTGGTCACATCAATAACACTTCTACCACCAATCCAAGCCCAAATCTCAGTCCAAACTGTTGCAACAATCCAACTAACAATAGCAGTGGGAACCTGGCTCTACCTTCCATCAAGATAGAAGACGCCCTTGTTCCAGAATTATCATTTGAACAAGTTCAAACTCTAGCCATGGAACAAGTCCACAAAGATATTTATGAGACCTGCAATGCACTTGGCATCTCTGCAGGTAATTATAAACTAAAAATTCATCTGGAATGGGCTTATGGGCTTCTTCCTCTTCCCTTTTCTTCTTCTTCTTCATTGTTAGCAGTCATGTATAAATTTAATTACAATCAGTTCTTAATAATAAATCAAAATATCCAAGATTTCCCTTGTATGTTATGTAAACATTTTATAAATTGTGTTGTGTAAGGCTTTCATATCCCAGAATAGTAAAAGATAAATTTTTCATTTATTTTGATAAGATTTTAGCAAATGACCTGTTAGGTATCTTTAGTGCACTAGCCTTGAAATTAAGCCAGAAGGTTAATCTTTCGCTAATGGGAGAAAAATACCACTGATGGTTATGTGTCTGTAATGTAAGTGTGAATGTATCCCAATTACTTGATGTTATCTCCTTCCTTGATTTCCCCTTCAGTACCAAAGAAACAAGCTGTTTAATGCCACTGAACAGCACTAGCTAAGATTCCATTCTTATTATACATGTAATTACTTCTCATTAAAAAAGCAATTTCTTGTTGCTATTTCAAGAGTACAATTAAGTTAGATTCTTAAAAATGGGGAGAGAGAGAGAGAGAGAGAGAAAAAAAAGGAAAGGGTATTACAAAGTGCCTGAAGCAAATTTATAGTCTGATACCTTTTCTGTTTCATTTCTCCTTGAGGGGAGCCACCTGTTAAGAACATGGAATCCACTTTGGCTGGTTAGGATAATGGAAGTGCATTCCTTAGCAGTAGTCCCATTAGGAATTTCTATCCATGAGAGAGGAAGGGAATTGAAATACTTAAATAGCTTATGGGGTTATTGAATATGCTAATGTAATTTTTAATATTTTATTTTAAAATTTCAATAATATATTTCAATTAAAATAACATACCGGTAATCATTTTTTTTCTTCCCCAAATATAGTATATATACTTAATTTAGTCATACTAACTAATAAATGCTGTATAGAGGTTATGCCTGAGAGTGACGTCGTTCCATAGCAACCAATCACAGTGGATGCTTGAGTGACCTCACTCCATAGCAACAGAGCAGGCTACCATTTTGTATACCAGGTCTACAACAAATGACACATGTATGCCATAGAAAATATAGAATTATCCTAATATAGAGAACAACTGTCAAGCAATGACAGAGATTTATATCAACAAAAGATATATACATATGAATTGACTATGGATCCTTAATTAATTAAAAAAAAAAATTCACTGAGCAACCAGAAACATGTCCTAAAATGAAGTGGTGTGACATGTATTTCTATTTGATTTGCACACCATGCAAAATCACAAAGCAGCAACTACAAATATTTTTTGTTTAAGTACTGCAAATTAATTTTAAATCAAGAATTTAGTAGTTTGTAAATTAATAAAAATAATAAAAGCTTATAAAATCTCTTTTTCTAAATGAAAAAGAATATTGACTATGCAATTTTTGAATGAAATTTGCATTTTTTTCCATATAAAAAAAAGGCATAGGTTGAACTTTCATGTCAGAGTGAACTTACAGCCCAATTGAATGTGAGCATTTTCAAAGTTTATTTTTACTAGCTGGATTATTTTCTCATATCAGGGGTTAATCACACTAATTAAAATAAATTTAAAAAATTGTATATTTAGTTCAAAGGAGTTTTTTTTTTATTAATTTTTGGTTTTCAATGTAACAAATTTAACATTATATTCTGATGATATTCTCTAAATTAATTTCACTGTTTTTTTTTAACTTAATTTATAATCAAATTCTACTTTTTTCAAAAACCTTTGTACATGTAATTCTAAAAAAAAAAAAGTGTTTGTTGCCCCTGGCTGCTCTATTACTACAACGAAATATACAAAAGTAAACACTAGAGATCAACAACAGCAATGTGCATATGTGAAATCTGGTATACAAAATGGCGGCAGCAGTTTCACCTGTCAATCAAAGTCGGAGCTTCACTGAGGCTCTGCCTCATGAATAAGCTCTATTGTCTTTCTTGGGCTGTTATATTCTTTCAAATGAATCAAAGCATTAATGAAACAATGTCAATTAAATTGAATCCTATCAACCTAAAGATGGCTATTCAACTGAAAGTGCTATGATATATACAAGAAATATAATATATAGACTGCAATTGCTATTTAAATTCTTAATGATGGTACTCCGTGTTTTACCATTTTTTTAAATTTGTTGAAGCCTGGAAATTATTCTCTTAATAAAGTTTTTATAAAGTTCATTTGAAAATTACATTTAAAAAAATATTCTTTTGTATTTCCTTTCCAGATCCAATTTATTGGAGCATTAAAGATGTCAAAGCTTGGTTGAGTTGGACATTGCGACAGTATGGCCTTCCCATCATCTCTTTGGATTATTTCAACATGGATGGAATGTCCTTGTGTAATTTAAGTGAAGATGACTTCCAGCAAAGAGCTCCATCATGTGGAGATATTTTATATGCTCAGTTGGACATTTGGAAAACTGGTAAAGTTTAAAAAAATTAATGCAATATTCAGCCTTCTAAATGTAAAAATTTTTGAAAATGTGATTTTTACATACTAATAAGTCAGAAATTTTTAATTATAAGAAATTTATCCATTTCTTTTCAGCTTCACATTTACCATCCTTTCGCAATCGAACTCTGTCAGCTTTCCATCCAGAGGAAAGTGTTCCTGACATGAGTCTCTATTTGCAATGGGGAGGCGCCACAGGAGCTTCTCCTTCACGAGAGGCGACTTCACCTGATGTTAGCAGCCTTCCCAGCCAGGGTGGAAGTGATTACAGCAGTGAAGGTGGATTTCAAAGTGATGGTAAGTGATTTTAATGAGTTCATATTTATTTATTTTTTTAAACTTTGGAAGTAAAGCAGAGGCTGTTTTGAAATAGAATTATAAGTAGCAAACTTTGAAATCGAGTCATGACTGATTTGATCTAAAACATTCATTTTATAATAGGACCTTTTTTTTTTAGTGAATTTAAATTTAAATATTAGGTAGATCTAAATTACAGGGTAAAGAAAGAATATATCCATTCTTTTCAAAGAGATTTATGTAATAGTAACATTTCATAGATGATGGTAAAATTAGTAGATACTTGTTGTTTAATATATCTGCACCAAAAAATTGTTTAATAATGTTGTTAAAAGTTACATTGAAAATTTTTTAATTATAATAAGTTAGAAGAGAATTATCAGCACTATCAAAATTGTTTACCTATCTAGCTTGGCCTGTTGACCTTTCTCCCCTTTTACTCCTCAGTGTGGTTACATTTTATTAACATATTAAAGAATTTGATTTTTAACAGTTCTAAATCATAATTTTCAATGTCTTAGTTTGTTTATTTTATTGCATTAAAAAGGAACTTGACTGAAGAAAAACCTGATAGCATTGACTTTAAAAAATGTTATACTTAGCAAGTACAAAACAGAATTCATTTGTAAATGATGGAAATGTCTGATAAAGGATTTTTCTAACACTAGACCTTTGCTATTAATTTATAATTAATAAACATTGATAAGCATACAGGAAAATTCCACAGCCTAATATGTTATAATGATTTGTCCAAAGCTTAGTTGTAATCAAATTTTCTATTTTTAAGACTTCGTCAATTGGTTTGGAAATGGTCAAATGGTTTGGAAAACTCTCCTGTTTCTAGTCTTCTTGGGTGTAAATATATTTTAATTCATGCAAATAAAAGTTAGCTGGTCCCCATTTCACATTAATGTTAGGATTGTTCAAATTATTTGAATAGACTCTTAAAAGAATTACAGATATATGAAGCTTATTTACTAAACCAGTTTAAGCTAATTTGCAATCTTAAATCTCCACCCTCCCATTGCTAAAAGCATTTAATTTTGTTAGCTTGACCTTGACCTTTTGAAGTACATTAATATTTTGTGATCAGGTGCCATAACATTTATTCAAAAATTTGCTTAAATGGTGTAACTTTGCTGAGTAAGTGCTACAGTTAGTAATTAGTTTTCAGTGTTTTAACTGTCTCAGTCATAATGACAATTAAATTTTCTTTTCTTTAGCATTCTCTTGAGGCTTCTTATTAAACCAGTTAAAATTGTTCTTGTTTTGTCCTGATTTTAAATTGTATTTAAAATTAATTTAATAAAACCCTTTGATTTCTTGGAATGCTAGCTATTGTGATGGCATATTTAGCTATTCTTTAATTAGCATGACCACGTCTGATTAACTGTATCATTGCATGAACTTAAATGGTGAACAGAATGAGATCATGATGCAGGCCAGGCGCACTTTGTTCAAGGCAAGTTGTCTGCGCTTCAAGGTCATAAGTGCTAAGCAATTAATTTTGTGCCACATTCATGCCTCTGAAGCAAATGCCAATAATTGTTATTGCTCCCCGAGGAAGAAAAATTTTGTATGTGCATTAGAAATGAGAGAATAAATATTACAGGCTATAAAATGTCTTCAAATTTGCAGTGATAGAAAAATTTGCCATTTTAAAAAAAAATCAACTCAAACCAGATTTCATCATTATTTTTTTTTTTTCCTCTTAAAATGAAATACCAAATTGGATTACTTTTGAAAAAAAATTGCCTGCCTGGAACAACTGACTTGTTTAGCAGGTTCAAACTATCCTTGATTTTATTGCTTGCAAACCAGAATGGAAATGAGATTGGTGATGGCAGATAGGGTGAAGCCTGTCTCTGAAGGTCATGTTGTTTTTCCTGAAGCAAGTCTACCTTCCACACTTTCTTTTCATACTCCACCATTGACAAATTTGAATAGAAAAACTAGTCAAACTGCAACATGTTTCTATAATTATAGGTTTTATACATATGGATTGGTTGTTACTGTAGAAAAAAATTTCAAAATAAGCAACAACCTTTCCACTTCGGTTACCATAATAATCCATATGTATTTTTGAAACGTTTCCATATATACCATTAGAATAGATTTTTTTAATATTTTTTTTTCCCGATACATGATGTTTATGAAAATGTACTCCTTTCTTTTATTGTTTTAAACTTAAACATTTCTATAGGCTCTTCCTTTGCAAAATCGTATTTAAACAATATAAAAAGGGAAAAATAGAAAGAGAGGTTTTTTTTAAAACTGATGATTACAAAAATGTTCAAAATTTATCTGTTAATATTAATTTTTGAGATCTAATGACTTTGGATATCCATTTCATACATTTCAAAGAAGTCTTTACATTATATTTATGGATAATTATTTTTCTTTTCTACAGATGATGCAAGTGAGGACAGCTGTGAGAGTGATAAACCTGGTCGGGGTAGCTCGCATTCTCATATTCATTTATGGCAGTTTCTGAAGGAGCTTTTGACCCAACCACAAATCTATGGTAGCTGTATCCGCTGGCTCGATCGTCCAAAGGGAGTTTTTAAGATTGAAGATTCTGTGCGTGTTGCAAGACTTTGGGGAAGACGTAAAAACAGGCCAGCCATGAATTATGACAAACTTTCTCGGTCCATCCGACAGTACTACAAAAAGGGCATAATGAAGAAGACTGAGCGCTCTCAGCGGCTCGTGTATCAGTTTTGTCATCCGTACTGTCTTTAGTTGGACAGAAATAATAAGGGACTGGTGTCAAACATCATTTACATTTCTAGCTGGTCTAGATTTGTTCTTTCTTCTTGCACTTCAGCTTGCGGTAAGGCTTGCTGGAGTCTGCAATCAACCAGTCCTTTATGGAGGAAGTACTGCTGTCCATCTGCACTGGTTTAGTTCTGTCTTTTAGATAGAACAGAACTTGAGTGGATGTTGATTTTAGTTCTTCCTTGTTTTTTTTTTTACACCATCCCTAATGTTAGGGATTTTCAAGTAGACACAAGTGTCATTTATTATCTGTAGATATAAAAATATAATCGTATATCAATGTTTAGCAATGCTAAAAGAAAAAAAAAAATAAATAAAGAGGCTGGTCCTCTTGTAATATTTTTTTTTCAATGTTCATTATTCAATTCATACTCATTATGTTTTTTTGTTTTTGATTTTTTTCTTTCTTCCTTGTAGAGTATCTTAACTATACTCTAGCAAGGACCCTTTTTTTCCCTTCATCATACAATTACTTGTAACCAAAAGCTAAATCTTACCTTAATAATTTAGCTTTCTTTTCCCTTTTGTTTAATTTTTTTTTTTCTTTTGCCGAGTGTGTTGGATGCAGGTGTCTCTCCATCTTGGTAGACACCCAACTTCTTTATGGTGAATGATAGGCTCTCTTAGCAACAGTCAAGGCTTGCTTCTTTGGAGCCATGTTTTATCATAAAGTGGTTTTTGAATTCAATTATTAGAGGCAAATATAACCTTGTATATCAATGATATAAAAGATTGTATGTTCTAAGAACACATTTTACTGAAAAATTTCTTTAATTTTTGAATGAAGAAATAAATAAATGTATTTTTTATTAATTTGTATTGGGAGAGAATCGTATTTTGGTTAAAAAATAATAATTAAAAAACACAAAAAATGGAAAGTGTGCGCATGTAAGTTAAATGTATATATATTAAAAGTGATCAAATCTAATTTTTATTAATGGAACATTGCGTTGTATTTTGCTGTATTTGTTCTGCTTGTATTAACTCAAAAGAAATGTATTTACAATATTACTTATGAAACGTTTATATATGAAAATAAGAAAATTTTATTATGTACTTCTTATGTAATAAAAATATCAGCATGACAAATCTTTGATTTATTTTGTTAGTTTTGAATAGTTCTTATTTTAACAGACTGCACAGCTTTTTAAAAATTACATAGGAATATATGTATAATTTATATATCAAAATTAGATTATTTTTATGTAGACTGAGATATTTTAATTTCATAATAATTTTTCTCCTGTATATTTTTCCAGTGCTTCAGATTGTTAACTTGGGAATGTCTTCAAGAAATTCTTGTCTTTAGTTATAAATTCTTCCTCCACTACTATAAAGAAAAACAAAATATTCAGTGAATTAATTTGCTCATTATGAACATCCTAATCCTAAAGGATGTAAGAACATGAAATGAGTTATGAACTCCTAAATAACATTAAAAGTATGAATGCAAAGTAAAATTATATAAAAACAAAATCCATTTTTTTTAATATACTGAAAGTAACATACATGCACAATTTTAATAGTAATAAGTAAACTTAAAATAGAGGCATTAAAATTAATAACTGCATGCATATACATTTACTAATAAGATTTCTAGGATACATTATTGATAAAATAATATCCAATTTTTGAACATTCTTACTCTATGAAACAAGAAAACTTGACCTTAAATGTGAATTTTGGCTCCCCACCCCTCAGTGGACAGATTTGGAGAATGAACGTATATATTTAAGCATGTTACAACTTTATATAGACTTATTTTTCTGCAGTGCCTTTCAGATGCATTTGCATTATGGCAACACATTACCGAAATAAGCCTTAAATGCCTTTATGATTAAGTCAACTTAACAGTTTCAAGTACTGATCAACAAATTAATTTTCAAAGATTACCCTAAGCACATTCGGCATTCTTAATTGAGAATAATAGCAATTCATAAGTTTTTGCAAATGCTGGGGATTTTCACAAACCCAAAAAATATATTTTGAATATTGTTACAGAAACCAAAGCATTCAGTATAGAGCTGCATTTTCTGTCACAAATGACTGGGGTTATCACTGATTGATTTGCTGTGTGAATCAAAGTCATATCAAATAATTTATGCTCTTGCTGATCAGTTTCTTCTAGAAAATTTAGCTTTTTTAAATCTCTATCTAGTGAAATTTGATCATTTTTAATGGAGTTTCAAAATGATGCTCCCTTTGTGCCTATTTTTTTTTATACTTGTCTTTGGTCTGGCAAATATTCTGAACAATTTGTGGGAGAAGATTTATTATGATAAAATGATCACCTGTTTCACACTCAAAGCTGAATGAGGACCGTTATTTGCTGCCTGCCGAAGCAGAGATTGGATACAGTATTCGAAGAGCATGAGAGCCATCCACCGAAAAATTACAGAAGCTGAGATTCCATAAGAATGTATTGCTGCTCTACATACATTTTTACAAAGCCTTAGAATGCCTCACCACTTCTTTATTAAACTTGCAAAAAACGAAGAGAAATATCGAGAGCCAGCTGTTGCCACCATAACTTAAACTCGAAGAATTTGTTAACTATCCTTATAGACAATAACTAGATTAGTATATAGCATGCAGACCAAGGAGATAGAGGTTTTAGGGAATTGTGTGACAACATTTCTGTGAGAAAGAAGAGCTGCAAACTTATTCTAAAATGAAAATGCATACTTGCCATTTTTGGAGAGATATGAGGAGAAATCTTAGATCAAAATCTCTTATTAACTATTAACGATAGAGAGGTGAACTGTAGCAAAACGTTTTCTATAAATACAGTGCAGCATCTCTATTCGCGATTCCTTATGTCATGAAATCGGATAAGTCGCGGTCAATGGCTGGGCCCCAGTTCTTTTTTTTTTTTTTCATTTTTCAGTGGGAGGGAGAAAATGGCTCTTAAATCCAAACTACTTTTATATCCACAGCTATTGTAAGTGGAGTATATGAGGAAGGCAAGTCATCCAACAACGTTAGTCATTGGCTCTGGGAAGGGTGAAATGTAAAAATGTTCTCATTGGCATTTTGAACGAGCACCTTTTGAGACAATCAATTTATGACCAGGGTTTATATGGTGCTTAAAAACCTTAAAAAGTGCTTATTTTTTAAACTAAATGCATAAAATAAATTTTAATAAACCGCTTCTTACTGAGAAACGTAAACCTGTTCACTAGGTGGCATTGGCCTCAAGCTCGTGATTACGGCATTGGAGACAATTCTCCAAACATAGTATTTGAAAAAATGGAAGGAAAAATTGTGCGACCTGGATTCAAACCAGGAACCATGAGTATCACGCTTGACACCTCTACCAATTGGGCTATCGCAGACACGGTACAGCACGGCTGTCTCCAAGTATCTTAAAAATTGCAAAGCAATCAAGATGGTAGACCGAATGATAGAGCTGGCACTTGGCTCACAGATTGGGAATTTTCCCATCGAAACCGGATAAGCATGATACTCGTGGTTTGAAGTTCAAATCCAAGTCGCAGAATTTTTCCTTCCGTTTTTTCAAATAATATTTGACCTTATGTTTGGAGAATTAACTCCAGTTCTTATTTATTAATTTCTCATGTGTGTTCATTAATTTTCTGATGGTTTGGATAGGAAGAAATTCCCGATCTGTGAGCTAAGTGCCAGCCCTTATCAATTGGGTCTTTCATCTTAACTGCTTTGCAGTCTTTCAAAACATTTGGAGACAGGCTTGCTGTACCATGTTTGCGATGGCTCAATTGGTAGAGGCATCGAGTGTGATACTTGTAGTTCCTGTTTCGAATCCAGGTCGCAGAATTTTTCCTTCCATTTTTTCAAATAATATTTGACCTTACTTTCGGAGAATTAACTCCAGTTTCCATTGGATTAGTTACTAGTCGTATCACTTAGTACAGCAAGTCCCCGGACTTACGACACAATTGGTTCCATCAAAGTGTGTCTTAAGTCGAAACATCATTTCCCATAGGAATTACATGGATGCTTAAAAAAATGAGTGTCAACATTCAACTGACCTAATAAATACTTCCCATTGTTTATTTGTACATATGAATGTGGATGCTGTATTATTAAAATAAACAATAAAGAAATTGAATTAACATACAAAACAATGAATCATTTATTTGAAAAATTGATTCAGGGAAGTTTGCACAGATGAATTTGCTTCTTCAGCATACGATTCTTTGTAACACTGATACATATTACATATGCCTCTATTTACAGAAGAACTACGATCAGATTCTGGGTCATTCTGTTGAAAAATTGCCATCACAGCATCCAAATGAGAAAATGCATCTGAAAGTAGTTTTCTTGTTAATACTTTGACTGGCGTTTCCTCTACACAAAGTGTTTCATCTTCAGAAACACATTCTTTCCCAACTTCTTTCTCCAATTGTACAAGATCTTCCACAGACAACTCTTCATGATGAGAGTTCTAAAGTTCAAAAAGATGCCTTGATATTGTTGACAACATCAAGAATGTTATATTTCTTCAATATTCCCAAATTGTTATAACAGTCGTGCATGGCAATCACAGGGCTTGGGCTACTTGGCCGACTGAATCTCCTTTTTCAGATCGGTTAATAATGTATATCTTTGTAGCCATTGTGATGATTCGTCGTTGCTTTCAACCAGGTTTTGTTGTAGCACATGAATTTTTTCCAGTAGGCTTCATCCATGTAGATGAAGAGGCACGAACATTTAAAAAGTAGGCACTACTAAGGGGTGAAACCACAGAGAAAGGAAGTAAAAACTCCTTCTATGGGTAAAATGCTATTTCAGGTTTTCAATGTTGTTGATTTGCGCAAAGAAAATTGGGATTGGAATGGCTGCCAAACATTTAGATTTATGTACATCTGAAGGGAAATTTTTTTAATAAAGAATCATTTTCTGTTAGAAAACTCTATTTTTCTAAGTTGGGTTAATTTTTACTATCTGCACAATCGCGCTATGACTGATTCTGCAAGCTGAATTGTCACGATTCCCGTTACCAGGCAGGGAGAAACCAACTCGCGAGGCCTGCAGGTTGGGGTATAGTAACGGAAAACAGTGACCCGTAGGGCCGAGAGTGGGACTTGCGTTTGCGATTGTGAGTAAAATTAATCCTAAGTTGTATTCTATTTTTTTTTCTTTTTTTTTTGTCGTAACTGCGAAGTTAGTGTCGTAACATCGAAGCATGGGTAGGAATTATTAAATGTCGTAAGTGCCGATTGTTGTAAGTCGATTTGTCGTAAGTCGAGGACTTACTGTATAAAGAAATAAGGACGTCTACATTGATACGGATACATAAGTGTTTATTGCCGATACGTTTCAGTTTACACCATCTTCAACGGGCATTAGGACTGGTGGTTTTACAATTCTGCAATTGGAGGTATCTTATAAAAACGTTGTTGTGTCCGAAGGGTGGACCTAATAGAGGTCTCTACTTCCAGTCTGCCTTGTCAGCAAAATTGATTAAGAAATTGATGATAGTGTCTCTATCGAAAGAAATCTGGTTGTTTAGCAATTTTTCTTTGAGAAGTCATAATTTTTTCCTTATTTCGATTTCTTCTTGTATGGCAATTCCTTCGGCATTTCTTCCAATCTATACAGTTGTCATACAGTTTTCAATTGGGAGCATCCTGTGTCTTTCAGAGATCAGATGCTCAGCATAGGCAGACTTCTTATCCTTGTTTAACCACGACCTTCTATGTTCTTTGTATCTAACGATGAATGAGCGTTCGTGAAGCCAATATTATAAGCTCTGCAGTCCGGGCATTCAAGCTTGTATACTCCACATAGCTTATATATGTTCTCTTCTTGGGATTAAGAAGGAATCTACTGTTGCTTGTGGTTCTGTAGGCCACTCCTAGGCTATGTTCCTGAAAAATGTTGGTGATCTTCCAGGTGGCAAAATCCATGTTGGTTCTGGTATCTTCACTTCCTCATTGCTTTAAGTTCGTCTTAACACTTTTGAGGATGGAACTGGCTATGTGTTTGGGGAAGCCGTTGAGTCTGGTTGCAGAATTGTAATACCACCAGTCAGTGGTGATCTTTACTGATTGGTGGTCCTCTCACTGCTATTACTTTGTATACTGATGACATTGTATTTCATATCTGTTACCTTTGTTAATGGCCATTGAAGATAGTGTAAACTGAAACACGTCGGCAATAAACAATTAAGTATCCGTATCACTCTAGACGTCCACTTATTTCTTTCCAGTTCTTAATTCTTAATGACCCAATTCATGCCAAGAAAAATTTCCTCACTCCATTACTCTGCCTTCACCACCTTGCAAAGTCCACACCAGACGTCAAGGATCCATGGCTTCATATTGTTTTTGCCATATTCTAAGCCTTCCATCAAAATGATGCAGCAGGAACCTCGAATCGTCTGACCAGGCAACCTTTTTCCAATTCTCAATGGTCCAATTTTGCGCTGCTGTGCCCACAGGAGGCGTGCTTTCTTCTCTGACAGCATTGGTACCTGAGATGGTTTTTCGCTTTGGTAACCCATTCGAGCTAAGATGTGACTAGTCATCCATTCTGACATTGTCTTCTGGCTACCCGAGTTGTAATGAGCAGTAATTTGTGCGATTGTTGCCTTTCTGTTATCACACACAAATCTTGACATTCTCATGTGGTCTCTTTCATCAATAAGGGTTTTCCGCCCACAGGAGTCACAATGGCTACATGTTTTTTGCTCCTTGACCCACTCTTTATAAACCCTTCTGTGGTACGTGAAAAGTTCAGAAGAGTTGCCATTTCTGAAATGCTCATTACAGCCCATCTTGCACCCACCAACCATGTCACGCTGGAAGTCAGTCAGGTCACTGGTTTCCCCATTTTTGCTATGGTTTGACGCTTAACTAACAGTAGAAAAGTGGCTTTATGGTATTTAAACCGTGATTTGTGATAATGTGACATCCAAATCAGGCAATCACTTAATTTGCTTATTTTGTGAGGTGTACCTAATAAAGTGGCAGCTCAGTATAGAAGAAAAACATGAATTTGAAAATTCATACTTCTGTTTTTTTCCGAAGCAAATTTCGGAAACTTTTTAACCCTACCTCGTATAAGTAAATGTGTTATAAAATGTTTGAAAACCAACCAGACAAAAACTCGTCACCACATGATATAGATGAATGGGTTCATATTGACAATGAATGCCCTATACTTGAAACTATCAGTGACGTAATGATAGTAGAAAATGTGATGAGGACAAATGAGGAGGCTGAGAGCAATAACGCAGATGATGATGAGCCAACCACCAACTTACAGCTGTTATCTCTAGACTGCAAACAGCGTTAGAATGGATCGAGTCTGCAAACGCTGACAAGATACATGCATTACGTTTAAAAGCAATTTTAGAAATTGCCCAAAAGAAAAAATAGGGAATCAGCAAAGCAATTAACAATGGATTCTTTTGTTCAAAATTAATCATAAATTACAATTTGTAGGGTGTCTTTTTTCTATTTTTGTATTTTAAATTCTAATTCCATTAAAACCTATTAAACATGAAATGATCGTATTATTGTCATTATTTAAGCTGGCACCATCTGTCGCAGAACAGCAAACTCGCGACTTCGCCACTCACTATGTCGCAGGCGGTGAAATCTTGGCTCCCATGTTCTGCAAGATAGAGGGGCTGCACTGTACTGAATGCCTTATGGTAAAAATGAAAAATATACACTCTAAGAGTATCATTTTTCATATGTATATCAGAAATTTTTTAGGGGTTTTTGTGGGCACCTTGCAATAGTAACCTCAAAATGAAATTTCTGCTTTCAAAAATGATTACAATTCTTTTATTTGTGCTGTTTTTTGTAAGTTGCTATGAATATTTCTGCAGAAAGAAATTTCTCTCGTTTAAAAAATAAATACAAATGAGAGAGACATCATTAAAAACATCTTTACACGATTGGACAATTAAATACAAGAACTAACCACCATGACAAGACACACAGAAAAAGAATAAATAATTAATTGTAAATATAAAACTATTTACAAGCACAATAAGAAGTGGAAAGCTTTCAAAATGTTTAAATTCAAAACAAGAAAACCTGGCACCAGCTTGAGAATGCTAGAAAATATGATCGATCTGCAAAGTGAAAGCTTATCATAGACCAACAATAATGAACAACTAATTCTGAAGAAGCAAATATCTTGCTATTGAATGATAATATTACTGAACAAATGAAGCAAAATGTCAATTTAACAACTTACAAATATTAATGATTAAGACATTTGATGAAAAGGTGAAGTGGGCAAATTTTGGTCACAATTTTAAAACGTCACAAAAACTCGATAATAAATTTGGAAACCTCAGTAATACATGAGCCAGCTTGATGGCCAAGAGGACTAAGACGTAAGTCCTATCACTCGGGAGACCAGCAAGATGTGCAGAAATCCAAGCATACAGAAGGGAAGGAGAAGCCAGAACATAACCTTTGCAAGATAATTTACTGGGCCACCGATATTCTACATAGGAGAAAGCACATTATACATACACAAAGGCCAATGAATTATGAAACATCCCAATGAGCATATAGGTATAAGTACACTGTTGACCCAATGATTGGGCATAAGTTGGCAAGTTACTGGGCCTACAACTGCAGCCAATGTTGGCAGTGAACAAAAAGCTAACAAGAAGTCATTTCAAAGTAATATCTTTTAAATAAATCTACTGCAATCAGTAATAATACGAATGCAGCCCAGAAAGTAATGCACCAGAATTTTTTTCTCTGTCCCAAACAACGGTACGAATGCGAAACTTGAGATATGCATTCTTTGAAGTTTTCAAAGTGCACATGCAAAGTTTCCGTTTCTTCCGACAGATAGCAGACGTGCAGCAATGGAACAACATGGCGTCTGTAAGTGATGTACGTTACAAGCAGCGTGTCGTCATTGAATTTCTCACTGAGGAGCAAGAAACTGTTGGAAATATTCACAAACGTTTATGTGCAGTTTAGGGAGCATCAGCAATCGACAGAAATACGGTTAGTCACTGGGCACAGAGGGTGAGGCCATCAGAAAGCGGTTTGGCGGAGCTCCAAGATTTGTCACGGCTACGTGAACAGAACAATGACTGGTACCGACAGAGCATATGTGCCCTTGTGTCTCGCTGGAGGAAGGCCAAAGAACAGGGCGGAGATTATGTGGAAAAATAGGGAGTGTAGAAGAAACATCATTCTTTCGTGTGTATAAGTTTCATTGTGTTCAATAAATAATTGTTGAAGAAAAAAATTATGGTGCATTACTTTCTGGGCAACCCTCGTAGTTGATAATCTTTTCTGATATAGACATTGTGTTGATTGATGTTGTGAGTTACATGTTGGCCCAAAAGAGAGTCACGGCTACAGTGTCAACTGCCAACACTCCCCTAATGTGGCCAACAGTCAGCAATAAATATCCAATGCCTTGTATTCACTGGGACTCTTTTAACTTATATTGGGCACCCTTTGTCCTGAATTTTAACATATTTGCACGTGGCATTTGTGTTGAAGCATTTGAAGTCAATGGAAGACCAGGTGTTCACCAGACATTCCTTTTGTTGGAAGAGGATCTTTATGTCAGATAGGTCATTCCAACATGTCCTAAACATGGGGTTGAAATCTGGGCTCTAGGACAGACAGGGTAATTGATGGATGTGCTCACTAAGTCACTGCTGAACCAACTGTGTGTGTGAAGAACAGTAACAGCATCATCCATGAAGATCCTGCCACATGCAGAATAAAAATGTAAACACTGCAGGATGGACTTGGTTAGAAATGATGTCAAGTAGTCCATGGAATGCATCTGAAGCTTCCATGAATATGCATCTGAAGCTTCCATATCAGAAGTTCTATACCATGACACTATCTTCACGGTCCATTGCTTCATAAGGTTTTACCACAACCTGTGCCTACCATCAGTACAGACCACATACTCTTATGTATAGGGATTCATCAGACCACATAATCTTCTTCCAGTCTTCACGAATTTCTAGTCACTAAATCCTTTAACTATTGATGTACTTTTTTCGTCATATAACGGTTGACGTGCAGTCTCATAGGCCACGATGTTTGGGTATCCACCGTGATAAAAATTTCGATTTGAAATTTGTTAATTTTATTACCAATTGCCAGAATAAGGTCTATATTTTATGTGAAAGTAAGTGGAATTATATTAAGAATTGCTGTTTTTATTCATTAAACAAGTTAAACATGATCTGGCAATGATTGCATATATGAGATTGCTCTTAGGACTCAAATTATTAAAAATAAAAACGTGTCAAAATCAACAAACGTGACATTTTACCTTTTACTTCAACAACTAATAATAGAAATAAAGTAAAGATGGGACACACAGGAAAAAAACTGACAATGCCTAAAGTTATATAAAAATTAGACACACACTATGCATAATTATTTTGCACATTGCAGCAAACGTGCTTTTTACATGAATAACACCTTTAGATTGGTCTAAGATTAACTTCTGGTGGACAACAAAAATATTATACACCCCTTTTTTTGCATATGAACCAAACTAGAATGCACGATAATGCTTTTATAAATAATCTCCAGTCTTTATTGCTTTATTTCCTGGAAAGAAGTACACGAAACTATAAATAAGTTATGTAAATACTGAAGTGCAGTCTGACAGGCTGCTCCAGAATTTCAAATCAATTGTACTTATCGAATTTGCTCCCATCGATACTAAAGCCACTTGTGATGGCATGGGCACTATTAAACTTGAAGCTATTGAAGAGCTGAAGACAATTGCACACGTGGAAGAGGGCGATTTCTTGAAAACTGACAGACCACAATCAACAATTAAAAGTTAAATACAATCATAGTTGGGAATGTAGTCTTCAGAAAGAATCCAAGATTCCATGATTTTCTTGGCTCATGTAAAATAAATTCATGTAGGGAGAAGTGGATATGATCCTTCTTATTGATTATTTCATTTCAGGTACAATACACTATATATAAAAGAATATGCCCCTAGAGAGCAAGGCTTAGTAAAAAAAAAAAAAAAAAAAAAAAAAAAAAAAAAAAAAAAAAAAAAAAAGAAGAAACGATACCACTTTTCCACAATAAATGTTTTATCTATGGATGTGCATTTTGAGCAACCACGTCGTCTTCATCAGCGTAATAACAATAAGGGTAAGTCTCTCAAAATGGAAAAGTGGTATCATTTCTTTTTTGTTTTTACTATTGTTTATCCACAGTTTCTGTGACATTTTTTATTTCCTTTTATAGAGCACGGCTTGATGCAGCTTCACAAAAGATTTCACAAAAGATTTCTAAACTCAAAAGATCATTAACTTAGTTATATTGCCAGTAAATATGATTTCACGAAATGTAACTATTAAATCAAATAGATCATGTTGGAATTTTTATTTGTATTTAGTAAATAAGAATTGGAATTGGCTGTTTTTCTAAAGAAGAGTTCATATTTTATTTAGCTTTGATTTTTATTTTAATTGTATTTTACCCACTTTTTTGATTAATTTAAATCTTAAGAAACGTCCATCATCCATATCTCCAGTGACCCCTTCAAGACTGCTGCATTAGAAGCAAAAGAAATTTTCAAGGCCAAATGTGCTTCACCAGATCAATACCAAGGAAAAGAAGAGGTTCATAACCCTGTCCTACAACTACAATCTGGTTAAAAGTTTACAGAGTATTCTCAAAGATTACGATTTGAATTTGCATACAGGAACCTCAATTCACTTAGGAATTTTTTGGGAAATACAAAGGACGAAACTCCATCCAATCAACAATCTGGTATATACGAAATCACCTGCGACAATTGTGAACTCGTCAACAGAGGTGCTTCACGAAGAAGAATCAAGACCAGATTTAAAGAACACATGGCTTATGTTAGATTCAACTGCCCAGACAGGTCATGGATGGCTAAACATTTGCTTGAAACCTGTCATAATGCTATGAAGATAATTTAAGGCTACTACCACAGGTCAATAACAGAATTCTACTGTATGCCTATGAGACATTGGAGATTAAGAAAAAGGACAAAAAAGTTTTGTTAAATGGGGATAATGGCCCTTAGATGATTCCAAATTATTCAGTTTATTTAAAATTAGCCATAGTTAGTTTGTAAATGACATTTATCAACATCAAATTTCTTTCTAATTGGTTGTTTTGGTTTGATTTTTGGCATGTCTTTTTTTTTTCTTCTTGTTACTGATTAGTCAACTATTTGCTCTCTGATTGGTCACCCTACTCTATATATTATGTTTGGATATTAGGATTGATGTTCGCATGTCTTATTAGTCAATTATTTGGACCTATTTCTTTTCTCCTATTTGTCAGTTATTTAAACTTGTTTCTTTACCCTGACTGATTACATTGCTTACATTACTACTTACATTACATTATCAATTACATTTTTTCACAATGTATTCCGTAGACTGAAGGCTACATGCTAGCCAAAATGCTGATACGGAAGAGGTGGCAGCTCGTCCATAAGCGCTGCGGCACTGTAGCACCCCCGGTTTCACTTTTGAGATCGATAACAATCAATATAATGCGTCTTTTTTTTTTTATTTAATACTATTCTTATACGAGTATATTACACGATCCTTAAGCTTAATGTCAGTAGCTATTCCCTAGTTCGTGAAAAAATTACAATTTTCTGACGCAGCACCCCCAGAAATTTTAGTTACGAGCCACCACTGTACGGTACAATAAATTGTTGTGGACAAGAGGTTTATTTCTCCTTATTACCCATTTTGTTGTATTTCTGACTCTTTTGGGTATTTTGCAATTTTTCAATTGTATTTTGTTCATCCTAATTTGTTATTCCATGTTGCCATGCTCTCTTTTTTCGCTCCCACCAATCAGTGACTTTTATACCGTCTTTTATATAAATTCAAGAATTTATTTCTTTATTCTACAAGGTGAGATCGGAAAATTCGGTAAATGACTTGGGGGGGGGGGGGGGGGAAAGAAAACCGGTCTCACCTTGTATATCCAAGAATGTAGTGACTAGCCCCAATGATTACTTAACCTCCACAGATGGATGAATGCATGGATGGATTCTACATCCATCAATCACTAAGAATCTCTTCTACTACATTCTGTATATAAGGTATATAACTTCTTCAACTGTTTCCTTGACAAAGCCAAAATAAAAAGCGAAGCCGGTTAGAATTCTGTGCATTTTCTTTCCCGCTATGTACTATTAAGCCTTCATCAGCAAGGACTCCATCAATTCATCATGAAGGACTGTACAGAAAACTCTACATTTCATAATATGATATCGTTTATTTTAAGCAATTGCCATTTAAATTTTCTTTCAAGAATTTCTGGAACAGTTCGATAGTTAATGCCACATAGCGGTTCCTTTGTCTTCTAAACAAATCATACTCACAGGAACTTAAATGCGGAAAGTATGGAAGATGGTAGAGCAACTCCCTGCCCCAGTGAGTGAACAAATCAGCCACGAGTTGTGCTACATGTGGGCGAGCATTGTCATGAAGAATGATGGAAGGATATTCAGAGACTGTTGTTGCTTTTTTTTGCAATGCTGCTCACAGATTATGCTCCAAAAATGAGAGTAACATTGTACATTGACAGTCTGTCTTTAGGTATGGAATGATGACACCATCACAGTCATACAAACAATTATCATAGCCTTGACGTTACCGATATTGTTCTGTAAGGCAGTGTACATTCCCTGCAAGATTCATGCAGGCCTTCATAACACTTGTCTTGCTGTATGACCTTGGGCACATTCAAATTTTATCCAGTTCAGCCGTTCATGCCTCAAAAACATCAGTGCTACACAATTTTAGGCCGCTAACTGATGCACGACTCTTTCCTATGCACCACTGTGCCTGCGAATAGCCTTGAATGGGCGATGAACTAACATGTAGTATAAGCTTGATGTGCTGATTCCATTTTATGTTATGCATACAATTTTGTTGCCACTATTAAATTTCCAACCCCTGTGTATTCACAAATATAAACGGCTCACCTCAAAGAAAATGTTAAGTAACAGCACAAAACATGTTTGGAGTCGAGTTATGCATCTTGATATTGCCACATAATAGCACAACAGAGGAAAGAGTATTCATTGTTATTAGTCAGAGTAAATATTTTAAATTGTGTATCCATGAAGAGGAACAGAACTCTCTCATCCTTTATGTATTGCAAAATTAAATACATAAAGAAATGTCCTAAGCATGAGCCTTGAAGTTTTGCAATAAAGAAAGATGTATCACTGAATAAAAAATAAAAATAAATTGAAATGATCAACTGATTAGTATCACCTTGTTATCAATAGTGAATTTAGATTACCAGTAATGACTGATAAAAAATCCAGCAAAAATCCAGTTTTCCACAGTACTATTTATTATCCACTTGCAGTTTTGATATTTTTCAAATATTATCAGCTTTTTTAATGTATATGGTAAACAAGTTATGAAATATAATTGTAGCCCAATAACAGATGTCAATCAGAAGCTTCTATATAATGCAGACAGAAGCAAAACGTTATTTTAGGAATTGTTTTTAAGTTTTTGTTTAGAAATTGCCAAGAGTTGAATTGATAAATTTGACCCAAACAAACAAGTCAAGTTTAATAAAAACATTGTATTCTCGACTATAGGTCGCACCCCCAAATTTAGAGTAAATTTTGGTACAAAATTTTTTTCTCTTAAATTTAAACCAGATCATCGTAACTGATGATGCTAATTACATCACTTAAAGATCACAACAGACAAAGTAAATGCCATCTTGAAACAAGTTTAAATTACATATAAAACTATCAAAACTCTTCAAAACTCTCATACTCAATGTCACCAAAAAGTTCACTTATGACCACAAAAAGGGGTGGGGTCACGTAATGAGTCAAAGTAATTTTCACTGCTTCTCAGATCACAAAAAGTGGAAAACATCATGAGTTCATTACAGAAAAGTGAAAAAAGTGGATAAGGTTCCATTGCAGGGAAGAAGGAGAATGGCTTATTGATGGTTTCTGACAACACCTACTAGAAAGAAAGCCTGTGCACTGAAAATTTATACATTGTTACCTGATCCTAGGAAGTCATAATTTAGGGCTTATTATTGTTAGAAATACGATTAACAATGCTTTTTTATGATGATGTAACAATGTATGAATTTTCAGTGCACAGGCTTTCCTTTTAGATGGTGTTTTTCTGATGGCTGTGTTCATTAATTTATTCAAAATGGTGGCATTTAAAATATCCATCAAAGTTATTTCCTCAATATTATTTAGTGATATTTACAAATATCCAAAGATTTTTTATAGGTGATTACTGTTAACACCTATATTAATTTAATAAAGTTTAGATATTAATTTAATAAAATTTAAGTGGGGAAATTACAGGGAGAATGACAGTGTTCATTAATTTATTCAAAATGGTGGCATGAGAAGCGAAGCCGTATTTATATCACCATCGAAGTTAGTTTTCTCCATATTATTTAGTGATATTTTCAAATATCCAAAGATAAATTATTTTCTATAGGTGTTACTGTTAACAATAATAAGTATAGTAGAATCTCATTATTACATTCTTCGGTAATACGTTTATCTCTGTTTTACATTTTTTCCTCTCAGTCCCGGTTCCGTTAGTGCTATTTGGCCATTACTCGATAATACGTTATCTCGTTAATATGTTTAAATCTCTCAATCCCTTGAAAAACGTAATAACGAGATTCTACTGTAAATATTAATTTAATAAAATTTAAGTGGAATGTAATAACCTCTTGTTTGTTATTCAATCAAACATGGCAAAAGCTGGTAACGAAACAAACTATATCAACATCGATAGGCAGCCCATCGACAGGTAATTTTGGCTAGGCTCGAGTAAAGGTCGCACGCCAGTTTTTCACTCAAAATTGGATACAAAATGTTGCGACTTATACTCGAAAATATACAGTAAGCATATGTAATCAGGACTTTTTAATCCTGATTTAAAAGTCCAGAATTGAAGTTTTTTTTAAACATATAAATATGTACTGCTTGAACAGAACCAGAAAAAATACTTTACGCAAATGTTTTGATTTATAGGGAGTGCAAGTGTGACGTCAATCCAGGGGTGCTCTTTAGTCACGTGACTTGAATTGGTTCCAAAAAAGTCTTCTCGGTTCGGGATTAACATTGGTTCCAACGTAGAGATGGAATAAAATCGCTTTGTATAAACCCAGTGTTTATAACACTTATAAGATGTGAAATTGTTGAGTTCCTCACTGCTCAAGAAGGAGCCAACAGCGATTTACGCATCTATCATTTTCCAAAAGAAAGAAAGATCCGCAAACGATGGCATTCTTTTGTTAAGTGATTAAAAAGCGTTTTAATATTAATTTATAAATTATATAACCGTATTAAATGTCTTAATAATAATATAAATTACACAAGTTCACATAATTTAAGAGATGTCATTTTACTGGCCACCTGTTTCAACGTTACTAGCACGTACAGGGTGGACCAAAAAAAACTTGCCACTGAACATTTCTAAGTCCAATGGAAACGGTCCACAAAGGGGTGAGCAATTCTAGAAGGAAGAACGCTACCATTAATTAAGGCAGGCGTTAACGTTAAATGGAACGAGTCGATTTCTAGATAAGGTGAGCATAATCTTAAACAATACACAAACTGTACACTTTTTAGATCATTGTCTCTTTTATTGAATATCTATTGACTAATAATGTTAATTTGAAACGTAATCGCTTCTTGCCAGAACTCTCGGTACATTTCCACTGAAATTTTCAGTGGAGAGTTTTTTTTGTTACACCCTATATATTGCTTGGTTCCAATGTTTGGAACAGCGATCCCATTTCCTAAGCTCTCGGTCCCTTCATCGTGCAAATGACGTGAGCTAAGACGTAGTCACTTGCACTCCCCATAGAGTAAATAATTTCAATTATTCTCAATAGAGAGCAAGAAAGGGGAGCTCTATCATTAGGAAACCATAAAAAGTAATTTTCTGTGCAAATGCATTGTGTCATACAAAGGTTTCTGGTAATTTTTAAGTGTTGTGCAAGCACTGGGGAATTTTTAAGTGTTGTACAAGAGATACCTGCAATTACTAGGGTTCAATCTTTATTCTTACTGAATTTAAATATATTTATTTATATTCGACTATAAAGACTATAGATATAGTGAAATGAAATTTTAATAATCTACCTGATTATATTAAAAATGCTAAATCTCTTAAGATTTTTACTCGACAATGTAAAAGATTGGTAAAAACATAAAAAAAAAAAAAAAATTATATGCGTAAAAAGTTCTTATAAAGGCAAGTGTAAAATTTTTTATATGTAAATACTGTGCTGTGTTAAGTTATAAGTGACATGTTAATTTGTTCTGTTTATATTTTAATCCATTTTTTTTGTATTTTACATTATGCTTTACCTTTTTTAGTATATTTTATATTTTATTTATGCTTTGACTTATACCAGCAATGTCGCTGCTTGCCAATTATTCTTATACAAAATAAAAAAAATAAATAAAATTGATTTCTCCATATTTTATGCAATGTTAAAATATAAGATACTTTTAATGTTGTATTTTAGATGTGTATTATTTTTCTATTGTACAGGTTCATAAAAAATATTATCAATGTCAGTGTGATATCTTATCCTTGTCAGCTTTTATGGGGACAAATGACAAGCTTATATTATAATCTGAATCAGTGTAAATTCAGGGGGAAAAAAAGAAAGGATTGTATAAGAAAAATGTTTTACATATACTTACAAATGTACATTTGTGTGTGTTTGTGTTTATGTGTTGGGTGTGTGCACACGTACGCATGTGTAGTTTAAGACTTGTTCCATTTTTAACTTTAATAAAAGAATTCATTAAGTTAAACAAAAAAAAAGCAGCAATTATGATTAAGACTTACATTTAAGATGTGACAGGTGTTTGTGGGGCAAGTAAGGATTGCCCTTCCTGATTGACTTCTTGGTCCTCTTGAAACGAATGTTCTTCCTCACTTGGTTCTTGCACTGCATCCTCTGCCAATCAAACAAGTAAAATACAACATTCGTTTCATGTGGGCCAATATAGCCAATAGGCTCAAACACAAAAAACACACAAATAATAATAATAATAATAATAATAATAATAATAATAAATAAATAAATAAATATATAAATAAAAATGAAACAGAACAAGCCTTTAAATTCTCAACATGTCAATTTAAAAAAAAAAATGAACAACATTCACCAATCATTCCAATTTTATACAGTGTGTCCCAAAAGTCTGATCTCAGAGAGAATATTGAAATATTGCAGATTGAGAATACACATAGATGAATAAATACAGGGTGATTCAAAATTCAATGTACAAACTTTTAGGGGAGGTACAATGGGTGATTCTAAGCAAAAAAGTTCACATGAACATGGGTCCGAATTTGAACGATAACTGAGATATGAACAGAAATAAAATAAAAATGCTACCACCAAGATCAACAAGCTAATAACTCAGGTTCTTTAATGCCTAGGATAATGAAATTTGGGTTAATAATAGGGTACATAAAACTGTTTTTGCTGTTAAAATATGATCGAATTCTAACAAGTAGTTTTAACGGTATACACAATTAATATATATAATTATTATTAATAACAAAGGGTATATAATATAGCTGCCTTTGTTTCAAGTAGGAAAAGCATTATAGTTGATAATGTTGATAATGTTCCCCTCTTGAGGGTTCCATTGTGTACTTTCCACCCATAGCCTCCAATTCATCTGCACAACTTTTGTTTACAAAATAATTCACATGTTATTCCAACATGTTATACCAACATTCCTACTTGAAACAAATACAGCTATATTATGCACGTGCAACTAAGTGTATCCTACATCTGAAACATTTCAATATTCTGTACAAGACCAGGCTTTTGGTACATCCTGTATGTGGCTTTTTGAATCAATAATTGACAAAATGCAGGCAGATTCAATGTAAAAATCTTTTTTAATTACCTTGCGAAACTTTTAAGGTAAGATTTTAATGAGGAATGTTTAAAAAGTGGAAAATTTAAAATGAAAAATATAAAGAAAAAAAAACTGTGCCTATGATCAAGTAAAAGGGGAAATGATGCATTTATTAAATATGCAATAAATAAAATTTTATAAAACAAAGTAAATAAATTTTCTTCTTCCATTTTATACATCATTTTCATTACATATATACATTTTTATTAATTTCTTACATTTTTATCATAATTAATAAGCATTTTGCTCTTCAAATCTTTCTTGCATTTCCTTGACATAATCAAGATTTACTACAATATATAATTCACTTTTAGATGATGTCAATTTTATTTTAAAGATGAACATTTACATGATGGGAATTTTTTTTCTTTTTCCCCATGCAAGTGTTTTCAAGCCAGGAACAAAAGGAAGTACATGTTCAAGCAGACAAAAAGTTCATGTTAAATTTTAATCTTATATTCTTTTCAAAAAGCAGTGAAGAGAATATAAAAGTAGCAAATCAAAAAAAGAAATAAAACAAGAATAAGCTAAGACACTATGAAAATATAGTGACAGAAGACAAATATAAAAAAAAATCACTTTATTAAAAAAAAAAAAAAAAAAAAAAAAATATGTATCTTTCACCCCTTTCTTCAAAATATCACACAAATTAAATGAAAAGCAAATTCAACTAAACATTTCCCTTTTTCCTTAATTTTTAAAGTAGTGATGTCATTCCAATTTTTTTGTCTTTCGTTTGTAAAATAAAACTTCAAGAAGTCTAACAATAAAAAAGATTCTCCCCCCTCCCGTAAGTACAATGAAAGATATCATTTTTGAAAGCAAGGGCAAACTCTTCTACTAACAATAAGAGCTTTATTCTGTAATTAAATATTTTCTTCTTTCTGTTAACAGAAAGTAAACATACAAAAATGTACAACATTATCTACATATGTAATAAAAAGTAAAACAAAACTTAGGTTTTTGAATCACTTGTGTCACAAGTACGCACAAAATCTGAAAATTTATCTCACTTGCATTGCAACAAAAAATATACAACATTTTTAATTGTTCACATAGTACAATTCTAACGGAAGAAAAACCGTGGCCTAACATTTAAAGTTAAATCAATTTATAAATGGCTGTAAATGTTCAGAACAACAGTTAAAAAATTCCAAAGTTCAATTAAAGGGTTAAAAAATGAAAGGACCAAATTTGCCATTGCTTTAGATGATGAGTTATATTTATTTACACAACTATAATTATTTTTCTTCTTAATGGCAAGAGACAAAATCATTGAACATGGCAAAAGATATGGAGGGAAGGAAAGCACGTCTTTTTTTTCCTTTTTTAAATCTTTTTCATTTTTCAATAACAAAAAACAAGAATGTAAAAAAAAAGAAAAAGAACAGTCCTTCTGTTGTTTTTAGAAATTTTCCCTACCCCAAGAGGGTGAAGGAATCAATAATTAAATTATGAATATCTTTTCAAAGCAATCTATACAATGTATTTTTCAAAGTACAAGAGAAAATTACTGCTAAGGTGATTAAAAAAAAAATTCTTAGAAAAAAAAAAATATAAATGAAATAAATACTGCATTTGAAACACAATTTTCTTAAAGTAAAACTTCAAATAATATTAAACCATAAACAAAATCATTTAAAGGAAAAATAAATCAAAGTAAAATGAAAAGGATTATAAAAATTGCCCACATCTCATCTGAACTGTTAACTTTCTTTAAAGTAGAGTTCTCTACGAAAAACAGTTTTTAAATATTAAATTAAAAGTCTTTTAGATGTTTTCAATAGCATCTAATTCAATATTATCAATGTCTAATGGTTGTCCGTTGAATAGTACCATTTTTTGACATGGCCTGCAGATAACTGGGAGGGCTCTCTTCAACCACATTCACTTTTGGTGTGATTTTAAATAAGTGGATATTTAAGTGCCGACATATTTGATTACACACTTTCGTACAGTAGCGCAACAAATCAATTGTGCTCCATGCCTAAAATAGAAAAAGGGAAAATACATTAAAACTCTTAAGAAATTTGAAATATTTTGGTCTTATTTTAAATATGGTAGTATTTACAAAAAAGTCAGATCATGGTTACCAATAAAATAATTTTATAGAGTATTTGGAATAATCCTGTGAGAAAACCAATCTTTTCTACTCTGAACAATGGAATGTTGCAATAAACCAGTTAGGAGGATCAGGATTGCACATTGAGTGGCTTGAGCCATCAATTGGGGCTTAGCAATGTCTTAACTAGAGAATTTAGTTCTCCTCTTCCCAGACCTCCAAAAGAGAATTTCTCTCTTTTCCACTGGAGTTGAGGATTCAAACCTTCTCGATCTACATCATTTAATGACAAAATAGCACACGTTTATTTTGTTTTCAATAGACCAGTTTCAGCGATTAGCATCACCATCTGTGGAGAAAAAAACAAATGTCTGAAAGAAATAAAACCTGTCTTGTAGTGTTCCAAATAGCCTTAATTATGGAAATAAAATCATTCCTAAAATCACTTGGCACTGTTTTCCCAAGTCAGACAAACTTAGGAGCGGATAGCCAAAATTAAGAAAGACGAGCCAGAATTTAAAAGACAAAGACGAGTGTTGTTTACTCTGCTCATTTTAAAGACAATAATTTTCGTCTCCCACAAAAAATATTTGAAACATGGAGCAGTTCCATCATTATTTGATTGGATCCTTAAGAAACTGATAAGACAGTAATACATTTTAAAAATGCCAGTACAGCTCTAATCAGGGATTTCAGTTGATTGTGCTGCTTTATAATGCAATTCTAAGACATTATCAATGTGATGATAATTTGTACTTAGCCTGCAAATAAAGAAATTGCATTCCCATAAGCATCCAGATATATTAATCTATATCTACAAAAAAAAAATAATCTGAATAGTCAAATAATTAATTTGTATTTGGCTAGGTTTTATTTCATCGTACTAACAACTCGCTTGAACATTAAAGCATTTTTATTGGACTTTTAATAGGTTGTACATTTTAAATAGCATTCACAGTATGCATCTTGAATTTCTTCATACCTGAATAAGATGCACAGCAGAGAGAAAACACATTATTGGGATGGCCTTACTCTAATTTTAGACCAAACATCTTTCCCACAAGATGTGTATTTTAACACCTTACATGTACCCTTCATCTAAGAATTAACTTGATAATTTTATTTGATTTCATTGCCATATATTGTTAGACAATATTATTTAAGATGATTATCTCTAAGATTAGAAAATCTTTAGATTGATTCCCCAAAGCAACATTTCATGCATTAAAACATTCTTAGTGTACATGTTCTCCATACAGGAAAAATGTGGTTTCTATCTCCTTGGGCATTTTTCCATGCTCTCACATCGTGGTGCTACTGCTTCTGCGCATGCATCGAAGATGGCGTGAAAATCCTCTATTAACCAAAAGAAGACAGAATGAATGCTAAGAAAATCCATCACTAAATCTGATACATGAGGATGAGGTGTCTTGCATAAACCACTGAGTCTCCGTGGGCAGTTTTGTTGCCAAGAGTTGCAGACAAAAAAACCTGTTGTGTAACATTCCCATGTAGCACTCACTATTAACTAGGTCACTGAAGAAAGAATAGCCCAATGATTCCATGGCTGGAAACTGTACCCAGACATAGATTTTCTCACGATAATTTTCAAAATTATGCACGATATTATGAAAAGGGAGGGGCGACAAATAGTCAAGAATCTCTCCCATTGGTTAAGCGAAAAGGGATAGTAATGACTCATGGGAAAGGTTAAAACAATGGGCCAATGAAACAAGACGAAACCCAAGGGGAAATATCTTGCTATTAGGGGAAGGGGAAGTAAAATTAAGTTAGATAATAAAGTAAAGAAAGGTAATAAAATAAAAATAAAAACATGTAAAAATGTTAATTTAAACCATAATAAACAAAAATAAATTAATAATAAATAAAAAAAAAAAAATTTATAATAAAAAATAATATCATGATAATAAATAAATAAAATAAAATTCTCCAGTTTTAAGGTTTTATTTTTTCTTTCTTTTTTCTTTTCACTTTTGTCATTCCCGCTGCACATGGGTACCTGGCACCCGAAATACATATACGGTATTTCAATTTTATTCTTTGTTCATTAAAGGTTTTCCCTTTTTGCTTGTTCTTTGTTCAGAGAACCATCTATCATGAAGCATGATGTCAACCTTCTGCAAGAGACCAAGCAGCGAATTGTAACAGTCATTCCTTCTCATTTGCTGTCAGTTTCTGAAGCACTGTATAGGAACAAGTGTAGATCTATGTGCAACATTCTCTGAAGCAGTTGTGTTGGATTTTGTTGGACTTCAAGCCATAGCCATCAACACAAGCTCGATATTCTCTGGTGAGGGTGTGGACTGGGTTTTCTCTCCAAAACACTGCCTATACAGCATTTGTTTAGACTGTCTGCAGGAAACATTACTCATACCATAATGAACATAAAAACTATTCAGAACTCTGGTTATACTCTTTGTCTTGGTCTATGCTCGTTTTCACCTTCTATTGAAGCATCAACTGTCCCATCAGGTCACAATCTGAAATGGGTAGTGTTGCTCATATGTGCCACCAACAAACCATTCATGAACCAAGGTTATTTGTCAAAAAGTGTAGATTTCTGTACCCATAATGAAAACATTATATAGTCGAATCTCGAACCTCATTATCTCGAAAACCTCGAGATCTGGAAAATTTTTTTATTTCTCTAGATTTTCACTTTTAATTTGATGTAATTTTCCCTCGTTATCTCAAAGCATTTTCTCGGAAAACTTCACTATGTCGAATTTTGACTTCATGTGCCAGCGAAATGCAAAAAGGGTGAGTCAAATAAAAACCGCAAAACATTTTTATAATTTTAATTACTGAGCAAACTCGAATAACAACTGTATTATTTTTCTACATAATCTCCGTTACATTCAATACATGTTTTCCAGTGTTTACAAAGTGCATAGATTCCTTTTGAAAAAATATTCTTTGGTTGTCTGCGTAGCCACTCGTGCACTGACTGCTGTACCTCTTCATCTGAATGGAATTTCTTTCCACCCATTGCCTCCTTGAATGGCCCAAACATGTGGTAATCACTAGGTGTGACGTATGATGAATATGGTAGATGTTGAAGACACTCAAAACCCAGATCCTGAATGGTGGCCACTGGAGCATATCATGCATGATTTGGTGGGCTGAACCATGACTAATGTCTATAATTTTGCAATTTCATCAATTGTTACTTGGCAATTTTCCAACATTAAGGCTTCAACTGTTGCAATATTCAAAAATCGGATAACTGAACGCTGTTCTTCTTTGGTGCATGTTTGAAGTGGGGCGGCCATCTTTAAACTGCTGCGGTGACGTTGTTTGCTGGTCTCTACCTTCCTGCCAGCTATCGGATATTTCTACAATTCATTTTTAATGGGACTGCAGATTTAAAACACTGTTGGGCGAAATTTGGAATTTTAATTACAATTTTGTGGTTTTCATTTGGCTCGCCCTGATACATTTGAGAGTTAAAGATTTTTTTCATTACGAGAAATTTTTTGTACCAAAACGAAAAAATTTGATATCACTTTGGTTAGTTAGACAATTCTTGTGTATTACGAAAAAAAATTCATGAAAAAATCTTTTAATCTCATGCATTACGAAATGTTTGAGCATGTGCAGTTTGTGCATTTCTGTTACTAATGGTGCCACTTGTAAGTAGCGTAACTCTCTGTATCAGGCCATTTTATCTCCTGTTGTTTTCTGTATCCTCACCGTGCCTTTATTAACCTAAAAATTTTGATTTAAAAATAACCCTCCATATCTCAAAACCTCTTTATCTTAAATTTTTTTCTGTTCCCATAAAATTTGAAATACTAATGTTCCACTGTATTATAAATTTTCAGTGTCTGACATTTTGTGCACTACTGTGTTTACTGACTTTTCCTTAGACTAAAGAAACAATTTCTTTAATAGTTTCTTGTATTATTAGGTAATATAATCAACATTAAGATCATCAATAATACACTTATTCAACGTAAAATATAACAAGATCCTTTCTATCTTTCATCATTTGTCAGGGTCAAATATGTTTTAATTACACCATAACCCATTAAATAGGAAATCCTAAAGAATAAAAAATTGTTTTGTACTATCAGAGTTTCTTAATATCAGAGAAAGATAAAAAAAAATATAAATAAATAAAAAAAAAAAAAAAAAAAAAAAAAAAAATAAAAAAAAAAAGTGAAATTTACCTTTTAATTGTTATTCTGTGTTCTGGCCAAAATAATCCGTTATTGTGTTTTTTTTTATTTTTTTAGCAATTCATTTTTTGCTTGGGATAAGAAAAACTACACTGTACAACATGAAAAATGTTCTTTAGATGAAAATATGTGTTTCTTGTATATTTTTGGCTGAAATAACGAATCTGTAATTATATTTTGTTTACCATGCACCATTTTTCAAAAAATTCACATTTTAGCTTTTTACGTATCTATTATTGTAGCACATATAAAAGCGCTATGCGACCTACAGAAGCTCATGCTGAAGCTCCTCCTATACCTACAGATCCAGATAAATATACTGTTGATTCAGAGGAAGACACCTTCGATGACCCAAACCATCAAGATTCTGACTTTCAACCATCTACATGACATGTTCACATTATGAAATCACACAGACAGAGCTTAACAAAGGAATGGCAGTATGCTAGCTGAATATTGCTGGTCTGTTATCAGGGACACACCAACAGATGCTTACAAGAGAAAACGGCCAAAAAAATCATTTTAGTGTTTGTGTTTTCTAAAATCAAGCCTCTGTTACATTTCTCTGAGAAGTGGGTCTCCTACAAAATCAGAACATGATGGACCATTTTGGTTTTGATATATGAATCAAGCATCTCTTGTTTATACAGAATCACATAGTTTCAACTAAAGGACAGAAAAAAGTTCAAATTTGTTGTATAGTGCTATCTTAATTCAGTTAACATAGTATGCTTTAAAGATTGCACAGGTTCTCTTCATCTTCACTCTCTTCTTTGTCCCCTCTGCCATTTTATACTAAATTAGTTTAGATTATTATTATATGTTTGTTACACCATACTCAATAAAATCTTGGAAACATTCCAAGAAGGAGCTTTAGCTGCGACAAAGCGATCGTCACATGCACGTGCCCATGTCAACAATGCTTAAGAGATAAACAGAAACTAACAGTAGCTTAACTCATCACTACAAATTGACTGCTATATGATATGCCATTACCTTAATAGTCATTATTTCAACAATTCATCATCTTGGTATCAATTGCACAGTCACTGTTAGAGAACATGCAATTGACTTGAAAGGCTCCACGAAAAAGCCTGAAAAATTGATACAGCCGAGCTAAGATCCGTTTTCAAGTCTTCGTGCGAATGACTATCGGTCAGATAAACATCCAGACCAAGCATGCATTCTTATAAGTAGCTTTTAGCTCAAGTTCCTAATCATAAGTTTTGATAATGGAAACTATTGTTGAGAAGTTTATTTTAAAAAGTTTTAATTTGTTGTAATAAGGGATCAGATTCTAAATCTATTTGAGTGTTTAACATGTATGATGTATTTGGTGGTCCATATAAATTTCTATGTTTTCGAAGATACCAAGTTTACTATGGTTTTGCCAAAATTCCACCAATTACAGAGAGAGTGGGGGAGGGGGGTGACTGCTCCCTTATACCAACACCACCTCTACTTAAAGCCTGAGCACGAACATTTCATACATTGTTACATCATCATAAAAAGTCATCTTTAATCACATTTCTACTAATAATAAGCCCTAAATTATGACTTCATATCATGATGTAACAAGGTATGACGTTTCCACGCTTTTTTGTATCCACCCTGTATATACATATCTATATGTCGATTTTAGATCGCTTTCTGTTGTAACAACTTATGATGGTTTAGTACCAAATAATTGTATTGTTTTGGGGTTATTCATAATTTCCTCCGGGAGTTTATCAATGGATTTTGCAAAAACTATGACAGATACATTAAAAACTCTCATATCAAGAAATAGGGCGATTCCATGTCAAGTAGACCAATGGCTCCCATCTTACCTTCTCCAATTTTCTTGAAATTTTACACACTTATTCCTACAGGGTAGATATAAAAATATACCAAGCAAGAACATTCTATTTAGCTTGGTTTGTGTGCTGTAGCCCTCCAAAAAATGGCTCAAAAACAGCGGCCAACAACATGTGATTGAGTGACTAGTTTTGAGTTGAGGCTATGTTTTAACTATTAATGCTGTAAATAAAATTCTTTGGAGCCATATACAGTTTTTTGGTGCAAATCCAAAAATTGAAGTTTTGAGGCTTGTACTAAAATATTGAGTGCCCAACTGCAGCCCAAAGTTGACAAAAAACCCCATTGTTATTTGTCGCATCAAATTTATGCCCAACTTTCAATGCACACAGCTTCCATGGAAATGAACTAAATTAGATGCTATTTTGAGATATAACTGACACTGTTGATGCTATAAAGCCTGCAAAGTTTGAAGCTCTATAAGCTTACACTTTTTGAGATCTGGCCGCATAAAGTTGGATGAAAAAATAAGCTTCCATAAAATAGGGTATGTTTGGAAGAAAATATTTCAAATGTCATAACCTCAAATTCCAAACTTTTTTATACTGTGTAAAAGAGCAGATTTTTCTCTATCAGAATCATATTTGATCAGTCTGGGATGTTTAAAAGTAAAGGAGTAAAAATTACTTGAAAAGTTGGGAAAATGCATTTATACCACGTAGATGATCATATTGTTTTTGTTTTTTCTATGATGATTAAGTTTTTAAATGTTTGCTGACTCATAACTAAAGAATTATTTTAGAACCTTTATCTATATAACAGATAATTTTTGAAATTTATTTCTTTATTAAAGGTTACCAATTCTTAATATGTCATATCCAATGTTTTCAATACTCTTTTAGTCATCTTGATAAGGTCTTAAAGTTTAGTTGTGTCTTCTCTTTTAGCCTTTTCATGAGCACTTTCTGCATCGTCACGATCACTTTCTTCAGGCTGTGATGATCTTCCTCTTCAGCATTCTTCAATCTGATTGCAAGTTGTTTTCTGCAGGAAGTACACAATTTTTGACCAGGTTTGAAATCCTTTTGAGTTATTTGATTGAGCCCATCAACTGTAGAAAGAAGCACTGCTCTAAGACCTGTTTTAATAGTATGATCCTGCTTAGAAAATGGATTGCAGCAGCATATCTGTGCCAGGTCATACTGTGTTAGAAACATTCTTTCATGGTTTCTACAAATCACTTGAAGTTGACTCAATTCATATCCTGTCCTTCTTCGAATTAATTCTTTGTCTTCATTGGAATATTCAGTAAATGGTCTTGAGTGATTTTTAGCACCTTGCATAAATTTCAAACTGTTGCAATCTGAGCCATCAAGGATTCCAATTGAGCACTTAAATGTAGGCTCAGCCATGCTTTAGACACAACTGAATAAAATGCAAGAAACAGCCTCAAGGAATTATAGCCAATCAATTGATTAAACTTGCAAATAAGATGTAAAACTTTATTTAAATACTTGTATAAACCATCTAAAGTGGAATAATATTTTTATCTAAATAAAACACAAGTACTGTTTAAAATAACAATGAAAGATGATACACACTAGAATACTCATTCATGTAGTTTTCTGGCAGTGCAATGGGCTATAATGCCATTAAGGCAACTAATATAGCTTCAAACAAAAAGTACAACATATGAGAACTGTTTCCTTAATTTGGCCAACAGCATGTTAAAGACAGTAAAAGTATAAGAAAAAACCATACAATAACATATAGTTTACATTAAAATAAAATGGCAAATAACTAAAATTTGTCACTTTTCAAATAATTTTTACTCTTTCATATTTATCCCAGGCTGATCAAATATGATTCTGATAGAGAAAACTCTGTTCTTTCACACAGTATAAAATATTTTCTCCCAAAAATACCCTATTTTCTGGAAGCTTATTTTTTCATCCAACTTTATGCGGTCAGATCTCAAAAAGTGTATGCGGAGACAATGAAGCTTTCTTTTTCGAATGAAGCTTTTATGATGCATAACAGTTTTAATTTATTTGTTTATTTATTTATTTTTAATATTTTCCCATGTTTGGAAGCATGTCGTTTATAATATTACATTTGTGTGAATCTGATAAAAATAAGCAATCCTAGTACCAGTGAAAACAACATAAAATGAACTGAAACAAAATAAGAAAAAAAAAACTTACTAAGCACAACCACAGCACAATGTATTCATCAATGGCTGTGTTGAAGTACTGGTTGAGAAATAACATGATAGGCCCAACCAGAACAGAATCGAAGTAATCCATTTCACTTTTCGTCATGTGAGCTACCTGTAAACAATAAATATATGAAAAAAAAAAATACTTGATGTTAAATAATACTTTTAATATAGTAAAAGATGTCTGAAATGGAACAGAAAAAGATTGCACACAGATATTTCACTAACATTAGTCATTTGACAAACTCTAAAACTCAATTACGAATAAGTCAGATCAGATTATAATTTTATTTTACAAAAATCAATAAGATAAAAAAAAAAATTCATCAAAAATTATATAATTTAAATTTTGTTGCTGATAATATTCAGATATATTTTCATTTTGAATGTTATTTCTTCTTCTCAAGTGCTTAATATGAGGGTTGTTCCAAAAGTAAGTTTCGTCATTTTTTTTTCATACGGAAACTTTATTGCCAAAAAATAAAATACACCATGGCAGCATGAACTACACCTTGCACTATTTTTTGACATAGTCGCCACCGACATTGAGACATTTGTCATAGCGTGCAATCAATTTGAAGAAAAAGTAACAGCAGGCAGATGTGCCCGGGCTAACTGATCTTGTGTGAGCCTTGCTGCGTGTGGTTTTGCGTTGTTGTCCAAGAGCACAACACCTTCACTCAAGAGCTCTCTTTTGTCAAATGGCAGACCTGAGTTTGCTGAAGGTGTCGCAGTAGCGTGCCGCACTGATGGTCACTTGATGGAGGAAATCAATGAGAATTACATTTTTCACATCCCAGAACAGTGTTGCCATAATCTTTCCTGCGGAGGGTGACACTTCGAATTTTTACTTCACTGGTGAACTGGGATGCAACCGCGTTGTCAGTACACATCTGCTATCGTGATTTGTGCTCGAATAGCCTCGGGCATGCCTGTCAGCTGCTACTCTTTCTTCAAATTGATTGCACGCTACGACAAATGTCTCAATATCGGTGGTGGCTATGTCGAAAAATAGTGCAAGGTGACTATGCCATGCTGTATTTTTTTTTTTGGCAATAAAGTTTGTGTGTGACAAAAAAATGACAAAACTTACTTTCGGAACAACCCTCATAAAACAAAGTATAAAAATGATAAAAAAAGGCGATTGGTGTCACTACAAATTAAAAAAAATCTTTACTTCACTTGTAAAAAATACTGATGAATAATGTCTTTATGAATAATGAAAAACAATATTAAATATTTACAAATTTTGTGCAATTACATAATAAAGAATTTAATAACCTATACGAACATTTCAGCCACCTTGTGGTCATCATTCAGCAGAAGAAAAAATCTTGGGAAGCTCCTCATATCTCTCAAATACAGATTTCAGTTTTCTATCTAATACCTAGAACTTCTGCTATGATTTCCTTAGACCCACTCTTGAAGCTAATTGTCAACTCCCTGAGACTTTGTTGTCTTAGGTTTGAAATTAGACAGCTAATAAGTAAGATGAATGATTGACATTCTTTGCTCAAACCCTTTATACCATGCTTCGAGAGAGTTTGTGGTCCATGGAAAACCTTGAACGGTTCTCACTAATGTGTTCGAAATAAGAAGTTCAAATGCCAGTTTCCGTTTCTTCCATGATGTACGATACCAATCTAGGTAGTTCCAAAGTAGGCAAGAAACCCGGAGGTTGGTCAAATGTCCATATGTTGAATAAGCATAACCTTATATTAAGAACACAGAAATCAATATGGTTTGAATGTTTCTAAGGCAGAAAGAATTCTGTATGCATTTTTCGTATTATGAAATGAGTGCATATTTATCTGCACATCAGCTTGTTTCGTGTTTTGGGCTGATTCATAATGGACGCCGAACTCCTTAGCTCCATTGAAGAACAGCTTGAACGTACAATGCATTTTCGACAGCTCAATAACCCCATTAAATAAACAGAAATTAGCTACTACAGTAGCTTAAGCAAAATTTTGATAAAAATGTATATTCTAAAATGTTGATAATTAATTTTCGAACTGACTGGAAGAATCCATTTTGAACAGGGGTGGATACAGTAAGGGAAACAAATTTTCGTTCCAGAAAAATGAAAAATCGGTTTGGTATGCACAGCACAACTTGTTTGGCAAAAACAAAAAATAACGATGAATAAATATGAAATTGCCACTTATATTATTTCGTTTTTGTATTTTTTTAAATTTTTATTTTCGTATGAAAAATGGCAAACTGTTAATTGCCATAATAGTATAAAAGAATCATTAAATTTACATTCATGCTAATTTTTATGAAATTTTTTCCTTCGTTTGTGAAAGGGAGGGTCATTCAGGAGCACAAACTAGATTTTTATATTTAGGATACAGACCACAGAGAAAAACTTAAATTGGCCACTATAATCAATCACACTATATAGAGAGACTTCACGTTTGGAGTAGAAAAGACAAATTAAATTACAGTATGTTCCCGGTTTGAAGCTGGGTTTTATTTTTTTTAATGCAAAATCTTGGTTAGAGGCCAGGTTTACTTAGACGCGAGCCTCATTTAGAAGCCGGGTCATGTGATCCTGGCCATTAAGAGAAAGTGAAACTGTCCTGAATTTATGGAGGTGATCCTAAAGAGGAATGAAGTTATAATTTCAGATTAGGAAAACAAATCAGAATAGAAAAAAACATAAAAAATTTTAAATGTTTGAAAAAGCAATATACATAAACTGGAGCAATAAAGGAATGTATGAAAGAAATAGAGGCCTGGTCTCAAATTTCAGTGGCTCTCATTTCAGTTAATGGCAGGGGTCACAGATGCAATTTTCAATAGAGACCAGGGGGCCTCTAACCAAGAAAATATGCTATATAAAAATCAGCCACTGAAATGCAGGTGATTGAACTAGGCACCAAAAGATTTTGCAATGATACAAGGCTCACTTTTAATAGTTAGGAAACTAAGTAATTTCCAACTATTCTGCATTATGAAATCGAGATGGTCATATAATGGATTCAGAAATAACCATTTAATTTATGCATGAAACCTAATACCCATTAAATAGTGCCAAGTGTATTACACATAGTGCTATTTTGTTTTGAAAATTTTTAAATTTAAATTCTGATTTAGGAATGATTTATCTAAGAAAAGATATCTACCCATTAATAAACCAAATTCTTATATTATTAGACTGATACATGTATTACTTAAAGGGTGGTAAAATGTGGTTGGTTTGGTTTATTAGAATTTTTGGCGATGACTATTAAGGTCATTTTGCGCCTTTTACACAAGTTATTTCTGTACACAGCCTGGGACAAACATAAACATCCATGCCCACTGGTAAAATATGGAGCTAAACTTCAAATGCCAGACCGACATAAGATAAACTGATATTAATGTTATATATGATCACACAGTAAGTCTTGATAAAGCAATACATAATTTTATTATAATGAGTACAACCCCTGGAAAAAAGTTTCTAATACTTTTTATGTTAAGTGTCATGTGTTAATTATAGATTTTTTTCTGAAAAAAGTTTAACTTAAAATCTTTTTAATTTTTTTTATTTAAATAATGTCATGTATTCTAACAATAAATAAAAAACAAATAATTCTATCTTTAATCAGTATTTTATAAATTATTTGTAAATTGTCAAAGGGTTGGAAAAAAAAAGTTTGTAATACTGGACTACCAAGGAAAAAAGTTTAGTATTTTCTTTATTTTTGAGTAATATTTGGTTGCATGACCCTTAGCCTTAAGGACAGCTGCAATTCTTCTAGGTACGGAATCAATTAAAGTTTTGGACACATTTGGTGGAATTTCTTGCCAACTTTGCTTGATGGCATCCTTAAGTTCTGCTTTGTTAGTAGGTCCTTTGTGATCAACCAACTTTTTCAACTCCACCAAATGTTTTCAATTGGATTTAAGTCCGGGCTGTTTGCTGGTCAATCCATTCTTGTAATGTTCCTTACTTTCAGCATATCAGTCACAATTTTCGCGCGATGAGAGCTTGCATTGTAGTCCTGAAAAATTACATCATCATCAAACTGTTCCTCTATTCTCGGGATCAGAAAGGTATTACCAATCACGTCGAAATACACCTTTGGATTTACAGTTGACTTAAGAATGGAAAGTTTGCCAACCCCTTTTGCAGACATACAACCCCAGATCATGATGCCTTGTTTGAACTTTGGTTTCTGATTCAAATATTCTGGTAGAAACTTTTCTGATGGTAGTCTCCACACAAACTTTCCAGCATCGCCTCCTCCATTGACACAAATACGACACTTATCACTAAAAATAACTTTATTCCACGATTCCATGGACCAGTCGGCGTGTTTTCTGGCCCATTTCAGTCGTTTCTGATGATGCTTGGTGGTAAGAAGGGGCTTAGTTTTAGTCTTGGTGTAAAAATATCCTTTTTCATGAAGCTGGTTTCTCACAGTATGATTACATACAGACACTCTACTTTTCTTCCAAACCTGGTTCATTTATTTCGATGTTGATTTTCTCATAGTTTTACACAGTATCAACAGCTTTGAATCATCATGGCGTGGACGACCACTGCGTGTTTTGGCTTTGACAGTTCCGTGGAGCTTGCCTTTTTCCCATGTGTTGGGCTCCATGCCTTGAGAACAACTTAAACAAGCAGCAACTTCTTTTTGTGTTTTTCCTTCTGTTCTTGAAGTCTCCTGAGTACTCTTTAACTGGAACCATGGGTATTTACTTTGTAATAATAAAAGTTCGGCAAAGTTGACTTTTAGTAACTGCGAGCACTGCATGCACTGCAGAGAAGCATCCCTCAGAGACACCCAAATGAACAACTCATTCATAGCAACTGTTTCGTATCCGCCCTGCAGTGAAGCATCGCTTAAAGACGCCACTGTTGACCCATAATTTCGCAGAATTTTACGCTGAAGTTATTAATTACTATTAGAAATTAATAAAGTTTATTTATAATTCGTAAATATTTAACAATAATCAGTTAATGTTATTGAAACGCTTAGTATAAGAATTTACAAAATGATTACTAATTAACAACTGATTTAAACATTTGATATATTAAAAAATATTACTAAATTGCAAAAAAAAAAGTTGAGTGGGTCTTGTATGATTTTATTTGCGTAAAGTGATGGTCCTTTAAAATCACACAAAAGAATTCCGTGTTTCCATGTTTGTAAGATTACCAACAATTAAAACGCTCTTTACTCATTTCTTAATCGTATAATTTCTTACATTTAATACCAAATGAGTAAATAACCGAAATGTGTAAACACAGAGTTTCTTTGTGTGATTATGATTTTATTCCCGTAAACGGCCGTCATTTTGCGCAAATAAATACTAAAAACAAACAAACCATCTGGTATAAATAATAATAATAATAATAATAATAATAATAATAATAATAATAGGTAACAACAACAGGGAAAAACCACCAAATAAACTGGAAGTCCAAGCCCCCCCCAACAGGCCAAAGGCCCAAAATGGGGTTATTTAAGATATAAGTATACAAGGGAAGTAACGTAATTTAAAAAAAAAAAATAAAAAAAAAAGGACAATAAAAAAACATAAAAACACAATTTTATTTATACAGATTAACAGAAATATAATAATTATTACAAAGATAAAAATTCAATAATAATAATAATAATTCAATTCAATTCAGTTCATATATGGTGTTCACACAGCTAATTCAATCTTCATTCTAATGTCTGAGAGTGCACACAGATCTGAAGGTACATCAAAATTCGGGAATTTCCGCTTCAGAAACCGAAGAAAAACATTTTGCACCCTATCCAGTTTACAAGACTGCATATTTGAACCCCCATTCTATAAAACAGAACAGTAGGACAAAATGGGTAAAACTAGACACCGATAGAGCCGAACAAATGTAGAAGGGCACCGAAAATCGGCTCCATAACTAGTTTAAAAAATAATAATAAATGCTTCCTGAGCCTATTAAAAAAAAAAATCGGCCTTAAATGAATCGATCATATTGGCAGAAAATTAGGCGTCTTTCTCTTAAATATTTATCTTTAGGCTTATTAGAATGATCGTATTCCTTTGGAAAATCTTAGTGAACATTTAAATTTTGTCCTGCTTTTGAAAGTTGGAAAATAGTTATGTTTTTCTTTTTTTTGTGGAATGTCATGATCAAGCAATCAAATTTTTGCTCAGAATGGCCAAATGATCATCCTTTCAGTTATTGTATCAAGAAATTCATACTTGTACAATATCGTTTGAAATGAGCATATTATTTCAAAATTGTCCACAAACATTATTGTGTACCAACTTATTTGGACATTGAAAAAAATTAAAATAAAGAGGAAAAAAAATGTAAGGATTAATTTTTCGAACAGCAAAAGTTTTGATGAAAAAAGTCATGCAATTAAAAATTTTAAGCCAATAAATAATAGAATAAAAATTTAACAGAGATTAACGTTTATAAGAAGCACCAACTCGTTTTGAAAGAATATAATGTTTTGCCAATTGATAGCCAGTAAACATCGAAATTTAAAAAAGAGAAAAAAGTTATTCAGACCCAACAAACAACAAGAAAACACAATTACACAAAGTCTTTAATGACACATATGCACATTTCAGCAGCCAAGTCACCTTCTTCGGCATGATACAAGTTTGATCAAAGCGAAACCAGTTCTGATGAAGAACTAGGATTTCATACAGCTTTTGTAGTACAACTATACAACTGTCAAATCAGAGAAATTAACCAATTATAGAGTGGGCCAATCAGATAATATTACCACCAACTCCCTTCTAGGTGTCTGCTATAGTAGCCAATGGGTACTGTTGTTACTTGTCAGGTGTTTTGCCACGTTCATCCAATCATAACACACAACGGGCCTGTGCATACGTGTTATTAAAAACTTTGGGTGGAATTGTGTTTTCTTGTTGTTTGTTGAGTCAATCATAGTCCACAGTTTCTGGCAAATCTACCAAGTTATTCAGAGTTATATTTCAGATTCAATTTTATCTGAAATGCTAATTATTATTTTCTTCCTGCATAACCTTAAAATTAAACCATAAAATTTTATTCTACACCTATTGTCTCACAATTTTAAAAAAATATGTAAAAATAAATTTGAAATATATTTTGAAAAAGTGCACTGGGGGAAGAGGCAAGACAGCAAGGCCTTGGGGAACTATATATAGCTGCTGACTGGTGGAGGTATGTTTATTTTAACAATAAATACAGCATTTTGAAATCAGATACAGACTTTTGAATCACCCTATGTATTGTTTTATCATGAACTTCTCTTCTGATTATCGTATATTTAGAAATATAATCACACATTCCTGAAACCATAATATGCAGGACTTTGAAAAAAAAAAATAGTGTAACACCTAGTCCTAAAAATTGTATTTAATTCGATTCCACATTAATAGAGAAAGTAAAGCCAGACTAGAATGGATAAGTTTAAAGAGAGTTTACAAATTGTTTGCACCTGCATCAATATTTAAAGCAAATATTTATAACAAATATAGAAGAATAATAGATAGTTTATTACCACAAGACGATTAGTTACTTTGGCAGCTACCAATCCAAATGCTATTATATATAAGCATGGATGATTTTCATATATACTGCTAATGGATTTCCGATAAATTATAAAAGCAGGGACGACGACGAAACTAAATGGAATAAATGGTGATAAAACGCTTGTTCCCTAGAAAAATTAAAAAAAAATATTGAAAAAATATGTAATGAACAAGAAATGAAGACAATTTTATAAATCTTTAAGTAAATTTCTTATAAAAAATTTTTGTTTTAAAAAATAAAATGCAGGATTTCATACTTCTTTTTAATTTTTATAAAGCAAGTTCCCCCAAACTTTTTAAGCTCTGCAGACTCCTGTCTTTTTCAAGATGAACATTAACAGGCCTATTATGAATACCATGCAAACAAGTAATTTATTTATTTATTTATTTATTTATTTATTATTTTTTGGGGGGGGAAATTCTAATTTCTTTTGCATGAAGAGAGGACTACTATCAATTTTTTTTTTGTTTATGAAAGTTTGTCGTTTTTTTTTTAAATTCCTAAACTATTTTTTCTATAAGAGAACACTTTCATCTGACATATTTATACTATTAAAAAGCAAGAAAAAGAAAATAACCCAACAAAAACAAACAAACCATAAGCTATTATCAAAATCTATAACGGTATTTCAATTTTGTGAAAAAGAATCCTTTTCTGATCAAATGTAGTTTTACCTTGAGAAGGTACAGATGATGGAATGATTAATTATATTGTTACTAAACCCTTATCATGGGATGTAGATATTAAAAGAAAAAAAAAAAGCATTATAAATATTAAATGCATATATGGGAGCAGTTGTCAAGATATGTATATTTTAACTTCACTTTAATCAAAAATCAAAAGGGAGGTCGTATTTAAATATATGTATAAATATTTAAGATGTAAATCAAAATATGTAATAATCATCATTTATCTTACAATTTACCTCTTATAAAAAAATTCATCTTACTGAAGTTTATGTGCTCTTATGAGATCAATAAACATAATTTTTGAAGATCAAATGTTAAAAAGGATATAATTTCTCTTGGGCACACAGGGGATTTTCTTTTGTAAGAGGCCAATGCTATCAGAAGGGTGGAATAAATTCGATTGTTTTCCCAAGTTAATTTTTGGAGGTAAAATAGAGAATTTTGAGAGAAAGATTAAGAATTTTGGGGAGAAATTTCCATTCTTGATCAAAAAGGAAGAGACTAAAACCCATTTCTAATAAAATAAAATGCTGTTAGAGGACTATGATGGGAACAATCATATTTATTCAATTTATTTAATTTATTTACTGGTAATTAAATGATAATTTTAAATGTTTCTTTAGTGAGAAGAAAAAAAGCAAAATTTAAATGGTAGTATTACATATATAAAAATCACATGCACATACTTTTTTTGAGTATCTCTCATCTTTTTTGAGCCTCAAGTGCAAGATATGATTAAATTTTAACATTCACCACAATTTCTGTTCTGCTAAAAAATTTCATTTAACAATTCAGCCTTAAAACAATGCTCATTCTTTCCCTTCAAAAACAACAATTTACTTCAAAAAATTTTTCTGTTTTTGAGAAGATCTGTGATAGTATTAAAGCTTAAAAAGGCATTATTTTATCCTAACAAATTAAAAGCATTGGAACAACTTAATTTATAATGTTGCTTTTCTTATAATTAAATAAATTTTATTATTTCATCATTATAACCGAATAATGATTTGGTCATTACATAAAACATTTTATCTTTTGAGTGAAGACACACTGGAAGATTTGTTCAAAAATTCTATTTTGAGAATTCTGAATATTAGCTGTTCTTAGAGCTATTTGTTCTAAAAGAAAACATAATACTTGCAGAAAGGTGAAAATAATTTGGAGCAAGGGATATTATGCAATAAATTTTACATCCCAAGTGTGAACGTTTCCTCACAATTTTTGATATATTGGTCTTGATTATCATGTGCAGCCATGTCTGTTCACTAATACATACTGTTTCCAGAAATGCCAATCCATGAATCCAATTTCCTGATGGTATTCCTCTGTTATAGTTCGATCTGTCCAAAATAAAAGTCAGATACTTAAGGCCATAATACTAAGAACAGAATTTTCCTTTGATACAGGAATAGATGCTTGCTTCTGTTTACAAATGTTTTGGTAGCAGACAGTTGCTAAAGAGCATTTTACCACTGTAAATTTGGCTGATAGACATTATCCCAACAGCAGTTTTGCTCAATGACATTTTGGAAAAGCTACAACAAAATTTTAACAACGTTCAATACAATTTCTGCTCTGTAAAAAAAATTTCATTTTGATGACATCTTATAATTCATTTTGATGACAACCTTTAGAAAAAAAAAAAAAAAAAAAAAAAAAAAAAAAAAAAAAAAAAAAAAAACAAAGAAAAAAGAACCCTTTTCTACCACAAAATTTATTGAACCATATGCACATTTCAAGTTCCCTTGTAGTCATCAATTAGCAAATACAATTTTCTTTATCATTTTTAAATTTTTTCATAGTCATTCTATTTTCTCTAATTCAGCCTTTGTCCTAATAATTTGACAGTATATACCGTAAGTATTCAACTCTAACGCGATCCTACTTTTCAGAGCCCCCTCCCCAAAAGTAAAAATTTTATCCTCTTGTATAATACGATCCCCATTTTTTGACTCGTCACTAACTTACGAGAAACAACATATGGCCTAGAAAAACATACAGAAAAAATCCCAATTTTTTACGATTTTAAAGTGCATAAACTGGATCTTTACAACTAAAAACCTTCAAAATCAGATTCATTATAGCCTGATCCTTCAAAAAGTTAAAAGTTCCTTAATACAGTACAATTTATTAAGAAATAATAAAAGGTTATTTAATTTTGAAGAAGACAAAAACAATACAGTTACAGTAGATTACATGTACTTTTCTTGTGCATTCATTTTTCAAAACTTTTATTGTACTTATTATGTATTCATGCATTATTGTCTGGTACAAAGTGTAGATTATCGCTGTATTGGCAACCAACAATAATCTGGGCCCTTATTCCCACCAGGGAATTTTGCACCATCCCAATTAATGTAACGACTGCTACAAGATGACAGTAGCAGCTTCAAACTCCCTCTGCTGGAAACGACAAGTTAAAGTGCCCTCCGAAGCACTGGAGGGGGGGGGGGGTTAAAGATGGAAGAACCGCTGGTGGACGCACAACCAAGTAGCTATCAGCCCCAACTGCTCCGACCCCAGCTATCAAGCACTGGTCCCTCAGCAAATGATCCGACCAAGTAGTCCCCCCCCCCTCCCCCCTCAGCAGCTATGCCCCAGTTGCTGTCTCCCAGCAAAAGATCCATCAAGTCACTAGCTGTTGCTCAACCAGAAGATGGCAACACCAGAATTGCTTAACTCCACTGATTGGATGGAATCAGCGAGACAACCGAGCCATGACCACTCCCCAATCATGCATTAAGTAGTATAATAAATATTCATTTGAATTTCATAAAACGTTCTTTGACAATTTCAGGAGACAGAACGCAGTGGCTGTTGAAAAGTTTTACTGGTCGAAAATTTATTACAGTTTTCATCTTTAATGTTACAAATTTAATTAATTGATGCCTATATTGTTCAATTATTATTAAGAAACGACGGCAAGAGAAGTTATAATAAATAAAATGTGATCGCAGTGACTTTTTCTCGAATGGTGGTGCCATTTTGTTTTCGAGAATTCACTTTTGCATTAGCTTTTGGAGACGAAAAACTGAGAAAGAAAGAAAATTAATGTACAGTATAATATATATACTGCTTGATGTACTCTAGTACCAGTATATTAAATATATGCTAGTTTTGCTTGAAATTCTTCTTCAGATCGAAGTTAGTTTTTAACCCCCTTCCCTTCCCCAGTTGGCTTTTGGCAAACGAAAGTGGGCAGAAATTGAAAAAAAAAAAGCTAACTAATATACACTATACACTGTGTAATACACTTTAATATACCAGTATATTCGATATTATACACTAGTTATGTTTGAAGTTTGTCAGATAAAAGTTAATTTGACCCCCCTTTCCCGTTGTTGTAGCGCTAATTTTTTTCCCCTCTTGTATAATGTGGTCCCACAAATATCAAGGTCAAAATTTTTCACATGATAGTAAAATACTTATGATAATATCCATCTTTTTCCTCTAAGGTAACAATTTCCTTAAGAAAAAAAAACATAAAAAAAATCTGTCTTTGATGCTTTCAGAACATCAGATCATGGCAAACATGTCAGGTCTTGTCTATGGATATGACAGGACAGGAAATAGTTGCAAAAGAAGCTTGAAATTTTATTTGTCATGCATCAAACCATTTAATTAAGGTTTATTCTTGCTTTTGTTTACTTCTGCTTCATTGAACGAATGCTCTATATAATATGCTTATGTAAGTACCTCTCCAATTGTATGAGAGATATTTTCAGTTGTTATCCATCAGTGTATCCCTGAATGTAAAAGGAGATTGCTCACAAATCATGATTAATTCAGCTTTTGTTTGGTTGCACTAAAAAAAAAGGAAAATGTAACACATGGTATTATAAAACTCTGGGGCTTTACCACCATCTAAAAAGGACCTTCTATATAAATATTATACTGAGAGGTTTGTTTTACTGATACCTTAAAAAAGAAGTACAGGGTGATTCAGTCAATTTCTGACCATGTCAGTACTAAGATTTATTTACCCATTAATGTTTACAAACTTAGCATTTCAGTATGATATTTTAGGCAGTTCGGAGTTTTTATTCCCGTGGAAAAGTCTTTATGATATGCTCAATGTGGCCATCACGAACGTTTGAACTGCTCGCAACCGAATGGTGAAGTTGTTCATAACTCTATCCAGGATTTCTGCATCCACAAGGGTGCAGCAGTCGACGATGCTTTGTCACAGCTGGTCTAGGGTTCTTGGTGCTGTAGCGAACACACTGTCTTTAAGGAACCCCCAGAGATAAAAATCACATGGGTTTAGGTCAGGACTCGTAGGGGGCCAAAGAAAGCCACCCCCGAATCGATCTTTGGAAACCTGTTTGAAATGACACGATTTCCGAATTTCTGATTGAGAAAGTCTAGCACTTCATTAGTGGTGCGAGGCCTAGCCCCATCCTGTTGAAACCATTGATGTCGAAGCGGTATACGCCTCCTTCGCAGCTCGGGGATGAAGAAGGTTTCCAACATGTTAAAGTAAGCCTGTGACGTTACGGTGCCCTCAAAAAAGAACGGACCAATGATGCCTCTTTTGGAAATCGCGCACCAAGCCATAACCTGTCGTGGATGAAGAGATGACTTATGGATCTCATGAGGGTGCTGGGAACCCCAAAGACGAACGTTGTGTTTATTAACATCACCTGACATATGGAAAAAGGCCTCATCTGACACCCTCAGGTTGTCCACAATGTCCTGATTGGCTTCCATTTCTGCTCCAAACTCCATCGCAAATTGTTGTCGCTTCTGTCTTCCAGTGTCTGTTAACTCCTGATAAACATGGATCTTATATGGGAACAGGTGTAAATCCTTTCTCAAAATTCGCCACGTTGTGGTATACGACAGCCCTTCTTCAATGGATAGGCGGCGAACAGATTTTTTGGTAGGGGAATCGACCAACCTTGTGCGAACATTTTCGGCAACTTCGGCCGTTCGAACAAGAGCTTTGCTCCCGCCTTTTTTCTTGCCTTTAACACATCCAGTGGCACGAAATTGCTTGACAAAATCCATGATTGCTTGCCTGCCTGGTGCGTCTCAACACTTATACTCCTTCCGGAACTTTCTTTGCACGGTTACAGGTGATTTTGTCTCGAAATACCATTCAACAACCTTGCAATTCTGCTCTGTTGATAAAGCGGGTGCCATTTTTCAACAATACGATTTTCATGCAGCGCCGTTGCAACAATACAAACTCCAACTATTTAGAAATTCGATATGGCACTCATATTCTTTCAATTGTTTATCCCTAATGCACGTCATTCGAGTGAAATGGTCAGAAATTGACTGAATCACCCTGTACTATGAATATATCCATTTACTTTCCTAGTTAGGACAAGAATAAATGATGGTGTAGGAGATTTTTTGAGTTAGAAAATGAGAGCACTTGCTCAGAGAAACTATTCAATTTTAAAAGCTCTCAAAGTACTCGGATCTTTGAATGAATTAATAATATACAGTGCTCCCTCTATATAACGGTACTCTACATAATGCCAAATTTATGACGGCAGGTCCATATAACGAAGTTTTTATTTTCCGGAAAGAAACTTTATTATATGGACTTGCAGTTATAAATTTGGCGTTATGTAGAGTGCCGTTATATAGAGAGAGCACTGTACCTATTAATGAATCGGTATGGCCATTTTCTGCTTGATTAACTGATGCATATTCATGGACAATATGTCTGTAAATAGGAGCTGTGATATAATTAGCTGCACTCAGGGTTTTTGAGATGTGTTTCCTGCTTAATTTGTATATTTTCATTTTATGACACCAAGATATTACCAATAGAGCCTCCATGAAATGGATTAATTAGTCCAAGGTACATGATTATGCATGTAACTGTGCATGAGCAAGGTAACTGAACATATATTGTTAAACACATGATAAAATTTTTTGTCTGCTGAGGGAAATAAAAGCATTTTCTTGGATAAGAACTAAGGAAAAAGAAAATCTGTAAAAATTGTGTTCCTTTTTTAATTGAAAAAAAAAATTAATCTTCAATTATTCTTATTTGCCAAATTTGACAAATATAACTTCAATAATAAAAATTGTATAAAATTAAGTACAAGGAAAGCTTAAAAATCTAGTAAAAACTTCAGGCTAAAGTAAAGCACAACAAAATATATTAATCCCTATACGTATTGATAAAATTTAAATATTAAAAAGACACTCATAGAAACCAACATTTGATGCAGTACAGCCATTCAGGAAAACATTTCTAAAAATTTGCAAACCATTATATTGCCGATAAATTTGAATTCATGAAATGTAACTATTAAAATTAACTGTCAGAGTTTATTTTAAGCAATTACCATCTAATCTAATCATTAAACCATCAATTCAGTAATATTGAGTTTGATATGTTATTGGTAATAAAATTAACTTTTCTAACAGTTTAAAAAAACAACCAAAAAAACAGCAGCAATATTTTGTGATTACAGAGTTAAAGTGAATGTTTCAACATATGAAATTTCTTTTTACTTTTTTACTCAAAAGATCACCACTTTTTAAAATTCTTTCCTTATTAAATAAAATTTCATCTTATATTTTTGTATATATCTCCTGCAAACATGTAAACCCCTCAAGCATGTAACTATGGAAATTCAGTTTTTTGTATCTTACATGCTCATGAGAGAAAAACCCTCATAAGACAGAAGGAAAAAGATGTATTTCTGTATTATATTGTGGTTTCTGCATACTATAATTACAAATTACAGTGTGTAAATGTTTAAACTTATACTTTGTTTGAATTAGAAATCAATTCCAGTGTCAGTTGGTTGGGAAAGATCTACATGAGAGATTAAAATTGCATTCTGTAAATAAACAACTGTATATTCGTTAAGAAATTCACATGATAAAGCATGCTGATATTACACAATCATCAAATCAATACTCATTGGGACTAAAGACTGCTGGTGACCGGATGGCTAACCTGAGGCAATAACCGATGCAGCAATAATTCTACATGAACTTTACACTCCAGTAAAGTAAGATCAATAAATTGGGAGTACTTAGTATTGTTTCTATCAATAAAATTGGTACAGACTTTACAATACAATAAAGGGAGAACAGAGTTAGGTTAATTTTTTGTAATCGGAAAAGTCAGGGAATTTTACGAAATAGTTTTGCTAGACACGCTGGTATTCTTATCCAATCAACGTACACCTATGTTGTTTATTTTACTTCTACCTTCATCGTAGTTACTACTAATTGCCTTTGTCATGCCATTCGTTGTATTCTATCCAATCATATCACTCCATTTTACCATATTTCTGTATATAAGGGCGAGAAGCCTCTAGTGTAGTTGATATCCTTGATAAAGCCGGGAACAAATGGCAAAACTAGTTGGAAACTCTGTTCTCCCATTATTGTATTGTAAAGTCTTCATTTACAGAAACTCTGTTCTTCTACCAATTTCATTTCCAGTAACTTCAAAATCTGAAACAAAAAATTTTGTACACTGATGGAAAGTAAAACAGAGATGCTTTCATTTTCATTTTTTATATCACATTCGTATTTTTTTAAAAATAATGTATATAACACAAAAAGAAGACAAAATAAACTAGCAAAATGATATAAAAATAATAAAGGAAGAAATCTTTCTCGATTAATACTGTCTTTTTTCCTGTAGACCAGGTTTCACCCCTACCTTTAATCACTTTTTTCCTTGTGCAGTATCTTCGAGCCTTAACAAAAGAAAACAGATCAATTCCAGAGATTAACTATCCGGTCACCAGGAAAGGACTTTAATTCAAAAATGACACTGTGTTTACATGCACATTTCGATCTGGATCCAGTTTACATGCCCTATGGAGACCCAAATCAATGGAATGGAGACCTTGCAATACTTAACAGGATAGAAAACACACAGAATTCAGACCAGCTTCACCTTTTATCCTGGCTTTGTCAAGGATATAGATCTCCATTCTTAGCTAAAAATGTCACAAATTATTCACTGACCTATAATCCCATTGGAGGAAGACAATGCTCTATTATTTATCCATCATTTATAGTATTTTTAATATCTTTCATAATATTTCAAAGATACAAAAAAAAATTCACTTTTTACTTTTCTCGTATAATTCTTTTGTTCAAAGTTCAAAAATACTTAGATTCATATTTGATAAGGATCCTATTTAAGACATTTTGCTTTGTCCAATGTTTATTGTATTGCTGTTTGAAATTAATGAGATTAATCATTCAGTTTCTTCATCACATTCCACGGTGTGATGTTTTTTCACCTCCTGGATCTTCAATTGATGCAGAAACTGATTCAATCATTAAGGGAATCTTATCGAACAAGAAAGGAAATAAATAAAGAAAGAAAGACCCTTTCTTATCTAATGTCATATATCTAAGTTATCACATTTTTTCCCAAGATGTTCTAAATTGTCTTACGCATGTAGACGGACTCAATCCAGATCGGGGCATTTACATAAACTGAGGTGGATCGACCTACTTCTCTGAGGCAGCTTCCCTGATCTCAGCCACCTGGTTAGATTGAATTGAACTCGATCCGATTTGGAAGTGTTTAGATAAGGTGACCAGATTTTTTAAATTTGAAAATCTGGATAGGACACTTGAGGGGGAGAAGGGAGAGTTGTGCAAATGCATGCAAATAACATATAAGGCGAACACTAATGATTGGAACAGTTTCATGATCTTATTGTAGGTATACTATTTAAAACATATCATTACGAAACTTCTAGCGGTAGATAGAGCAATTCAACTGTTTCTGACATGTTACAGGTGCTCGATATGTGTCCCTTTAGTAACTCTACTGATATAAAATCATAATAGAGTTTGTCCTACTTGATGAACCATATCCTTGTCAATTTGAGAAAAAAGTAGGTGATATGAGCCCGCAATTCTGGCAGATCAGCTAGTAATGGCAGCACAAACACAAGCCCTTCACATAGTCAAAAGGGAGTTAAATCACGGGAGCATGGAGACGATGGCAGCTTTCTTGATCATCACTTCCGATAAGACCAGCCCATCAATTTTCAACTGTAGCTGTCTAGTGACTGCAAGCAAATAAACACAACTCTGTTGGGTGTTTAAAGGAAAAAAAAACAAAAAACAACAACCTGGAATGTTTGTTTACTGTTAACAGTGTGTGCAAAAGAAAAAAAGTCTTTGCCTGAAAAGAAATTCAGACATCAAATCTTGTATGCTGTTTGATATAAATGAATGGATGAATTAATAAGACTAAAGATTTTTGTGAACTTGGTAAACATACTTGGTGAGTTGCTCTATCAGGGTTCTCCCCAGGCCCTTTTGAACGGATGCACCGCCCGGCTGATTATACGAAAAACTGCACAATACTGCATAATATTTTATTTGTTTTAATTTTTGTCCACCCGGTTATTTTATCTTGCCACCCACCTGATAAAATTTTCTGGTGAGAACACTGTCTATGTATTCGTAAAGTTTCGTGTTGATATGTTAAATAATACACTTACAATAAAACAGGGGCAGCTGAGAGAGAATAACCGAAATAGAACAAATAAGCATCTCGATTTACTGCCCAAAAATATCGGGACATCTGATCACCTTAATATTTTTTGTGGTATTGACTCCATCCGGATCAACTGGAATCGAATCGAAATGTGCATGTGAGCCCACTGTAAGAGAAGCAGCCTGACCGGCAGTAGTAGCTTCCTCCCTACTCTGTCAACTGACAGTTCAAAATGCTGATCTAAACTTACTTGCAGAAGTTTAAATAGCTCAAAGAAATTGTTAAGCATTAACTCAAAGATGATAAAGAACAAAACAAAAAACCTCGGTTATTATAGAAAAAAATTTGAACATACAATTTCTCACAAGCATGTTTATAAATTTAAAAAAATATATCAAAAAGGAAGTGCATTGGGCTTAGCACTTAATAATGTAAAAAGTTATGATTAAAATAAAACTAAAGCTCTTTAAAAATTCTAATAAAAGTAATAAATGTTTGTAATTTATCTTTCAAATACACGTTGTTCCATTTGAACATGACCAAAAGTAAAAGGCCATAATTTTCAGGGTCTCCGATTTTTCTCAAACTTTCCAGTGTATTCTAGTGGATAAAACATTAGGCATGCATACTTTCGTTTGCCAGATAAAAAACATTTTTAATTATAATTAGTTATCAAAATTTTGCGCATATATTATTTTATATAACTGTAATTCCCGTTATTTTTATATTCCTGTATCTATTTTCACTTAAGTTACCTATATTTTTGTTATCCAATCATTATAATAATGCATTCATACGTTCTTGTTGTAATTACCATATTAAATGTAAGCCCACCAATCAGATAGAATTACTCTTCACCTGATTTGTGGATACCTCATCTATAACTATATGTAATGACCTTGCTACTCTGTAGTCAGTTGCAGTTCCTGAAGATGAGATGACACTCGAAACACCGTTGAACGCACATTAAAAGCCACTACCTATTGCTATTCCTGGACCATTTTTTCTTCATACAACAATGGCTCCAGGTGACGTCCTTGAAACGACATCAAGTCATGAGCAGTTAACATTTTTAATTAAATTACATCATTTCATTTATTTTCTATACATTACTTCTAAAAGGAATTCCATTTTGAAATTTGGGTGGCCATTAGAACAAATGTGGCCAATGTTGACAATTACCTCGAGATACTCCAGAATTTTTTTTCCTGATAATGGAAGATAATGGCCTCAGAGGTATCATTTTTAAACAAAGATGGAACCCTGCTTTCTGAATGCTACCTTCAACGAAAACAGGTGAGAATAGCTGGCCCCATTCCATGTCCACTTAATTTATCTGAAATCACCCTTCTGGAAATTTTCATTTGGAATTTCATCAAGAATGCAGTGTCCAGCTGAATTCCCAATTAAAGCAGATCATCGTAGAAGCATTTCAACTTAGCACAACACAGATGCCGGCAAATAATTGGTGCAGGCTGGGCTGTCCACACATAATGGTGATCATGTAGAAAATGTAATAAGCTATGAGAATAAAATACCATATGCATAAAATGCATATTTAGCATTTCTTGTCAATAAACTTGGTTGAGTAGTTTAAAAATTGTGACCTCTTACTTTTAATCATTTATGAATAGAACATTCCTTGAGGAACAATAAATTTAAGTTCTTTAATGTTGTTTTAAGATCTAAGATTTCTTTTTTTGTTACAGATGGCTCTTGGAATGGCAATGATTAATAACGGCCAAGATAATTAAATCAAGGAAAAATTACTATGTACACATGTATCAACTTCACCCAATTTTCCCCCTCTTGTTGCCGTTATTTTATTTTTATTTCTTTAATAACCCTAAAGTATTAAAAAAAAAATCAACTTTCAACACAAATTGAAAATTTGGCACACAAATAATAGACTTGAATAGATAATAGTGTAGCCATAATCACAATGTTCAGATTCCTAAATAGACTTTCTTTTATAATAGTCAATTAAATAAATTGAATAAATTAAGTTGGATAAATAAAATCAAGAAAAGAGATTGATTTCTTTTCATAAGGCTAGTTTAATCATTTTATTTATTTAATTTGTTAATTGTCGGTAAAATAAAGGTAAATCCATTGCAGATTCAGTATGCTTTATTGTACAATCATGTAAAAAAAATAATAATAATAAAATAGAAATACTATCAAAATGGATTTTTTATTGCTCATGTTTACTCACTATTATTTACAAAATATCAAGATTTATTAATAAAATAGTAACAATATGCTTTTTAAGCAAGAAAGCCGAATAAATAATGAAGATAACCATCTACCATGAACTTTCCATTCCAACCATTTTCTGAAAACAAAGTGTAAAAAAAAAATTGAGTCTCAGAACAAATTAGAAAGGATTTAGTAGTCATCCCCCCCCCCCCCTTCATTAAAATAAGTTGAAAGATTCTATCTTTCATTGTTTCTGTTAATCCGTGAATATCTTCCTAGGCTGCACGTAGTTTGGCAACTGAAATGGATTGCTTGCCATTGGCATAAACTGCCCTCAGAAGATCACCCTACAGATTTTCTATGGGGTTTAAATTGGGACTGCTGGCCATCTAAAACTGTGATATTTTGGTTCATCATGTCTTTGTTGTCTTTTCGTTGCATGGCAAAGTGCACTGTCTTGCTGGAAGATCAGATCATTTGTGAGATTATGTTGCATGAATGAATGAAGGTGAATTTGTAGTAGCTCTTGATACTTACAAGCCGTCCCAGTAGTCGAGAGGGCTGGGGTGTAGGCTTTCCAGTTCTCGAATCCGTCAGGTCGCGGGTTCGAATCCACTGTGGGTATGGATGTTTGTGTTTGTCCCTGGAAACCGTGATATGTGAATAATCATGTTGAATTCTCAGATTGTGTACAGATATTAGTCATGTGAAAGAGGGCTAAATGACCTATTGTCAATGTACCCATAAAACCTAACGAAAGAAACAAACAATACTTACAAGGGAATCATCCAAGCATGCATATTGAACATGTTATTTGCACGCAATGGCGGTGCGCGGTGGTGGTGGCACTTCGTTCAAATCAGAAGTGAAGAGAGAAAAAAAAACATGTGAGCTAAGGGGAAAGCAAAATTGTTAACGTCAGTTGCCAAAGAATTGCAGTTACAGCAGTGTGATTAAGCACAAAATTTTAATTTTGCTCTACAATTATTTGTCTCGAAATAATTTATAAGTTGAGGTAAGCATCCGTAAATATTTTTTATTTAAAATTATAAAGCACCGCGATTCATCACCCTCACCAATGCATATTCGTATTTTCGGCTGCCCCATTAGATCGATAGCCTGCCAACTATATTTCGTTTCACTCATGAATACATGACATTAGTCCAGGAAAATTTACAAAGATTATAGAAGCAAAATGTTACAGTGCTCCCTTGCAAAAGTCCTTCTAAAATTAATACAATAAAATAATATTAAATAAAAGGTTATAATAGCTAATTTTAATATCTATTTTTAAAAAATAAAAGTTTCTTTAGAAACTTCAGAATCCATTCAATTGTCGTCTGCTACTCTTTTGTAACAAGTAGTTCCATTGCTTTCATGTGAAGTAGATTCATGCGTATTGTTGAGTGGTGGAGGAAAGAAGTTCTGTCGAGTGCCAATAGGTGTTTTAATAAACCATTAAGGAACGATATAACCAAGAACCGAATGGTTAAACTAAACCATTCGCGGAACTATTTTTAAACCGCCCTATGCTAACACTAAGTTTCTAATGGACCATAAGGATACCATTAAACCACGTACCTTTGAACCAATTATATTATATTCATTCATGACACATCATTCCAAGTTGTTTGATACATTACATGCCATATTTTAGCATTGAAATTCCAAGGAACCATAATGGTTCCACTAAACCAGGTTCCTTGAAAACAAATTTAGACTATCATTAATTTTACATTATGTTCATACATGACACATCATTCCAATTTGTTTGATATATTACATGCCATATCTTATCATTGAAAATTTTTGAGGGTGTCATAAGTGTACCATTAGAGCACGTGCCATTGTTTCGATTACAACCATTTTCAAAATGGTTCAATTCCTGAACCATATTTATCAATTGGCAAAAATAGTAATTTATTCCGCTTCTATCGCGTCATTACGATTTGTTTGATATATTATCTAATATATCTCTCCATTGAAAATTGCTAGGTGGGGTCGTGAAGGTACCATTTCTGCACGTGCTATTGAACCGATTTAGATAATATTTGTGATTGGTTCATGCCATGTACCATATTCATCGACTGATGAAATAGTCACGAATAATCGCTTCTATCTCGTCATTACAATTTGTTTGATATATTACTTAATATATCTTGCAGTTTGATATATTACTTAATATATCTTGCTATTGAAAATTGCTTGGCGGGAAAATTGAGGTACCATTTGTGCACGTGCCAATGAACCGATTTAGATAATATTTGTGATTGGTTCGTGCCATGAAAAATATTCGACTGACGAAAATAGATTTTGAAAATCTTTCATAGCCTCGGAGGAGTTAGAGTTACAGACAGACAGACACGTTTCCCCACACTGATAGCATAAAGCACCTTTCGGTACTTAATAAACCATTAAGGAATGACATAACCAAGTACCAAAAGGTTAAACTAAACCATTAGTGGAATTATATTTTTAAGCAGCCCTGTGTTAACATTGTAAGTTTCTAATGTACCATAAAGATACCATTACACCACGTACCTTTGAACCAATTTCGACTATCATGAATTTTACGTTATATTCATTCATGACACATCATTCAAAGTTGTTTGATATATCACATGCCATATTTTAGCATTGAAAGTTCCAATGAACCACAATGGTTCCACTAAACAGAGGTTCCTTGAAACTAATTTCGACTATCATTAATTTTACGTTATGTTCATTCATGACACGTCATTCCAAGTCGTTTGATATATAACATGCCATATCTTATGATTGAAAACATTTGAGGGTGTCATAAGAGTACCATTAGAGCACTGCCTGGTGGGAAAATAGAGGTACCATTTGTGCACGTGCCAATGAACCAATTTAGATAATATTTGTGATTGGTTTGTGCCATGAACCATATTCATCAACTGACGAAAACAGATTTTGAAAATCTTTCATAGCCTCGGAGGAGTTAGAGTTACAGACAGACAGACACGTTTCCCCACACTGATAGCATAAAACACCTTTTGGTACTTAATAATGCGCATAATGGCTTAACAATGGGGTCTTTGTATGGTGATGTACATTCAAATTTTTTTTCGTTTTCATTTTCGTTTTCGTTTTGAAATAAACAAAATAGTGTGATTTCTTATTTTCTAAGCATCAATGGTTTATTCAGGTGAGTAAAAATTTAAATTTGATGTGAAACTGAGATACAGATTCAGATGGTTCCTTGTTAGTGGCATTTATGCAACCACTGCAACTGCTAAATTGGTTCTGCCACCATAAACAAAAGCATCCCAAAACCTAACAGAGCCTCCTCAACCAATCCACTTTGAAAAAATCTGTTTTTTCTTTTCTTAAGTCATGCCTTTAACCTTTCCAAACTTCTATGCCATCAATGTTTCTAATTTTTATACTTCTTTTTTCAGAAAATTGTCTGAAAGTTCATGGTAGATGTTTATCTCCATTGTGAAAGTGTGACAATACTAATCGCATGTCATGACAAATTCAAACAAAGCTGTCTGAAATTCTGTGTTTAAGTTCTCTTTCCAATGATCAAATAAATAATTAATGGAGAAGTTACACTATAATCTTAATAATATTTTTTCTTTGCTCATCCGTTTAATTTCCACATTGCAGGGATGAAAGCAAGTTCGCCCTCTTCTGGTTATCATGTCGTGATAGACCAGGAGCGTGACTGGATGGGGGAAGCAAGCGGAGAGCATTGACTCTCATATTTGTAGGGAGAAAATCTAAATTTAGATTCAGAAGAAAGACGCAATCACAAAAGACGAAGGTGAAAGCCTGTTTCTTTTCAAATTTTTTCCTCCATATATTTGAAATACACCCACTTGATTGGCTAGAGATTCTTTCCTGTGTTAAAACAATAAGAAAGAGAAGGAAAAGAAAAAACAGACAGCAAGCAATGTGATCGCAAGAATGAGCAGCTGCCGCCGATTAAAGATACTGATGTATTGAGCTCTGCAATTAAAACTGTGCAATCTGAGCACATATATTCCTACAACGATGTATATGTGTATTAATGCGCTCTCAACTTCTTTCTTCCACTACTCAACAATACGCACCACTTCACGCTATCACTTCCAAGGTATGCTTGCGTGCAAAAAAAATGCATCATACAACTACATGGACATCTCTCGTAAGATTAAATTGAGTAAACTATGAGATTTTATATCGCAACTGTTAGTCACAAAGGGTGGCTGTACCTGGTTAACGCTACATTAGTCTGTGAGCAGCCAACTCAATATCCCATTTGTGTGTGACCAGTGGAACTAAACTATACCACAATTGCAGTTGCATAAACTGGTAGACAGGGTGTTTAACTACAAAAAACCACATTGGTGGGTGACCAGTCCTAGTAATACCACAAAAACATATTTTCTTTATTCGACTTTCTTATTTAAAAATTAATAAATCGTTTTTGTTAATAAATCTTGATATTTTTGTAAATAATAACGAGTAAATATTAAAAAAAAAAAAAAAAAAAAAAAAAGCCAATTTGGTAATTTTTCTAATTTTTTTTTTTTTTTTTTTTTTTTTTTTATGACTGTACAATGACAATGAACCTTTGGAACAGTGAGACAATGCAGTAAGCAAGGCTATGAAATATTCCTTCACTTGCCACATTGCCCAGAGATCTCACTCAGTGACATCTTTCTTCTTCTGTTGACTGAAAGAGCCATTAAGTGGGAAGCATTTCAGTAGTGATGGTATCAGACAGGTCATGCACTACTGCAAAAACGTGCAACTTTACAGAGATCATATATAGAGAAAGAATGATACATGTGCAAAATTTCATTTTCTTTTTTTGTGTTTAAGGTATAAACCTTATCAACACTCCTCTTTGTAACAAGCAAATATTAAGCAATTGTGTTGCTGTAGAATTTACACATTGATAATCTTAAAAATTTTATGTAAAGATAATCTCTTGTTATCCACGAGGATTTGGTTTCCAAAAACTCCTGCATCTAATGAATTCGCGGATAACGGGACCTTATGAGAAAACGGAGGTTAGGGGATGCCAAGTTGCCAGTTGACTCAAAGTTAAAGGAGCCATCAGATTTGCTTTTTCCCTTCAGTTAACTATGTGTAGAACTTAATTTTATGTGACAAAACCTTTCTTGCTTGTTTTGCACGAAGTGGATTGTCACACTTTTTCTTTTTCGAAGCCATGATAAGCTGTGCCAATGAAATGCGTTTGCAAACACAAATTTTATAAAATATGACCAATACTGTTTATTTGCACTGAATATATTTTCCCATGTGAACAAACGAGAATTCCCTAAAAGACAAGAAGTGAAAAAGGGGACCTTGATAAAAATAGATCAGGATAGACCACGAATAAGCAAATTTCCCATCATGAAAAAAAAAAAAAAAATAATAATAATTTAATGCGGATACGCGAGACCGCAGACACTGTACTGTATTTCACACTTCTCTGAATTAATCCAAGTTGTTAGTACTATATATATTTAACGTTTATTTAAAAAAATGTCTTTAGGTGATTTAAAAATTGCAAAGAATTAAAAATTTCAGTGCAAATTTTTTTCACTTAAAAATTTAATTTTGCGAGTGTTAAGATTAGATTCCCTTAATTTATTTAAGAGTTCTATCGCACACCTCGCATAAAAAAATGGCAGATGTTTATTCATTATGTTGTTTTTTTTTAAATTATCTTACTTTAAATTAAGATAATTTAGAACTACAATATGTTACAGCTAAATGGTGAAAAAAAAATAATACATACAAAAGTTACAAAATAATCATGTCATGCAAAATCATGGCAAAGGGGCCATCCATAAAATACGTCACACAAAATCTAGTTATTTTGGACCCATCCCTCCCCCCTGTCACACTTCATCACATTTTTATAACCCCTGCCCCCATCTGATATTACATCACAATCCTCCTGACCCCTCCCCCCACCCTTTAAGAACAAAAAATTAATGATAATCAGTATGAATTTCAACAATACAAGCA
>JAHWFO010087465.1:82965-110192 GCA_023313115.1 Rhysida immarginata | reverse complement strand
TGTGAAAAATGCATATATTAATAGAAAAACATAAGAATACATGAATGCATTTTATTTTATTCAATACAAATACACTATAGCATATAAAATATGCAGTATTACATTACTTTTTTTAAAAAAATCTGTAATGGCCGTCTGCTTTGTTTCTACAACTTGCCTCCCAAAAAGTCCTCCATATCTGACATTGTGAAGTTAAATGTTTCTGGTGCACCGCTATGCTGTGCAAAATAGTTTCGTAAGCTTTTTATAGCCTCCATTGCTACCAAAGTTGAGACGGGCGTTACCTCTGGTTCTAAATGGCCATTTTCATCTTCGTCTTCCTGATCGCTATGAATTTCATTTTGCTTTTGTTCCATCATTGGATCCCGAATGAGTAGCATGCAACAATCGACAATCGAACATGCTAGACTGAGTAGCATGCAGAGATTTCCGGGTTTATATATGCTATACTGACCAATCAATGAAATGAACTCGGCTTAATTAGCCCATTTGCAACTTTCGCATGGGCTGCATTGACCAATCAGTGCAAGACGTGTGAACGATGTACGTTGTACTGAAGGGATAATTTAACCAAGGGGATGTAAAATTAGTACATTATTATGAAATGTACGTTAAAGTGAGGTACGTTATTCTGAAACTTTTTAGCATTAAAATACCTATGTTTGGGACGGGGATTTGAAATTTGTACGTTATTCTGAAACTTTTTAGCATTAAAATACCTATGTTTGGGACGGGGATTTGAAATTTGTACGTTATTCTGAAATGTACGTTAAAGTGAGGTACGTTGTAACGAGGTTTTACTGTATACCTATTGTAAATACCTCAGTATAAGATAACCCCCCAAAATTTGTGTTTCGTCAAAATATGACAGACCGGTATATGCAATTCAACAGTAATGAAATTCTATTAACTAGTTTAATAATAAACATTTAACTCTTACATGTAAATTAATAAACCAACTGCACTTAGTTGTTTTTAAAAAGGAACAATTGCACTTTTATAACAGTAGTATTTAAAACGGTTCAAAATAATAAAAACTAACCCACTACTATTGACATTTTCTCCTGATAACATTAAATAATTTTAGATTTCTTCATCATTAAGATTTTCTTCCCACATGATGTCATCTATCTTCTGTGCCATCTTAATCCTCTAATGAGGCTCTCTTTAGAAATGGCATCCCAAGCAGATTGACCCATGTCCCAACTAATTTAGAGCAGCTTTATTTTTTCCTATTGGCCAAGAGGGTGATACCTGCTATCAACTAGTCTGTATATTTTTTCCTCACATGATCTAGTAAAATTACAATTCACAATTAGCATTCTTAACATCTTGGTTTACTTTTCAGTTAAATCCTCCCTCATGGCTACAGTTACCAGATGACAAACTTTAAAAAAGAGGATACACATAAATTTGGACTCTGTTTATTATCATTCAAAATCAACTTTATCTACGTAATAATTCAGATTACGACAGAAAACGAGGGCATTTCCCCATTTTCTTAATATCCAGACCAGACAATTTTTAAGACACAAAAAAAGAGGACGTCTGGTAACCCAAAACGAGCATTCTGCTTCTTTTTAATAAAAATTTTTGGTCATTTACACCAGCCATTTTTAATCCAGTTAGGGTGGCCAGAACATACTGGTTTTCCGGGACAATCCTGATTTCAATGTACTGTCCTGCAATAAGTAAGTGTCCATTTTTAATAAAAAGGATAAATATATGTTAATTGTATATTGATAGATTTAATTGTCAAAAATTACGTATCTAGGATTTGTTCCAGATTCTTCACGGATACAAATCTGGTCACCCTAGTCATCATGCATCAGTTACAGTAGTTTGGCTTTTGAAGTGAAGCCACCTGCCTACACAGACAAAGCAGCAATAGTCTTATGCAGTGAAGCCATCCATATCGCTTCTTGGGGATAAAGATCCAAATTTAACTCAAATGTAAGATAATAACTGAAGACACACTCCAATAGCTCCGGTGGCTATAGCTCCAATAGTTCCGCGGTAGCTCAGTTGGTTAGAGCAGTGCCAGCGATAGGCATGGTCCCCGGTTCGAATCCGGGTCGTGGAATTTTTCCTTCCCTTTTCAATTTATCCATCCAAATTTAAGACGAACCCACTTTTTTTGCCCTCTAACTTTGGAAAAATACCTCATCTTTTAATCAGGTAAATACAGTAAGTTATGGCCAGTGCTTGTTTTCATTTTTATCGCGTTTTCTTATGAATTTTTACTGCTATATAACTAACGTTACCAACATTTATTTGGTCTTACACCTCATTATTATGAACATTTGATTATGTTTATTTATCATTAATACTTTAATCGAAACCATTATCATTACAGATGCTTATTAATTGTAACAAAGCAGGGGTGGAGGGCGTTTAAATTAAAAGAAATAGTCTGATTCTCCTTTATTTACTGGACTTCGAATTAACTGTTAAGCATAGTTCCCTCTAATTTTTTTGAGAGTTGCGCAGTCCAAAATTAGCTGTGGAGAAACAAAAAACAAAACAAAAGCTATTTTCGATAATTTTATAAGTGGGAAATTGATCGTAAATGCTCGGAAAATAATTTCTCTGCAATTTATTGCAATGCCATTAAAATTAGTGCGTGGCTGCGTACTTGCACAGTTTAGAGGGAACTAAGCTGATAAGTAAATATATTTAAGCGATAAATAAGTGTAGCAGAATAATTTCATTTTCTTTTACCAATTTTTTTTTTTTTTTAGCATTAATTGTAAAACTTGCAATAAGACGACACAAAATAAACTGCAAAAGCTTATTTACAGCAAAGCGAGCAAAGCAGACCTGATTGCGAGAAGGGAAAGAGCAAATTGCAGGGAAAGGGGAGAGGCATCGATATGTAACAACCATTGTACTGATTTGGTATATTTGAAAAAAAATGTAATGTTTCTTGAATTGCAGAACATCAGTGTCATTCATAAATAGTCATTCTATTCCACATTACCTGATCAAAGCAAAGATGAAAATGCTTAACAGGTGGCAATTCTCCACTATGCGATGTCATCACTGAGGCCTTTTAAGTCATCTGGGTAGGCGTTTTAAAAAATGAGACTTGCCTTCCATTCTCGAGATGCATTTACACAGGGAATGATTCCTCTGTCAGCTAAACCGTGTCTCAACGACTCTGCAGTGACTGAAACCCCATTTTACCATGACATGATTCAGCCCTTAGAATGGTTCTTTTAAAGAGCTATATTATGTCTTCTCACAAGATATAATGGTCTACTATCCACGAGTTGTTAAATTCAACAGTTCTTCAGTGCTGAAGCATCTGAAATGACATCATGCTGCACTGTGTTGCACGCAGCAGTGCGGTATTAAAACCATGGTTTTGTTGGCTCTCTGCTACAAACAAGCCGTCTGTGCAAGCTATAAGCTGCCTGCCACGATCGCCTCGTTCGCACAGGAAAACAATCCCAGATCACGCCACCAGTTTTTTAAATCAACACGTTTGCCTATTATTAAACATCTAAGAAATCCTTTCAAAATCATTAATACACTTTTTACAACCTTCTTAGCCGTGCCGATATCTAATTGTAATGAAAATTGTATATTTTCTTAAACAAAATCGTCTTCACTCATGAACGCTGCCATTTGTAAGAAAGCTCATGCAACACAGCAAGCAATGAAAACGGTTGCTGATAATTGTAATATCGAACCAGCGCTCTGCTGCACACATCTGGTCCTTCAACAGAGATCAACAATGCTTTTAACCACTCTATTGCTGCACCACTTTGTGCAACGCTGAGCAAATTTTGAATTTAACAACTCGCGGATTATCTCGCTGGAAAATTGGAAAAAAAAATTATAAAAGTTACAGCTTAATAGTAATTTGTATGCTATATTTATTTTACTTTGTATTTTCTCCAGAAGTTGAATAAATTAAGTTATTTAAATAAAAGCAATAAAAAAAGAATAACCAATTTTGTTTAATTTGGCAAGCTTGCTTATTTATTTGTTTGTTTATTTACTTATTTAATTTGTTCATTATTAGTAAAATAAAGGCTAAATCCATTGCAATTCAGTATGTTTTATTTCATTTATTTTCATGCTGTAAGAATATGTGCATAAGCAAGCTTTTGTTCAATTAAAAATTTTTGTTTTAATACTAATGGAACCCTGACACATTTTAAGACATTTTCACTTAAACATTGTTTCATAGTGCTTTTTTTTAAGGAGGAATAACTAAATGTTTGAATTGATAGATTATTGCTGTTTTTTGTTGTGTTTTTTTAAACTTTTATTGAGGTTTCTGCCTCTTAAAACTTCTAAAAATAACATATATTATTCTACAAAAAAATGACAAAAGGTGTGAAACATAAAATATCTGCATGAAATGCAAATGAACAAATATCTCAGGGCTGCATTTAAAAGTGATGGGTAGCAGGATAGAGAATTGGATGATCGGATCGGTGCAGCAAGCTGTATCAGAATGAACTGTGGCAATCCACGGTAACAAAACGTGAGCTGGGAAACAAAGCCAAGCTTTCTGTTTTCAAACTATCTTGTCCCCATTCTCACTTATGGTCATGAGCCGAAATCAGATTCCCGAGAGGTGTGGCAGGTTTTAGGTGTTGAGCTGCTACTTCTCTGCATTGTAATGGCATGGCCTTGCGCCACAGATACCGCAAACTGGTCTTCGTAGGCAGTTGCTATTTTCCAAGCCGGTGGGTAAGAGACCAAGGGGTCGGCCTAGAACCAGGTGGCTGTATTCTATCCAACGAAAGAAAAACTGGGTGTGTCTAATTAAATTTCAGATTTCAATTATTAGACATTGCTGCTAAGTAAAATTAACAATGTTTAACAATTGAAATTGGAAATTTAATTTCATTGGACACGCCCAGTTCTTCTTTCATTGGACCGAGTATAGACTACAAGGAGAATCTGGGTTTGAGTTGCTTGCGTATTACCATTGAGGACATGCACCTGATGGCGCAAGATTGCGAGTACTGGAGATCCTCCATAGGGCTGCTCTCCCCAGACCCTAACAGATGAGCGGGTTTGAAAAGTAAGTAAGTCAATGCAAATGAACTTTTGGTAACAGTTTATCCTATCACAATAAATAAAAAGACACAAATCTCAAAACTACATACATCTCAGCCCATTATGCTATGTCAAAAATTGTACAATAGTTGGAATTATTATGTGAAAATTTAATTAAAATGAAGGGGAAAAAGAAAAAACAAACAAACAAACAAACAAAAAAACTAAAGTTCCCTAAAGGTACTGATTGGAGAAACACAAACATTTCAAATATAACAGCTTAGAACAGTGAGAATATTCACTTAATCATTATTCTCATTCAGGCTGAGTTAAGCGGGTTTTACAATTAAATAGCTATCAGCAGATAGATGGCGAAAACCGCAAATGCATCACGTTTCATGAAAAAAGTGGCTCAGTGAGCATTTTCAGAGAAAGCATCAGCTGCTGCCATTCGATTGGTCAGTGGTTATGACATCTTCACAAGGCACAACAACAACTCCTTGGTTATCCTCCATTGATCGCACCCATGTGGTGTTCATTTTTTTCTCAACTGGAATGGAGTCGGCCAATGTGCAGGTTCAAACTGTGCCTACCTCTAATACTATGATTGTGCGTGGTAAATGCTTTTGCCTTTTTGGAATTCATACCGCAATTCAGTTGTTTTGATAGGTTGAGCCAATGCCACAGCTGCTGCCGCCCGAATCCATCATGTCGAACTTTCTCCACCTACTTTGTAGACGACGTGTAGCAGTCCTCCACTTGGTTTGAATTAATTGGGAAATGGTTTGCTGCACCTCAGGCAGACACCTCAGACATGTCCAATGCCCAGAACCGAATTCCGCAAGGATTTGTGAAACTGGCTTTAAAGTCTTGTCCCATCTGATATTTTCAATTTTCAAATTTCCTTTAACAAATATTATGAAATATTTTGTATAAAAAATTGTTCTTAGAAATAGCCCAAACATCCAAATTATTACAGTAAAAGCCCTTCAATCTGTCACTTGATGATTCGGAAATTTCGATGATCCAGCAGTCAAGGAAAATTGCTCCATATCCAGAGTAACCTAATTTTTTCCAGTAATTCAGAAATTTTTGTGCCAATTTACAAATATTTATTACATCTGATTTTGTTATAATATTCATCAACTAAGCAATTAATTAATATATTAACAAATTTAGTTGATTACGTGTCGAAACCATTGACAATGCATGTATGGCTAGATTTCATGGCAAAACAATAAGATGGATATCATGATTAAAGAACAGCTGTATTTATATAACACTGAATTGACTGTGAATTCAAACATTTTTCTTTTCTTTTTATGATGATTGAAAAATAATTTAAGTATATATTGCAGTGATGAATCTTTCGGCAATATTAAGAATTTCACAAGGGGACAAAGGGAATGAACAAGAAAGATTTATCGTGGAAAATGCAATTTAACCCCAAAGATTTTTGAATAGATTTTCTGAATTTAGCTTCTCAGAACTAATCTCTGGGTTGTAGTAAAATGAGGACAAATACCGTAATTTTTGGAATATATATTATTTTTGAAAATTTGTATTTTCATTGGTTTTTATTATAGGAATATTAAATAATATTTATATTTTATAATACATAGTAATGATTTTTTAAAAAAACTTTTAGCTTATTTTTGTTGTGTATTATATTCCAAAAATTACGGTATATGAAGAAAATGGTATAGCTAAACAACATATTAGTTGATTGTTTTTTCCTGCTATCTATGAAATAAAAGCGAAGCACGGATGCTCAAGCTGTTATCAGTGTTGAAAAGGAATCTGAAAGTATTATAAGGATCTACTTGATTGCTTGTATTTGAAACCTCCCACTAATGGAAAAATGAAGAACAATTTTTAGTAACAATAAACACATACAATTTACTAAACATACGGCAAAAATTAAAGGGGTGGTACTTTAGGTTATTTTAAGAATCTTTTGTCCTTTGATGATTTTTAGAATGCAGCTTTGTTTCAAAGATACAGGACAATAAAGGTTTTTCAACAAAAACGATCTTTTATTAGCTAATAGTACATATAAAGTTTCTTAATCTACAATAAGTGCTGAAAATAACAACCACCAACTAGGATGCATGAATCCAATCTTCTCTGCATTGACTGCCAAACTCTTTCAAAAACACCAGGGTTGTTTCTTATTGTATTACACCCATCAACTATCCAATTTCTCAAATCATCTACATTTTCCACTGGAGTAGTGTATACTGGCGACTTCAGATGGCACCATAGAAAAAAAATCCAAGAGATTAAGTCCAGGGTCTGGGGTGTGGTGATCTTGATATGTTGAATTTAAAAACTCACAAGTAACCACACTAAAATGCGCTGGTCCAACATCATGCATAAAGCACATTGCATTTCTCATTGCCAGTGGTATATCTTCTAGAAAGACAGGTAGGTGTGAATGCAAAAAATAATAGTTTTTAGAAATCAGAATGTTATCAAAAGGAATCAATGTTGTTTTTTTGTCGAATAACCTTTATCGCCTTGTATCTTCGAAACAAAGCAGCATTCCAAAAATCATCAAAGGACAAAAGATTCTTAAAATAACGAAAGGAATCATTCCTTGAATTTTAGCTGTATGTTTATATTATACAGGGTGGATACAAAAATGCCACCCCCCCTTTATTTTCATAACCGAAGCAGATATGTCAATTTTGACGAATCCAATGAATAGGAAGTTCTGGGTGGCCTATCCCATGGTGCCCTTTTCATCATCTCAAATATGCAAATTAAGACACATTCAAATCCTATCTTATAAACCGTAACAGATACACGAAAAATTCCAATTGAAGACTTGTTCAACAGGGAATTCCGACCAAAACAAAAAGTTCCAAAATCCAATGAACAGATCACCAATAATTTGATGATGATATTGACCATGTTGACCATTTCAGGAAGAGTGTAGCTTGCCATCCTGGAATTGTTCTGTCTTATGTATGCTGACACATGCCTTTTATTTGCTTTTCCTCATGAAAGTAAATGTTATGATAATTTATGGTAATTTCTTGATTTGCATGTTGAACATTCAAATGTTTTTGGGAAGTGCACAGGGAGGTAACTAATAAGTTCAACATATGATTGTTGGTGATCCGTTCATCGGATTTTGGAAATTTTTTTTGTTTTGTTCAGAATTCCAAATACTGAAATACTGAACAAGTCTTCAATTGGAATTTTTCGTGTATCTGTTACGGTTTTTAAGATAGGATTTGAATGTGTCCTAATTTGCAAATTTAGGATGATGAAAAGTGCACCATGGGATAAGCCACTCACCACTTCCGATTCATTGGATTCACACCAAAATTGACATATCTGCTTTGGTTACTTAAATAAAAGGGGAGAGGGCTCACTTTTGTATCCACCCTGTACACAGGACGATTACAAAAAAAATCTCCCAACTTTGAAAAGCTATATCTACACAACAAATAATTTTGAACATCATTCTATGAATCGTTGTAAAGAGGAAGTTCTAAAGTTTTATTTGGAGGCTGAGAGATTTCGATTGTTTGTGTAAAGATGGCAACTGCACAGCAGAATGTGAAGGCATTCTGTGTTACTGGGTTTACTGAATCTACCCCTGTGTGATTTTTTGTTGGGGTACATAAAAGATCAATTGTGTTTTCTACCACTGAGAGCTGACATTGATGAACTCAAAACTAGAATAATTGCAGCCATTCAAACTGTTTCATCAGACTGCTGCAACGAGTGTGAGATGAGTTTGATTTCCAATCAAAAAGGGAGGGAGCCTCTAATCCACAAGATTTGAAATACCGGATACATATTTCGGCTACAAAGTAGCCACCTTCAGCGACGAGAGACCAAAGTCAAATCTCCTTGTGGATTAGAGGTTCCCTCCTTTTTTGGTTGCTCCATTCCACGATTTTTGCTTAATTTGATTTCCAAGTAGATATATTCGAGCTTCTCGTGGCAGTCACATTGAACATTTATGAACTTATGTTATTCAAAATGAAAGTTTAGAATGTAGTCTTTGAAGTGACTGATCAATCAAGGTTGTAATTTTTTTTGTTTTGTATATATGACATTTCAATGTTGGAATATTCTTTTGTAATTATTTATTATATATCTCCTCAAGAGATGGTGAAGATGTCAGTGAATTAGTAACCTATACCATTTAGGATTCAATTTTGAAAGATATTGATAAAAATGGTTGAAATAACAGCATCAACAAATTATATTTTAAAGATGAATTAGAACATTTTACAAACATAATACCGTAAAACCTTGAATAGAGGCCCAGGCATCTATTTGTCACAATGGTCCTGATCCCCCCGGCGATTAATCGAGACCCGGCGTTAAGGGCTATGCCCAAGAAATGGAAACAAAAAACACCAAAATTTATACAATTAACCCGAAAAACAATCAGACCCAGCATTTAATTGAATACTAGGCCTTTATTCAAGGTTTTACGGTAAGTTCTTTATGAATAGCATTCAAGTAGTAATTTCATGTTTTTTTTACAAAACAAATATCCAAAAAGAAAGGATTTATTTTACACACTTTTATTGAACTTCACTTGTGTGTTTGTGTGCAAATTTTGTAATCAATATTTTGCCCACTTCCTAACTACCCACAACTCAATATTTTTCCCAGTGGCGTCTTATCGATATTTCCTCAATATTTTCCCTCAATATTTTACAGTCGTTAATTTCACTAGTCTTGCATTTATTCATAAGTTATTTAATATTTAAATTTAATATGTATACATTGCAATCATGACATAAAGAGTGCCTGTATTGTTGTATGAAGTTATCTTTGTTAATTGTTGTATGTAATTGTTGTAAATTTGATCATCAATGCTAGGAAAATTTATGATTAGCCAGCAAAATGTATTGTTGTAAATGCTTTGCCAAGATACAAACGTAGCTGACGTAGGTTTCCAATGTTTTTTTAGGTTTTGTAGTTATCATATAAATGCTATAGTTTTATAAGTTTTGTAGTCATCATTTTTTTTAAGTAAAGGCTAAAAAGAATAAAATAAATTTAAAGCACACACTTTCACCTTAAAAAGTGCAGTAAAAAGTAAAAAATCTAATTAAAAAAAAAGCGTTAACATCTTTTATCTGTTTTTTAATTAGATTTATTACTTTTTACTGTACTTTTTAAGGTGAAAGTGTGTGCTTTAAACTTTTTATTTTTTACACTTTATATGGTGAACTGGAGTGACATTAGTGAAACGGTAAAACTAACGCATGCACATTTCTATTTTATTTCATTCTTAGAGGGACTAAAGTATAATTCCACAGATGGTGCTGGGCCAAGAAAATATGAAGAATGTAGGCCTATATGAAGTTAAAGACAGACAAATTAGATCGACTTATCAAAGCAGTTTAATTAACATCAATACAACTGGGTTACCAAAACCATAAATTTATGAACCAATATTGAACAGTGTTCAAAGGGATTCACTTATTATTTTTAAAAGTTTATTTTATTCTCCAAACAGCTAGTGCGGTTTAAAAGTCCCCGAACTCCAAGTTTAAGATGTATTTACTGCAAAACCATAAAAGATATCAGAGTATTGCTGCTTGCGGTAATTGTATATGACCTTAGGAATGCACTGTGCAACATGAGAGCACCACGTGACACGATGGTTGCGCAAATGTGGGCAAAAAGCAATGTTCAGTTGGTCATGGTTCTCATGCAAGATCGGAGTTACATTCTTAGAAGTTTATTTTGCGGAAAAATCATACAAATGTCGCATTCAGCGTTTACAAAGGAAGTTTTCTGATGCTCTTATACTGTACCAGGGAAAATAACTGTGTGTGATGAAAGTGTCCGACGGGCGGTGGTGATGACCACATTTCTGGAGAAAATTCAAGCTTCCCTGCAGTGCTCTCCACAGAAGTCACTTTGGCAGCTGGCTCAAGAGTTAGGGCCTCGTATTCATCCTGCCAGAGGGCTGCAAAACATCTAAAGCTACAGCTGTACAGAATTCAAGCAATGCAAGAGCTTCGTTCTTCGGATTCGGAAAAACACATTGCTTACTGCTAAGTTTTAAGATTTTAAGCGCAAGAGTTTTACTGCAAGAAGTTGGACTCTGTTTTTACGTGAGTTCAGGACTGACATCACTGCTCGCCCACGCCCACGAAAGCATATTGTTATGTGGTGCTCTCGCATTGTGTAGCTTCATCCAAAAGTCACACACAATTGCCACATGCAGTAATATTCTGATATATTTTATGGTTTTACAGTAAATACGTCTCAAACTTCCGTATTTGGGGTTTTCAAATCACTCTGTATAAGAATACTGACATTCTTGGATTAAGATAGTATTGGCAGTACAACATTTTATAACTCTTTTATTATATTATTTAATATATTTTGCCTTTATTTGATGAGATTTCTTTTGGCAACTCATCATTCAAAATAAATGGATAACTATAATAACCAGGAAGCTGTGGATATAATACAATGAAGGAAGACACACAACCTCTTGTCCACAAAAGAATTTATACATCCTGCTGAATGATGATCACAGCGTGGTCAAAATGTACAAGTCCAGTGAATGACTTGGAAAAACAAACGAGGACTGATATTTCAGAGATGATATTTTACTCTCCTTCAAAGTAAGCTCCCATGGCCACAATACAGTTTTGACATTGGTCATACAAATGTTGCATGGCATATGAAAAATCCTCTTTTGGTATTGCTTGAAGTTCCCCTGTCACAGTCGTTTGAATATCCGTTTGAATTTCCTTGTTTGAAATCAACAATGATAGGACACAGATTGCTCGACGTTCTAGATATTCAAGACCCAAAAACGTATTGTGTTCATCGGGCCTTATTTTGAAGGACAGTAACGTATCACCTCGGTTTGTTTTTCCGATATCACCTTGTACATGCAGGCAATGTGTAAGTTCTCATGTGGACAAGAGGTTGTATGTCTTGCTTCAAATGAATAATTAATGGAATATACATGAAAAATGTTTTGATGCTCCAGGAGAAGTCACCAGTGATGATTACTATCGAATAAAGGCAATACCTGCATTTTATCTATTAAATCTAAACTTAGAGAGAAGGAAGGAAAACATTATTTTATTTTTAAAGGCTTGCTTAGTTTTAATTCACATAAAAATATAATTCTCTTATCTGTCTGTATGTCCGAATGTCTGAGGCCAACAAAGAAAGTTACAACAATCCGTCAAAAGCCAGGGATTGTTGTGTAAGATAATACTCAGTCATTGTTGTGAAATAAATAAATTGAAAAATGTTTAGTGTTGAAAAATGAACAGCATATTGTGGTAGAATATTAAGTTTGAAAACTATTGCTGCTCTACTTTCATTTCTTTACTCTTCAACCTGTACTGGTGGAATTCTCCTGGAGCTTGGGTAGATGCCAGTCAGTAAGTTATTTTTAATCACTCATTAGTATACTTCCATATCGCTGTTCTTAATAGAGACCATAAAAAACAACAACAAAAAACCTATTTATATTTCAAAACAATTGAAATTAATGAGTTATCTTGATAACTGAATAACTGACTGACTGGCATCTACCCAAGTTCTTTAATTCTGTTACTTTCATCAGAATAGTAAATGAAGCTCAATAGTTAAAGAGGAGTTAAGATAGCTTTTAAGACTTTATATATTAAACATGAATAAACACGTATAAAACATATATTCTTATTTACTTAGCAACTTTCTTTTTCAAAAGGACTAGATCTACAGTATTTCTTTTTTTTAAACAGACAATTTTTGGGCTAGTTTTCAGGATGGAGTATATTTGGTAATTAGGCATTTTCAATGATTTTGCAGGCATCCTTGCCCCTTAAGTGATGGATTAAAGGACTTTTACTCTAATGTTCTTATAAATCTCTAAGGTGGAATAACAAATGCTAAAAAAATTGAAATTTCAAAATATCTTGAAAATGATGAATACTTCAAGTATATGGTTGTATTTTTTTCAAATACTTTTTTGGCACTGAAAATGCAGTTTCTAACACTTGCTGTAGTAATCAGAAACTAAATGCTATCCCCAAAAAGAGATTCATCTTGACATATTTTCTGGATATATACAGATGAGAGAGATAAGGCCCTTTTTGGAATTGCCAATGCCAACCAAACCTGCAAATCTGAGATGGATCCAGGAATAGAATATAAGAAAATTGGGAGTTTTTTTGTTAATTTTATTCAGTGAATTAATTGTTTTCAGAGTTTAACAGTGTAAAGAACAAAAAGAAACACTGCCAATTCCAAAGAGTAGCCTATCATAAACTGATCATGGAGTTCGAATGAAGAAACAAAAAAACTCCACAAGAAATAGTTGAGTTCACTCTCTGATCTTCATAAACATATTTTCTATATAACGATGATACATTCGTCACTATCTAAACATTTACCGGTAGTACACGCTAACTACAGAATTTTTCTGGTCTTTCTATGATATCACATTTTTCTTTTCAAATGGAAGTAGGGTCCGTCTCAAAAGTATAGAGACTTTCGTAAATTAAAGATAACTTCCCATAGAGGATGTCACATGAAAACAAAAAATATACACATTTTATTCACATACTAAATAACATAATCCTAGAATTTCAGGAGAAATTCATTGAAAAAAAAAACAAATCAACATTTTATTACAAAAAAGGTGTCTCAAAAGTATAGAGACTTGCCAAGAAAACTTGCTTTTAAAACTAAATACTGTTCCCATTACACTGGATTAGTTTAAATACACGATCTTTCATCGATGTGATTGGGTGTTGAAGCAGATCTGGTGATAGATTGTACCAGCATGTCTCAATTGCATCCTGCAACTCCACAACAGTCGAAAACTGTCGCCCATTTGCATAAACAGTGCGTGTCATGATGCCCCTTAGATTTTCTATTGGGTTTAAATCTGGGCTTCTCGCTGGCCACTTCATGACTGTTAAATTGTTTGCATCGAACCATTCCTTTGTTGCCTGTGCATTGTCTTCATTGCTTCAATGAATGCTGGCATTGTCTTGTTGGAAAATGCCTTTTTCTCCAACCAGATTCTGCAGAAATGGCAACAAATGACAACTTAAAGTCTCTTGATATTTCAGAGAATTTTGCCTTCCAGAAAGAATCGCTAAACTCGTAGTATCATTGAACGCAAAGCCTCCCCAAAACATCACACCTCCACCTCCTTGTTGTCTGTTGTAAAATGCCTCTGGTTCTCATCTCATATCATGCCAGTAGTAAGCATTACCGTCCGGCCCATCTAAATTCCACTTTTTTTCATCGGAAAAAATCACTTGAAGCCATTCATCAGTCCAGGACATATGCTCCTTGGCCCACTGCAATCGTGCAATCTTGTGCTGGTGTGTCAGCGGTGGTTGTTTCCGTTTTTTAGAGTACACTAAGTTGCTACCAGCTTTGATCCGTCGGTGAATAGTGTCTTTGGATACATTGCACACAAGTTCAGTGACAGTGATATCTCTCTCAGTGACAGTTTTCCTGTGGTAGCCAGGCGAATGATCCTGCGATTATCTCGATCGCTGGTCGCTTTTGGTCGTCCTGTCCTCTTCTGCGCTGTAGATATTCGTTGTTCTGAAATTACTTTGTGGACCACAGACTTGGATCTTCCAACTTTCTTGCATATTTGTTGAACTGTGCTGCCTGAGGCCTTCAGCAGCCAAATTTCACTGATCTCATCTTGAGTGAGGTCTCTTCCACGTGGCATTTTTAAAATTGACAATTTCATTCATTCACATACAATTTAAATAACAGATTTAATGTGTGAACTTTAACATTTGCTTTAAAACATTTACATATTGGTCCATACCGACTCTCTTTCGAGGGGAGTCTCTATACTTTTGAGACACCTTTTTTTTAATAAAATGATGATTTGTTTTTTTTTTTTTCAATGAACGAAAAATAAATTTCTCCTGAAATTCTAGGATTATGTTATTTAGTATGCAAATAAAATGTGTATATTTTTTGTTTTATGTGACATCTCGTATGGAAAGTTTTCTTTAATTTACGAAAGTCTCTATACTTTTGAGACGGACCTTAAATAGAGAGCATAACAGGAGAAAACAGACACAAAGCTCCCCCTATATATATAACGGGACTAGGCCTAATAAGCAAATTTAATAATGGCAACTCCATACAACAAAGTTTTTTCCCAGAAAAATTTTTTTTTTATCAATTTTATCAATTAAGATTATATCAACCATCACCTCCTACTATGAATGAGTCTGCAGTTTTTATTTTCCGAAAAAAAAACTTTGTTATATGGAGTTGTCATTATAAATTTGCTTTTAGGCCTAGTCGTATTATATAGAGGGAGCATTGTATATCATTATGTATTTAGATACTCTTAAGAAAATAATTATTTCAATAATTGTTCCTTTTCTCTATATCCCTGGTTCCATGTATGCTTTCAAAAGTACACAATAATTCATGATAGTTATGACGCAGTGCTTGATAATCCAATTATGTGAAATAATCCTTTTCGAAAATTACATGGATGTTAGTCCACTTTCCTCTCCTTCTCTTTGACCAAAGAAATGCCATTAAGTGGTCATATAAATACTGTACTCAATTAATTACAAAATAATAAAACTGTTATTTATTTTTTTCTTCAAAACTTTGAAAAATATTGTACAATTTAATACCTAATCCGAAAGGCTAACCTTCAAAATCTGAATGAATAGGTAGCAAATATTCATCACTGAGATTACCATTCATTTCTTAAGTGCACTAGCAATTCTTCTGAAAGTCTGGACTGGCAATTTTTCAACTTTTTTTTAACAATTAATCTGCATCATAACTTCTGTGAATTATGGTATGTTATAGTTTACATTACAGATCAGTAATAACCAATATTTAAGTAGAAAATATCTCTTCAAATTAAAATTATAACCTTAAAATTCAATTAGGTAAAAAAAAAATTGATAAATGGCAATTAAAATGCTTAGATTAAATAAAAGCAAAAAATGAAAATTGAAATTTAAAGAAAATTTTTTAAGAAACATAACATTAAACTAAATAAATTAGTAAGAAAAAAAAGTGAATTAAAATAGTTCAAAACCTTCATTCCCCTTGTTTTTAATAAAAATTACACTGAAGCAATAGTAAAATAAAAACATTACAAGCATATTAAAAAGCCATAAACCTTTTGTTAATCAAAAAAAGAAAGATATTAATGAGGAGCAGGCACTGCAATAGTTCCTACCCTGCATGGTGCTTGCCGTCGTGAGTCTTATACATTACTATTTATCTAAGAATAATTATTAAATATCCATATTAGCTAAGTTGATTTACTATAAAATAATTCCTTAAATTCAAATAGGAATATGTAACGGGAAAAGGAATAGATGTATCCTGCACTTACAGCCACTGTAGAGCCATTTTTCCCAATACCGCCAGTAAGGATGATGGAGAAGTATGCATAGCAAAGAAGGCTAGTGACAGTGACTGCGATCAACACCGGCAGGAGCTTCAGTTCCACGTTTAATACAGGGATCTATAGCAGGAAAAGAGGAACATAGGAAGAAAAGGAGAGGAAATGTTATTGTGAACAAGGGATTAAAAGGAAATGTTATATGGGGGGGGGGAGTCATGAACATTCAATTACAATCGATCCACACATTCATAATTCTTTTTATTTTTTCCTAAGAAATTTATCCTTATCTCCTAATGATGGATTTAATCTAATAAACAAGGACATCCGACAGGCAGCACACAGAGTGGTCAAATTAACAGGTAATGTACAGCAGCAACCATCACAATGTAGAAGTGTTTTCTAGTTATTATAAAAAATGATTAAAAAGTGATAGGGGAAATTAGGTGAAAATTAAGTGCAAAATGAAAACAACAAACAAAAACTCAAAGGACAAAATGAAAGTTAAAATAAAGTCAAAAAAGTATGAAAGGATAATGAGCAAATTTGTTTACAAACCTCTCTTTCCATTTATATTATAAATATGCTTTCCCAAACTCCCACCCTTTTTTTTTCATTTTAAAAGCCTAGTAACAGCCCACTTACAGCTACAGTTGATCCGTTCTTTCCAATGCCACCCGTGAAGATGGTGCGGAAGTATGACACTAACGCACAGGTGCCGGCAGACGCACCAATAATGAGAGGAAGCAATTTAATCTGCAACTGGATGAAAGGGATCTAAAGGGGTAAAATTTCAGAAGAAAGGAAAGGAAAAAAGCAACAGAAAACATTTAACAAAAATAACATAATACAAATAAAAAACACTACTCATACTCTATCCTACAAAAAAAAATATATTAAGAACACCCTTTTACAAACTATATTGCGTGTGCAAAATGATTTAAAATTTGATATAGAGGCAAATGACATTACTAAACTATTAGGATAACTGAGGAATAACACGCTAAAAAAAGCTTTTAGCCAATTAAAGAAGAAACCAAGGCATTCCAGCAAAAATTATTATCTAAGTAAATAGCATTATTAATTTGTGAAGATAAAGAAAATAGAATTCATGCAACATTAAAAAATAAACAAAGAATACAAATACATTAAACTGATATGGCAAATTCTCATGAGGTTTTTTTTTGGTGCAAGGCTAATAGAAGAATATCACCTGGATTAAACATTTTGAGTAAGTATCAATTCTCTTTAAAACCTGGTTTTTCAAAAGGTCCATCAACTTTTTCAAACCAGTCGAATACATCATGTTCCAAAAGCAGTGACCACTCTGCTCACCATCATTGTGCATATTCAGACAGAACTTTAAGGCCAGTGTCTTGTCTGGTTGAATAGAACCAAAATGATGGATTCGTTCGAGGAATTCAAATCGTTGGCTGTCTGATGTTCAATAAAACTTTTTCTCAAGTAAAGATGCCTTAAATACTTTGAAATTGCATGTTCATGGCCTTGTTCACACACATACCTGACCACACATACAACTAATATAAGTCAAGAATCTGGCTCCAACAACCTTACCAGATTCTGTTGCCTGATTATAAACATATCAGACTTTTAGACATGGTTCAAGATTAATAATAAATTAATACCAAGGATCATACAATAACTTAACATGTTACTGACAAAAACAGGAAAGAAACTTCCACAGCCAGGACTCGTATCATGATGATGCCCTAACCAATTGCGCTACTATGGACATGGAGGCATTATGCCATGTCCTTTTTTAAATCCTAATGAAGTAATTTTCAAATGCCACTCATAAATACAATATATATGGGGGTGGGGGAGGGAGGAGGACAATGCATTTAACCCATTAACACTGATTGGCAATTTAGTTGCCAAAGAACAATCTTAAAAAAATGAACTGGAATAAATCTTATATTATGATAATGCCGATTGGCAACAGAAGTTGCCAGCTGATTTTCCTATTTAATACAGATTAAAATTTTTACTTAAAAATTTTGTTTTTGTAGAATAAAGGCTGAATAACATGGGATAGCAGTATGTAAATTGAACATTGCTGTCACTTATACACTATGACATGGACTAATCCAAAACAGTATACAGGGTGTACCAAAAATACGTTTACAAACTTTAAAAGTGGGTTTTCTTATACCAAAACAAGAAACATAGTCCATATAAACTATAACGTCCTTGTATAATTGTGACCCAACCCCACCAGAATTTTTTTTTCCCTATCCTCAAAGGAAGTGAATGTTTGATCCATTGTTTGAGATTATTTTGAAGTTTTAACAGAGTTTATCAATTACTACATCTGTTTGCAAAGAAATCAAAGTAAAGTAGACTTGCGAAAGTATAGACGTTCTTGTGAAATATATTAACTTGGATAGGCTAGAAATTTTTGCCTATGGAATATTATTTCTAATAATAGTTATTGCTTGAGTTATGTATCGGATATTTTGCTTCTCATTGGAAAAAAAAAAATCGACAATCATTTTAATGCAATAAAAACTCAGTTTATGAACAACTTGTTTAAAGCAATTGTTGACTTCTTATATGAGCGTGCATAGATGCAGAAACAATGAAAAAACAGGAAGCAGAAGAAACTTTTTTGGAGCCGAGCAATTTGGTAGAAGAAATAAAGGAATGAAAGAGAGATGTTGAAAAAAATGTTTGATTTAGGAGTGTAGCGGAGATCCGCTGCCAAAACCTAACTGAAGATGGATAACGCTTCAAACAAAATAGGTTGTCTATTTCCTAAGCGTGATGGATTGAATAAAATTGATTATATATCAAATAATAAGTAGTCGCGATATTAAATGCCTTGCAAAACGCAACATTTGATTGATTAAGTATAGAATGAGATGAATACAATTTTCTCACGGAGTATGGTTGATAAAAAATACCTTCTTGAACCAAAGCTATTTGGATAAATTTGTGGGTTTTTTTTGTTTTTTTTTTTTTGATTGAATTTGTTGCAGCATATAGCTTGTCATTAGATATCTGCATTTGCTACTTTTGCATCTAACACTGCATCTGCCATAAATAGACATGATGAACTTATTGAAATTGTTTGAAAAATTGTAAGTGATTTATTGATTGTGGAAAATGCTTTTTATTGTTCTCCATGGTTTTATTATGCCTTACTTTATAACAAAATTTACAACATTAAATACATTACTTACGCTGTTAATTCACAAGTTTTATTGGTGGGCAATCACCGAAACGAGCGAAGCGTCGATTCAATATAGCTCTAACTAGACTGAAAGTTAGCTGTAAAGCCAGAAAAGTAACAAAAGAAGGGAGGAAAGTGGGTACTGACTCGCTTTCAGAAAAGTCACTTTTGAAACTTCATTTTCTTCAAAATGACGTCACTGAAAGTGACTTAAACAAGATAAGTGATAAAAGTTAAGAGGTCGTGAATGCGACTGGTATTGAATAATGTGAGATAAAAATAAAGATTAAAGTAATAAATTCAAGGAAAGGCATTTAATTATCTATACGATATAAAGCTGAGCATGTTGAAGAATATAGAGACAAGAGAGAAAAAAAAAAAACGTAATGTAGACCATATATTTTGTTATGAAATAGACTCAGTTTAAGGAAACATACTAACACCTTTGGGAGTGGTCATTTAATTTCTCGCAGCTGTTTAACCATACGGTTTGCAAATCACAACCCTTCCATTTCTTATGGACAAATGATGTATTGAAAACAAAAATTAATTATTGAACAGGAACTATCAGTGAAGCTAAAATAGAAAAAGAATCACAATATTAAAAGTGGAGAACTTGCATATATTTGTATGCTCAACAGATAATATGTTAATGATAATTCATGAATTAGTGCACTATTTTGTATCACACCAGAATTATTAGGCAAATTACAATAAGTCAAATGCTATCTTAGTTAAAAATAATTACCTCCTTCTGTGGGCCTCACTTTTATTTTTTGATTTATTTAGTTTTTTCATAAAAATGGGTTTAGACACTAAAGAGACTATTTCCAGGATTGGACAACTTCAAAAAAAGTTAATTGGACAGCCTGTTAAGCCTTTGATGTAAAAACTCGCACCCGAATGGCTACTGGCACCTGAGTAGTGTTGTGCCGATACCGATACCAATACCAAAAAGTATCGATACTTGCCGGTATCGAGTACTCATGTATCGTATATTGTAATATGGCTCAAGTATCGATAGTATCGATAGTTTGCATGGCGATACTCGATACCGAAAAAACCTATGAGGCACCTAATGAAGATGTGCGATTTTCAGCGTTAATTCAGAATCTGTTGAATATATTAACGCTTTTATTCCAGTGGCTGCTTACTGATTGGGTATCTTTCGAAGCGTTTATTTTTATTTCTTCAAACGAGGTCGAGCTGTCGAGCTCACGCCTCGCTCTATGGTCGCACGGGAAATAAAAAAAAAAAAAAGGCTAATGATTCGGACACGTGATGATAGCTTCCTAGTAATAGTAATTAGATCTAATAGTAATGAGTGATGTTAGCCTCCACGTGCTCCAGTATCGGTTCGACGTCTTCTCAAAAATGCATTTTACCATTTAAATAAATACTCATTTTTACTCGATACTATCGATACTTTCTCATTGAATACTCGATATTGGTATCGAGTATTTTATTCAAGTACTCGATACCGGAAGTATCAATGCTTCATTGGTATCGCACATCACTACACCTGAGCTTGTAATACCAACGTTAAACCTGATTGGTCCGTGAAGTATATACACCGAACGGCCAATTTATTAGAGACACCTCTTATGGAAAATGGATCGGCCTCCAAGTGACACACAAACAATGTAATAGGCCGAAGCGGTGTATAAAAGAGATGCATTGGATCACAAACAGCAGAAGTGGACCGAATATGGGTAAATTCAAGGATTTGACCCACTTTGAACGAGGCATGATCATTGGAGCTCGACATGCGCAGTTGAGCATTTTGCAAACCGCGAACCTCCTCGGGTTTTCCCGTGCAACAGTGTCAAGGGTATTCCGTGAATGGCAGTTATGCCAAAAAACAACCTCCAACAAACACAACTCCAGACAAAACAGGGCCGTGGGTGAACGAGGCCAACGGTGACTGGCACAAATCATCCACAGCAACAGGACGGGAACAGCCCAAAAAATTGCAGCGAGGTTCAGTGAGGGAGCATCCCAACCCATTTCGGAGCACACGGTGCAGCGCACCTTGCACTGAGCTGGCTTTAACTACAGGTGGCCAGTACAGGTACCGTCGCTTTCACTGCAAAATAGGAAAGCGCGCCTGCTGTGGGCACACAGGCATCACCACTGGGCACTGGATGAGTGGAAGAAGGTAGCCTGGTCCGACGAATTGCGGTTCCTACTTCATCATGCGGACGGCAGACTGCACGAGGCCATGGGCCCATCCTGTCAGCAGACAACCACACAGGCAGGTGGAGGAGGAGTGCTGGTCTGAGGTGTCTTTTCTTGGGACATACTAGGTCCTCTGATATTCATAGACACATCCCTGAATGCGCCACACTACCTGAACATTGTTGCTGATCAGGTGCACCTGTTCATGATGACTGTGTTCCCTGGTGGTGACGGACAGTTTCAGCAGCACAATGCTCCCTGTCATCATGCTCGAATGCTCTTGGACTGGTTCGAGGAACATGACGTGGACTGAAGTGGAGAGAACCATCTGATGCCTTCCCACACTACCGTCCAACCCGCACCAATTACGGGATGCTGTGATGTCAGCCTGGGCTGCTATTCCTCCGCAACGGTTTCAACACCTTGTTGAATCCATCCCAGCACGTATTCCGGCAGTTTTCGCCGCTAAAGGAGGTGCAACACGCTATCAGCGGGGTGTCTCTAATAAATTGGTCGTTCAGTGTATATAGCCTTACTTGTTATTGTATTATCAGTCAGTTAGAAAAATGAACGCTTAGTGTTCGAAATGTACATTCATGGTTAATAAATCTTTGTTGTGGAAAAGCAGTTGGACTGTTTGTGTGTTTGCTATCTAAGTTCTTTAGTCTTGGTGCATGTTTTATTTGATTTGAGTGATTTACCCTGATCGCCTTGCCTGAAGGGATATCGAGTAGGCGACCTAGGGACCTTGTTTATAGTGTCGTGTGATCACCATACAGTTGTGATAAAAATGTCTGAAAATTAATGTTCAACGCAATCTAAAGTACAATCCATCGATGAAAATTTTTAACCAAACATATAGCACTTGCTGCCATGGAGACTTATTTACATTTGTCGTTTGTATATGCTTGTAGTTAGCCTTCAATCTTTCACTTGGGTGTTAGTGAGTTAACTGAAATTTATCCATTTAACCATGGCAGAATATCTATTTCGTGAACAGGCAAATATGATTTTTATATAATGGTAATGGAAGCAAAACAGCACTACTGTATCAGATGCATCCCATCTTTATGAGTTTTTGAATTGATGCATACTTCATATTGATGCAAACTTTCATTACTATCTCAAAATCTAAGGATTTTCAGACATATGTTTATATGGACTATGTTTCTTGTTTTGGTATGAAGAACCTGCCTTCAAAAAAATTTGTAAACATATTTTTTGATGCACCCTATAAAATGGTTGAGGCCCATGTACACTTATCTACTTTAGTTGTGATCTTGGCAATGCAACGAGAACTATCTGAGTTCGAACTTGGCATGACAGTGGGTATCCGATGCATGGGGCATGCCATTTCTGATGATGGTGTAAACCGAAACATGTTGGCAATAAATTTGCTGTTATTACTTAATAGCTCATAAATTACAACAAATGGGCACTATTCTTTGGTCTTTAGCTTAGAATTGATATTTGTCAGAAACAGTTAATTAGAATCATTTTTACTAGATTTTACAGCATTGAGAGCATAGATTGAGGATATTGTTTACTATTTCTACTTCATCCCTCGTTTTTTTTTTCCTAATCTGATTTACTTCATGCCCCGTTTTCTTCCAAACTGATGTACTTCATGCCAGACATCCGATTCCAAGTGCAAAGAACAATCATATTGGAATTTTTATTTCATTTAACAAGCCATCCAGCTGGACAATACCCAGAATATGGTAAAGGATGTAGTTTTTAATATGCAACTTAAATACATTATCAACCCAAAAGTAATCGGACACATTCGATTTTAGATGTTTTGTCGAATATCTTTATTGAATATCTCATTCTAGAATTTTGCTATATTTTCTTAAGATTTACTCTAGACTTGGGATTGAAAAAATAAACCACTTATTTTAACAGGGTAAGCATTTTTTCATTAGCCTGTTATCCTTTTTACCTCTTAGGATTATAAATAAAACTTTCTAAATATTAAATATTTTCATTAATTTGCCACCACTTTCATTTTTCCCCCACGTTAAAAACTTATTTTATTCACCATAAAAGATGATATTTAATCATACCATAATTACAAGCTCGAAATTTGTGGAAGTTATAGATACAATGACTGCTGAATCGTTTTTCTGGTATTATTAATACCAGTTTGCTTTATTCGAAGAATACGTGCATACAGGGTGAATTTTAAGTACACTGATAAACTTCTAGGGGAGGTGGTATGGGTGATTCTAAGCAAAAAAGTTCATAAGAACATGAGTCCTAATTTGAATGATAACCAAGATATGAACAGAAATAAAAATGCAGTCACCAAAATCAACAAGTTAATAACTCAGGTTCTATAATCCTAGGATAATGAAATTTGGGTGAATAATAGAGTACATAAAACTGTGTGTACCGTTAAAATATGACTGAATTCCAACGAGAAGTTTCTGAATTACACGTTCAACATCGTAACACCTGCTCACAAGTGAGTACTAAGTACTAACCGGCACGAGTTACAATGCTGACTGTAACTGGGAAACTACTTGTTGGAATTCAATCAAATTTTAATGGTATACTCATATGTGACCTGTAATATCAGTATATTACATAGTTATTTTATTGACTCGGTTTGTTTGATAATTATTATGCATCGTGAGTGTTTTTGTAGTCAATTAAGGGTGATAGTTGCTCTGTTATGGTTGGAGGTTATAATGCTCCTCCCTCGTTGGTGATAAAAGGAGGACGTAACATGCTCTAAGCGTTGCAGGAGGGTCACCAGGCCAACAATGCGGCTGGGGATAGGAATCAAGTATATGAGTCCCAGGGGAGTTTTACTTTGGTGTTGTAACAGTGTTATCAAGGATAGTATGCTATTCGGAAGCAGGTCACCCAGAGTGTGAGCAGGCAATGCAACATGCTTACACAGTGCTCTTAGAGCACTGCGCTAATTTTTAGTATAGTATAGTATACCACCATCGGTAGTGGTCAGTTATAGCAAGCATCAAGGCGATTTCTGTAATAATCCTATATTTTGTCTGTTGATAATAAGCCTCATGTACAGAAACCTGGCAAGAGATTTCTTAATGAACTCTTAAATGATTTTGATGTAATGGATAGTTAATAGTTGTTCATTCTTAAAGAATCCTTATATGCTGTTATTATTGTATAATTTTTTTCATTCTATTTGCATTGTGTTCAGCTCCAGTTGAAGTGGGGCCTCAATTTTGTACTTTGTATTGTTGTATATTTAAGCTTGTACTAAATTGTAATTTTTCTCTCTGACAAACTGTTTTGCTGTCGTCGCCCGAACAAGTACTCGCTAATCCAGAATCTACTGGATTTTGGGATTCTGTTGTTGCTAAGACTGTCTGTCAAAGTGAATGATAAATGCCAATATTGGTTTTAAGATTAGTGCATTATGGTGGGTGAGCCATCACAAGTAGGTTGTTAAGAGTAGTCTGCTCATGGTTGATTGTTGGTGCAATCAGTGGTAGGGTAGGGAGGAGCTCACTCTGTTCGATATAGGAGAGGTAGAAGAGTGGGCGTTTTTTGTTTTTTTTATTTGTGTGCTGAGTGGTGCGGTGTATAATTGGGAATATGCCGCTCGATGAAGGGGGTGAGGGCACTGTCACCCCGCTAATGGTAGGGTACACGGGGACAGGACAGTGACTACACTCTCTGGGGACGACGCTGGAATCATCATTACCGAATTTCTGGCAATCATCGACAGCATTGGTGCCGTTGCATCATGGACAGGCAAAGTGAAAGTAACGGTGAGTAAGGCTAAACTGAAGAGTACGAGTTATTTGATACTGAGGATTACCAAGTCCTACGAGACTGTTTATCCCAGAACTTCGGTAAGGTGAAATTAGAATGTGATTACTCTAAACAGTTACATGATATGGTCCAGCGTCAAAAGGAATCAGTCTCAGAACTTGCGAGTCGCCTCGAGCTAGCTATGGACCGGTTCCTTCAGGCCAATCCTGAATGGGCGAAGAGCAGGGAGCAGATGCTCTTACAATGCTTTAGAAATAGTATGCTGATGGTTCATAAGAAAGTGCTGATGGCTTCGGCTCTGGCGATGTATAAGCAAGCAGTGAAGTGCACGCTGGTGTCCGAAGATATGGAGCGTAAGCACCATGGTGAAACCAGCAGCATAGGGCTTAATAAGCAACTAATGCCACCACCTAGGGCCTTCCCAATACGACTCTAAAGGGTGAAAAAAGGCCTGTTGATGCCCCAGAATGTGGAAGGAAGGAGGAGGTCTGCTCTTGTAGAGCGGAGCTTAAAGAGCTAAGAGAGACTGTGAAAGCCCTGAGCTGTTCTGTTGAGAGTTGTTGAGCGATAGTAGTCGGCCCAATCGGCCAGGGCAATGCGGAATGTTTTAAATGTGGCAAATTTGGACACTTTGCCCGCAAATGTTAGTTGTGGGCAAAGAGAAATTCTTTAAGTGCGACTGAGGTGGAGAAAACCGTGGTGCTAAAATGCAGCGACGACAATTTGTACCGTGTTGGCGTGCATATTCAAGGACAATTATTTGATATGCTTGTTGATACAAGCTCATAGGTTTCACTGGTCAACGGTGAATTATCATAAGTTCGGTTGATATGATGGTTAAAGAGGTCAACGGAGGTTGCCTACACATTAGCCAAGGCGTTACCCTGGGCATCTGCATCCAGGGTAAACCAATGTATCAGTGGAATTTCTTGGTACATTCCTTCATTGACCGCCCTTACGATGGGATCCTCGGTATGATGTGCTGAAGGGGCTCTCGTTTCAGTGCGTATCTCAACGGTGCCTGGGGGCCCTGTACAACACAAGGAATGCAGGCGAAAGCTTGGCATCATCTAAAATGCAGTTGTCAGCATGTGATCTCAAGCCAACGGTGGTGGAGTGTGGCTTTACAGGTGGTCACTGAGCACCAATCGATAGAGAGAATGACACCAATAATCATGGGAGCAGGAAGCTGAAGTTATTAACCGAAAAGGAGGCTCGGAACGAAACTCTAAACGGGCCAAGCCAGTGGCTCAGCTGATCCTATACCAAGAGAAACCGAACTATGTAACTGGCCAGGTAAGATGTGGACAATGGGTTATGGTTCAAGCTGGGAGAGGGTACCCTGGAGGTTGGTTTGGTCCCTTCAAGGTATTAAATTTCCGGTGTTAATGGATGGGTAAAAATTATGGGTAAAAATTATGGGCCTAAAGAGAGTGGATGTGCTGCTAGTGCCAGAGAGGATGGATTGTAATTCCGTAGTTGGGTGAGGCGCATGCCAGAGAGGATGGATTGTAATTGCCTGGTCAGGTTGGGAAGGAGGTTTGGTCACCTAGTTCCATTCAGTGTAATGCCGAATAGAACCGATATTTTTTTTTTTTTTTTGGAAGTTGTCATTAGTGATGGGTGTGCATAGAATTATTAATTATTGGAATCTAAGCATGGGCAAAATGAAATAGTACATTTTGTATACTTGTATTATTTCTTTTTTAAGGGGGG
>JAHWFO010087465.1:58657-82865 GCA_023313115.1 Rhysida immarginata | reverse complement strand
ATGTTTTGCGAGGTAGTAGTTGAGGCCTTGTGGGAAAGCACGAGTTGAGAGAGAAGGGGTTCTAGTGATGTTTTTTTTTTTATGTGATCTCGCTAAAAAACGGGGATGGGAGAATCGAGCGTAGAAGCATACCCTTGTCAGAGATGGGAGTTTTGATGTTCCAGTTCCTATTATATGATGTGCAGTTGCCCATAATTATGGCCACTCCGCAAAGTTAGGAAGCATTACCCTGCGTTTTTGATTCCGTTTGTGCTCGCCCAAGATTATAGTCTTAAAAAAAACTTTAGTGGCCACGTTCGTCAGCATACACTCCAATTGAAGACAGAGGATTTCAAACTGGCGAGATCAACGTTTTTATCGTTTTCCGATAGACCCATCTGCAGAAATGGTGAAATTATTAATAAAGTCATACTACGAGCTTGACCAGATTTTGGATGAAAACACATTGCAAATAATTAAGTCGGCCATTTCGCATGGAAGAAGTCCGCACGTGACTGAATGGAATGCCAGAACCTCGGTGTCGATTATCATGCATTCCCATTTGTTGTTGTAAACTAGGCAGCACAATTTTTGATACACAGAAAAGGGTGTGGTAGTGAAGTGCTATTATGTATGAAACAGTCCGGGAGCGATTTCATTAGAGATTAAATTTGGCCTTAAAGTGTGGTGGTCATTATGAACTTGTTATGCAAAGATTGTTGTAAAGCATTCCTGTTCATGCTCAGGAGGTTCGAGGCTACAGGCCCAGCTAAATGCTCAGAGTTGTGATCCCTGGTGGGGTATCTATTGGCTGTTGGTAGAATTGTTGTCTTACATGCTCAATCAGTGGTTCTGTGGAGTAAGCTGAGTTTAGCTACTATATCATAGGCCCTGACGTAAAGAGCATTTTGAGTGTTTTTGTAGTCGATTAAGGGTGATAGTCGCTCCGTTATGGTTGGGGGGTTACAATGCTCATCTCCCGTGATGTGCTCTTAAGCGTTGCAGGAGGGCCACCAGGCCAAATTGCGGCCTGGGGAAGTGTATGAGCCCCATGTTTTGTGTTGCAAACATGTTATCAGGGATAGTACAAGTTCGGAAGCAGGTCACCCAGAATATGAGCAAGCAATGCAACACGCTTATGCAGTGCTTATAGAGTGTACCGCAATTTTTTACCGCGTATTATGCGGAAAAAAAGTTAAGAAAATCATTACTGTGTATTATAGGCAATTGCTTATAATAGGCTGATAATAAAACCTGGCAAAGACGAAGTTGGGGGGAGGGGGCATCAATAGAAATTTGAGCTGATGAATTTTTATACTATCTTTGGTTTTTATTATACAATATTATACAGTAAATACAATATACATTATATTTATTCACTTTATAATAGAATATAAATATACTTCACGTATATTCATTGCAAAAGCTATTGCAAAAACGAATTCGGTGGCTCTCTTCCATTTTCCATTCATAAAACCAGAGATACCAGGTTTTCTCAGCAGTTTTTGAAGATGGTTGCCATGCTGAGATGTCTGTCACCACATTGATTTAGTGACTGTTATTCTGCATGAACTATGTAATAATAAAGTTCAAAAAGTAAGGCAAATTACTTTGCCATTAAGTAGAGCAGACTTAATAATAAATGCAATACCTGAATGCAACCAGTCTTGATGATATCAATCCAAGAGGTTAGGGGACACCATTCTGCAGTTTTACCGATGTTACCTACTAATCGATCTTTATAAAGATGTGGAGACAAAACGTTTGAATTAACTATCAAATGGATATCTATCAATCATTCATTTGCATGACAGAGAGTACAAAAAAATACAATTCGAATGCTTTTGTGAAAGCAGGACTCACCCCTCCTGTGGATGATTCAATCATGAGAATCAAAGACTAGGAAGAAGAAACGGTAATTAGGCCTAACAAAGAACTCTGATTTTGAAGGACTTAAAATAAATTTACTTCTGATAAAATGTAATTGTAATAAATAAATTTTGTTATGTAACCATTTATTTTGAATACTTATTTCATTTTATGGGAATATATAAAAAGTCTAAAGCCTTTAAAAATCAGACAACCATGATGCACTGCGTGTTTGAACAAATATGGCAGGGCACTTCCTGATGCTGAATCGCTGTTTTAAGTACATAAAGTGCACATAATACACGATTGCGTATTATGGGCTGGGAATTTTTCTAAAAACACGAAAAAATAAAGGTGCATATTATCGGCGAGGGCATATTATATCCCGAAAATTACAGTAGTATACCGCCATCACTAGTGGTTAATTATAGCGAGTTTCAAGGTGATTTCTGTAATAATGCTATACTTTGTCTGTTGATAACAAGTATCATCCACAGAAACCTGGCAAGAGATTTCTTAATGAACTCTTAAATGATTTTGACATAATGGATAGTTAATAAGTTGTTCATTCTTAAAGAATCCTTATATGCCGTTATTGTTGTATAATTTTGTTCATTCTATTTGCATTCTATTCAGCTCGTGTTGAGTTGGGGGCCCCAATTTTATACTTTATATTGTTTGTTGTATATTTAAGCTTGTATTAAATTGTAATTTTCCTCCCTGACAAATTGTTTTGCTGCCCATTCCCCTAACATCTTAAGCGAATACAAACTACTCTGGTGTCGGCCACGTGTGGGTTGTCTAGTTGGACATAGGCTGAAGTCAGCTCAGGCCCGCATGGGCCGGCACACATTTGTATGTACCCTATTATTTTCCCAAATTTCATCATCCTAGATGTTATATAATCCGAGTTATTAACTTGTTGATCTTGGTGGCAGCATTTTTATTTCTGTTCATTTCTCAGTTATCATTCAAACTAGGACCCATGTTCATATGAACTTCTTTGCTTAAAATCACCCATACTACCTCTCCTAAAAGTTTGCCGGTGTACTTAAAATGTACCCTGTATAATAATATGATGGTGAAATAAGCAAACAGAGTTGATTAAAATGATTCACTCAAATCAGTAGCTAAGTAAAAGGAATAATCTCATGAGAACGTGCCTTTACAAGATCTGGCTGGAGTGCAAATTAATAAGATTAATATAAGACTGGAAAAAAAAATTATAGAAAACTGGTATTATCTGTTAATTTCTCTAGAATAGAGGTCAATATAGATTTAAAAATAAACCAATAAATAAATAAGGTATAAAAAAAAAAAAGACAAAACAACTAAGCTACTGTAATAATATATCACACACATTTTTAAGACCTGACTAAGGGCTAAGAATTTTTATATTTGCAAATGAATGAGGCAGATTTGAATTTTTTTTCCCACAATAGTGTCTTCCCATTACATCACCTGAACAAGGAGATCTTTGTAGTCGTTGGTTACTTTATTGACATTTGCAGTATAAAGATGATCTGATCAACATGTAAATATAACACCCCCAAAACACTGAAATGCAGTGATTTGAACAGGACAGGCCAGCTTAGTAGATTCTTCATATGTAAATTTGTCTCCATAACAAAGGAGCAACTAGTGAAAATCACTGATGAGAAATGTTATCCTAAAACTTTTATAAACATACTTAAGTATATAGGAAATCCTGTTCTTAAAATTAAAAATATTTAATATCATTAAAAAATTTATATTGGTGTTTGAATATTTTTAATTAGAATAGAGTATGATTACTGTAAAGTTGACAAGTAAATAAAGAACAAGTGAAATGAATTCAAGTAAATGAATGATAAAACTAATTCAACAAGTAATTAATTTCATTACTTATCAAAATATAATAATTCTGAATTGGAACTCAATCAAAAATGAATATTCTTAGAAAAACATATAAGAATTGGCTTCAGAAAGTTTGTTGATAAGTATCAATTTTTTACTATTTCTGTTTTATCTGTTAATGACACTTTAACTTAAAATTTTATATTTATTATAGGTAGATCCAGATGTTATGGTAATGACATTTAGTATGATCAAATTAGCGACCAGCACAAAGAAAGAAAGGGAAACATGAAATAAATAAAAAAAAAAAAAAAACACAAAAAAAAAAAACCCCAAGGAAGTCCCTGAAATTCCATTGATCTATAAAAATGGTTCTCAAATACTTTAATCTGAAACCTAACATGATCTTCAAGCTTATGGAAAATAGCAGTAGTTAAGCTTATTACCGTCAATCCTTAAGAAAACGAATGTCCAATTTAAGAAAACTGAGGTTACAAAAGAAAAATAAAAAGAAAGAAAGAAAGAGAAACAGATGAATTTCTAGAAAAGATCTGAATTTGGACCTCACACTGGCTATCTGTAGACAACTAAGATTGCAGAAAATATTCTTAGTTCATGTTAACATTCATTTATTTTTATTTATTTATTTATCTGGTTGTTTACTTTTTGCAAATGTATTTTGAATATGTTAGAAATGTTTAATCAAACACAATATTTATGAAAATTAAACTTTTTAAGATACAACAAAATGTTTTATGAATATAATGAGTTGCTTTGTTGAGAAGAATGTATTCAACAGACTGCTGTGCACATGTTTGTTTACACAGGACTATTTTTCACTTATACAATATTATTTTTGGTTTATTCCAGAGTTTTTTGTGTCTCATCCTTCTTTTATTCTACATTCATCACTTTTATTTTAATAATTTTGTGATGAAGACTATCACTATGAAATGCTTAATCTTCTGTCAAGATGGAAAAATTCTAATCATGAATTTTTTAAAGCCAAGTTCACAAGGGAAAAAAAAATTAATATAAACTAGAAAATATAAAGCCCAATTTTAAGCAATATATAAGAGATATCATCAATAAAAACTATCTTGTATAGTTCAACAGACAAGCCAAACAAGAAAGTATTGAGAATGTTTTGAGGAAAATTAATTTCGCATTAATTGTATAAAAAGGCCCTTTTAAGGCCCACCAATTTAACAGTAATTCATTTAACAGCAGCCTCTGTATGATGCTAAATTTTACTCTAGCTTGTTTCCATGGTAACACAGTGATTGACAGTTCTCATGATAATGTTATCCTATCACATGAGGATAATTACTGGATTGCCTTGTTTTTGCTGTTACTTTTATACGATTCCACATATGACTCACACATTAAAAATTATGCTGAAAGTCAATCATAAATCTTAGATGAACGAGTCATCAGTCAGAGTGTGTTCACTTATTCTGTCCAAGACACCCCTAGTGAATCTAGGACTTTGATACTCCCTTCATTCACAATGAGTGAGAAAGGCGCGATTCAAGAGCTACTCTAGTGCATGCACTGTTGATCATTCAACATAGCCACCATCAATAAGTACCTTGGATTTCTGCAACCATTTTAACCCTTTGACCATTGGATTTTTTTTTTTTAACAAAAGTGCACCTCAAACGGTCTGATTTATTTCAAGAAACTGAAGGGAGTTATGAAGAAATGAATTAATATACACATAAATGCTCTTAATTATCTATGAAATTTTGTGTTAAACATTAATAATATTTATTATAAAAATTATTATAAATTTTAATATTAAACATTTTAATTTTTATTTTTTCATTACTATCAATATACATATTTAACTTTTATAATAATTGAAGTTTAATTTTTCAATTTTCTGTTTGTATAATAAAAATATTCATAGTATATAGTAGATGTTGCTGTGAATTTATATGATTTGACGTTTTGTAGATTTTTATGAATTTTTTTGATAAATTTTGTGATTTTTCACAAAATAAACGTTTCTAGAAATGAACTTTTATCATATATAGTCAAACTTCCATATAACGATAATCAATAGAGCGATTACACGTTATAAAATGATAATTTTTCATGGTCCAAGATAATTTCCTATCTTTTTAATATTAAATATCCCTTGTTATAACGATGAAATACTTTCAGGAACACTCTGTTAAAATGATAACATTTTCCAATTTTATTAAAAAAACTGCCAGTTTCGTATCTGGGATGAATAAGAACGAACAGTAAATGATCAGTTCTGCCGTAGATTGAGTCTGTATGAGTAAACATGGTTTCTGTTCAATGGAAATTAGTAATCTTAAAATCAAAGTTGGCAGCAATCAAAGATATAGATGAAGGTATGATGGCAGCAATCAAACGGATGTTCCAAAAATATGAATTTGCACAATCAACATTGGCTTAAGAAAAGGAAAAAAATTGAAGAACTTTTTGCGGACTGATTCTTAATACGGTAGTTCCCATTAAAATAGAATACAAAAACTGTTTCAACTAAATTGTATATTTTTATGTGAGCATGTCAAATCGCTCCATAACCATTAGATTTAATGAACATACATCATACCATAAAAAGGACAAGAAACAGAATTATGCCAAACATTTACTCTTCAAATCCTAGAAATACTCCCATTTTGGAATCAATTGAAATTTATAAAAGTATCTCGGAATCAAATTCTAAAAACCTCATTTTGTATTCTCAATTATATTTTGACGTTTGTCCAATTCTGGACCAAATATGTGACTTCATCTAACTATCCAATTATAAAATTGTTCACTTCTCGAGCTATGACATTCATACTAGCCAATCACAACCAGCCAATTGTTAATTACTACTTATCTTTTCTGTAATTGTAATCCCATCAACCAATCATAACTTGTTACCTCATCCAATCATGTGATCCTTGTACCATATCTTGTGCAATTGTTGTAATTCCTCTCATATGTAGACTTGAAAAAAGGCAGGAATAAATGCTGAAACTAGTCACAAAAATTTCTTTTTGCACCATGTTATATTGTAAGGCCTCTATATATCTCATTTATTAAAATATCTTTATAAGTAATATATTTCAATTATCTTGTATTATAGAAAAAAATTTATTGAAATATAATATCCCCTCAATATAACAATAACCCTGTTTTAGCAATATCATTTTGTAAGTCTAAAAAAATCATTATACTGAGGTTTGACTGTATTCGTTTTTAAATCATAATTATTTTAAAAAATGATTACATTATGACAATGAGTTGCATAGGTTTCTTTTTGATTCTTCTGTTTCATCTGGCCAATGATATTTACACTGAGTGAGCATATTATTATGACCACCTGACATGTTTATGCAAACGCACGCACGGACGTTGCCACAATGTTGCTAGCGGGCCGGACCAATATAAAAAGGGAAGCTTAGTGTCGTCGACAACAGTAGCAGTGTTCCATTCTTCAACTATGGGCAAACAACGCGATTTAACAGCCTTCGGACGCGGGATGATTGTAAGTGCTCGGAGCAATAGAGCGAGTATCAGCGAAACAGCAGCATAAGTGGGGTGCTCAAGAGCAGCCGTCGTTAAAGTATTTAAAGACTAGACGGTTATCCGGAAGACGGGGTCTGACCCTTCGCGTTGTGGCCGCCCGCAGATGGTTGATGATCGGACGGAACGGAGACTGTCACGACTGGTAAAGGATTACAGAAGGGCAACTGTGCATGAAATCACTGCTGACCTTAATCAGGGGTCCTCCAAAACGGTCTCTGAATGCACTGTCCGCTGCACACTGCATCGCATGGGATACGGAAGCCGAAGACCTGTCCGCAGACCTTTGCTGTCTGCAGCCAACAAGCGGAAACGACTCCAATTCACTCAGGAGCTCAAGGAATGGACTATCGAGCAGTGGAAACAAATCATGTGGTCAGACAAGTCACAATTCCAGTTACATCATGCATACGGCCGCATGAGAATCTGGCGGAAACGGCACGAAAGCATGGAACCTGCATGCATGAGTACAAACCTTCAGGCCGGAGCGGACAGTGTTATGGTCTGGGGAATGTTTTTCTGGCATGCGTTGGGTCCGTTAATACGTGCTGAACAACGTTTGGATGGCACAGCATACCTTCATATCGTCGCCGATCAAGTCCACCCTGTCATGTTGATGGCGTACCCCAATGGAGATGGCTACTTCCAGCAAGACAATGCGCCATGCCACAGAGTTCGTATTGTGGAGGAGTGGTTCCAGGAACATGAGGGGGACTTTACCTTACTTCGGTGGCCCCCAAAATCCTCAGATCTCACTCCAATTGAGCATTTGTGGGACGAAGTCGAACGAACCATCAGACGACTGGATCCACCACCATCCAATCTAGCACAACTAGACAGTACTATCCATCAGGCATGGTGTCAGATTACTTCCATCACCTTCCAACATCACGAAGAATCACCGCAGTATTAAAGACAAAAGGTGGCCCAACGAGATACTGACAGGGTGGTCATAATAATATGCCCACTCAGTGTATATTTAACATTTTAAATGGTCGCAGGAAACTGTATTCACTGGTTTCTATGGCAGAGCTGCAGCCCACACACCCCAAATCAACACCTGCAATGCAGCAAAGAGATTGCAATGGTACAATGAGAGCAATGGCAGATGGTTGAATGGAGTGATGAGTCACGGTACACCATCTAGCAGTCGGATGAAAGGATCTGGGTGTGGCCAATGCCTGAAGATCATTTGACAAGCTGGTAGTGCCCACAGTGAAGTTTGGCGAGGATCAGTGATGATGGTGTGGAATTTTTTTTGTGGTGGTCTGGATCCAATCGTTTCTGCAGCTGGTCATCTGAACACAGAGTGTTACTAAGACATCCTGGACAATGCTGCACTCCTGTTCTCTGGTAGCCCTTTGGAAAAGGCCCTTTTCTTTTTCAGCACGATAACACACCATGCCACAAAGCAAGGGTTGTAGGCAGATAGTTTGATGAAATGGGGGTGCAATAACTTGACTGGTCTGCACAGAGGCCTGATCTCAACCCACTGAACATCTTTGGGATGTGTTGGAGTGTCGCTTGCAGGCAGGAGCGGAGGATCCGAAATCTATGACTGAACTGTTGAAGGCACCTTTGGCAGAAAGGCAAAAATTCCTATCAAAAACTTGTGGACAGTGTGCCCTACAGAATAGAGGCTGTATGTGTGATACAGGAAAAGGTGGACAAATATATATTCACACATGCATTTTTCTAAGTGTTTCTATTAAATCGATGGTGTCCCATGACTTTTGGCAAGGTAGTGTATACTGGCAATTTGTAGATAGAATGCTTGAACAGTGTCCGGCTCTCAAAGCCTATTTGCAACATGGTCTTATAGAAGAACAGTTAACCACACTCCCAAGGAAAGATAAGACGCCATAGATAATAAATTTACCATGCTGTGTTCGGAATTTCTGTCCTATGTGTCCTAGAAATTCTAACAGATTTTCATCTACACAGCAACAACCAAGTGCCATCCGAATTGGGAGAAAACGTGCCTGCGGGTTGGCTGCAGCCAGCTTGGTTCCGGCGTCAATTCGACATAGTCAAAATTTTGAGTCAAGAAGTTTGAAACTCCATTATTGCACAAGCTGAAGCTTAACGTAGAGAAAGTACTTAAGGATCTGTGTTCAAATTACCAGCAAATCAGTTATGTTAAAGAAATGATCATTCTATCTGGCAAGTATGCATATCCTAGGTATTTTTTAAGGCTCGAAGATGTTTATATTTAGGTATTTATGCAAGAAAATATTTATATTGAAAAATAATCCAGAAGCGGACAAACATGAAATGAGGGTCTTTTTGAAGAGTACCGTAATTTCATGCGGATATTCCGCAGGATAAAGAAAACCACCTTTCCTGTAAAAATTTTTAATTAAAAAAGCTTTTAATTAAAAAACGGGAGAATCTTAACTTAACTGGCGACGTTCGAATAGTCAGGTCATCATATCGCGTCACGACTCAAGGCCGGAGGGCCGCTCAAGTACAGATATTGCTGCTATCTCCGATAATCTGCGGAATATCAGAGAGTTCAAGGCCTAAATAATCTTGCTCCTGTAAAAAGTGGCTCATTTCAAATCTTTCTCAAAATGTTTAAACATTCTATCTCCAATCCAAGCTTGGAATATCATTTCTAATTAATAACCGATGTAAATTCAGTACATGTATTTAACTTAAGAATAATAAACGTTTTAAAAAAAAAATTGCATTTTTCTGATAAAATCAGGGTTCTTCACATTTGGATAGCCACTGTCCTATCAAAATTAATTTTCTTTCCAATGTTTCTAAGAATTATCACATAAATTTGTTTTTGTGTGTGTATTATTTTTACTTCAGCAGAAGAGTGTTAGAAATTGCAGGAAAATTCAATTAGAGTCTGTGTTAAATCAAAGTTTTAAAAGTGTAGCAATTCGTCGGCAGTTAGGCCTATCGGAATGTATACATTGTTGGTGATTGCGAGTCTACTCTGAAAATGCTCTAAATACTCAAAACGGTAAAGGAAAAAATTGTGCAATGTGAATATAATTTAATAACGAATTTTAATTAAAACTAACTAAATCTTATTCAAGAAATATGAAATGAAGCAACTTCCGCGAATATTAAACGTTCTTTATCGTCGTAGGTTTCAGTACTTGTCTTCCCTAAATGTTTAGCATTATTTTTGTACACATTACATGGGTGATGTCGAGAATTAATTATAATAACGAATGTTATTTTTTTCTCATTATAATTTTTTGGTTAATCTTCACAAACCACACATCGCAATTCTACCTGTTGATCGCGGGCCGTATTGCTTCTGGTTTCACAACATTGTGACAGATTTTATAGATAGATATTAAAAAGACAGGAGATTCAATTTACGGTTACCATGAAACTTTTAATAAGTATATAAAAAAAGTTAATGCTTGAAAAGTAAAGTGCAAAAAGTTGAGATAATCCACGTTTGAGATCGGAATGAGTTTAACCCCCCCCCAAGTAATTGAACCTAATTCCGGATTCGCGGTCCTCGACTGTAATTTATTGCAATTTGGAAAGATTTGTACCCATTTTCCCCGATAATCCGCTGAGCCATTTTTCAGATGAAAAAATACAGATATTCCGCGGAATATCCGCGTGAAATTATGGTATTCTCAACTTCTACATCTACATTGAACTAGTTGTTCAGATAAAAAAAGTAGTTTTTTACAGATTTTGATACGCTATTTGAAGTTGTTGACATTGTTGATCGAAAACATGCAGAATCATTTTCCTCAAGGACTTTCTTGCCAATTCTTAAAAGATTTCCAAATGTTGCAAAAATTCATTGACTGTCAAAAGCTTGATACAGAATGGAAAAATCATTCATTGCTAGATTATACTACACAGGGTCTATAATATTGAATATTCTAACAGAGGAATATTGAACTAACTGCATTCCCCAACCTGCAGAAAGTTATCGAGCTGCTTATGGTATTTCCATTTTCCAATGCCTCAGTTGAAAGAGTCTTTAATACTTAGAATGTGCAAAAACTTCAGATTGCAATAGACTGGACACTGACAGTATTGTAGCACTGATGGCAACTAACGAAGGAACACGTGGCCAGAAGATATTGTTCAATTTGATCCTAAGACTCAAATGTTAAAGAGCATGATCTGGGAGGAAATAATCTTTAAGGTTTTACATTCCACAGAATTGTAAATTTAGAAAAAAAATTAACATAATAAAATTATATTTGATATATTTATATGTAAGAACTCCATTTCTTGCCCATCACAGTCAGATCTCTTCCATGGGTTGGGTATTTTCGGGTATTTTTGTCATCGGCTGTTAGGATTTTCAGGTGAAGCAACCGACGACACTGCCCAGGTGAGCTCCAGTGGAGGCAAGGCACTAGAAAGCCTGTGCCACTCTGCGTAAATTTTCTGGTGTTTGCACAGTTTGAGGGCTTCTTGTTGACAATGGATGCACTAAAATGAAATATGTGGATCAATTCAATACTGTTTGGCATGTCGGAACCTTTCCATTCTTTCCAATGTCAAACTGTTGTTAAAAAACTCACTGCATTACAGTAGCGGAATCATTGCTTTTGGAGAACATTTCCACAGTCATTGGCCAATGCTGCAGGATGACTAAAGGATTTAAACTGCTTTACTCAACGATGTGTGTTTCATTGCATCACCTATAGAGATTCGGCGTGGCACCAAATTTAAATCGTCTAATTGTTTCTGCCCACCCTGTACGAGTGTAAATATCTAAAAATTATGAAAATTCTTAATTATAATGAAAATGAAAAATCGCTTTCACTTGCAAAAATATCGTCCAAACCATCATCTCTACCATCAGTGTTTGAAATATTTCAGTAACTGTTCCTTGGCATCTCTTCTTTCTAATGCCAAAAATCGAGTCATTTTTAAAGAAATACTACAAGGGTGATTCAATAAATAAGGGCACTTATTTTTTCTTCGAAAACTATAATAGATATCATTCAGGAGGTTTTGCTCCATTGCAGGCACATTTCTAACGAGTGCCGCTAAGTGTCAGGGTACGAGATTAAACTGTGCGGACGTGCTGTACGAGCCATTAACAATGGCTACTCAACTGACAGTGTCGAGTTTGATAGAGCAACACAGGGTTATTTGTGGGCTAGAAGTCAAAACTGCAAAAAAATACATGAGGAAATGGTGTAAGTGTATGGCACGGATTGCATGAATAATAGGAAAGTGCAACAATGGTGTGAACCGTTTCGAAACTGGTGCACTTCTGTTGATGACAAGCACCATTCAGGGCTAAGTTTTTGTCGAGCAGTGAAAGCAACATCAGACAGGTGGAAGGTTTAATTTTAGCAGATCGGTGCATTACAGTAAATCAAATTGTTGCTGAGCTGGACATTTCGGTAGGAAGCGCATACACTATAGTGCACAATTGTCTAGGGTTCAAAAACAATTGCTCGCAATAGACCCCCACACGAACTCACTCCCAAGACAAGTCAATACGAATTGCGTATAGCCTGGAAAAATTTGCAGTGCTGTCTGGCAGAAGATGAACTCATCGAAAGAATCGTGACGGGAGATGAAATACGGGTGCACCATCAGACATAGCAAAGAAAGCAACAGGCAATGGAATGGAAACATGCCTCATCCCCTCCTTGCAAAAAATTCAAAGCAAATTTGACTGGTAAAGTTATGGTGACGGTGTTTTGGGATCGCCACGGGGTTCTTCTTACTGACTTCAAAACAGAAAAAGGCGGAATCAATGCAACAACGTACTCTAACACCATGGACTGCCTTCGAGAAGCCATTCAAAAAAAAAAAGGCCTGATAAGCAGCTCAGAGATGTCATTATTCTCCACGACAATGCCTGTTTGCATGTGGCTAATGTAATCCGGGCGAAGCTTAGCAAGTGGGGTTGGGGCATTCTTAACCATCCGCTATACAGCCAAGTGATTACCGCTCATTCAGGCTACTCAAAAATTCTTGGCAGGCGAGCGCTTCACGAGCGATGAGGATGTTTAAATTGCTGTGAGCCACTGACTATGTATTCAACCGGAAGAATTCTACAATACTGGTATGCAGAAATTAGTGTAACGTTGGGATGAGTGCCTGAATTCAATGGGTGATTACTTTTAAACATTCATCATGTACTCTATATTGTCATATTATTTAGTTGCAAAATAAAACCCTATAACACTATTATATGGTCAGTGCCCTTATTTATTGAACCATCTATATATGTATTATAATAGTGACAATAAAGGTACTGTAATACTTTGTATGCTAAACTAATACCCAAGAACAGAAACAAATACCGAAAATAACTTGTGAAGTGACCTCTATTGATCAAAACATTTAACACTGTGACAGATGTCAATTCACAAATCTGTCTTAAAATTTTTTTTCAAAATTAAATCAAGTCCGCCTATTGAGAAAATCAGACATTATGTGATGAACACGATGAGAACGTTTTCACCATTTAAAAACACAGAAAAGGAGACTAGACACACTATTTGCCTTGATGCCAAATAAGTGTAATTTAGGAAGAATGCGTTGTGACTGGTCAAAGGGTTAAACAGGTTGAAGACAATTTCTTCTGGATATTTTTCAACTTTTCTAAGGGGAGAAAAAAAATTTCCTCTATGTTCTTAATTTATTTGTTAAATTTTATATATTTGAATTTTGTAAAATATTTATAATCAGTGAATTCATATAAGTAAATTTACATGCTTGATTCAAGCCTCACAACTCATTATATATAACATTCAAAGAAAAAAAATTTAGGGCTCATTCCATTGAGAGTTAACTGCCTGATGGCTTAAATTCCTGAAACTGATTTGGAAGAATTTTTTCTTTCTCTGGTGAATATCCACTACCTGAACTTTGCCAATCTATGGATGCTACAATTTGCTTACAAACAAGTTAATTTGCACTTATTGAGATATTAATTTCAAAATAAAACTACCAAAATAAAAATATGATTAGTGTTGATTGTGGAGCAAAAGAGCAAACAGAAGCATAAAACAAAAAAAAACAAAAAACAACAACAACAAAAAAAAAACAAAAAAAAAAAACAATGATTTTGAACTATTATTGACATACAGACATCAGATACACATACAAGCTCATACAATATTAAAATAAATATAAATGAAATGAAATAAATGCTGAAAGGATATAATTTAAATAAAATTTAATTGCAGAAATTCACTCAAATTAATTGTAGAATTTTTTTTTGCTCACTTATTGAAATTTTTATGCTATCGTTTACAGACACGAAAATGGCGGTCCGAGACCAGGAGAATTTTTACTTTGACCACATTTTCGTCCAAACCACTCGTTGAAGGGCGTTCAGATAGCTCCATGTCTTCAACAATCTTGCATCCGTTCTTGAACTCACTGAATCACCGGAAAAACGGAGCCCTTGACAGGGTGTCGTCTTTGCACAGGGCCAAGCGTCTCGGAAGCGGTTTTGCCCAGGTGAAAGCAAAATTTAATCGCATAGCGCTGCTCCAGTGAACGCTCCATTTTTGATGTTTTCTGCTGTGACAAAAATTTAAAAACAGGTTTTGCGTCATGCTTGATCCTCACTGTGTCAGAACTCGGAAGCGACTGCCACCCGCTGCGTTGCTTAGCTTAGACATTCTGGTCAATGCATTGCACACCACAAATCCCGCCGCCAATGAGCGCGCTGCTGGCGACTAAAGCACCGTGCAGCTGCCAGTCTCATTACTTTATGGACACGCCCTGAATACAATATACAACATTAATTCGCCAATAAAGTCAATACGATCATGTTTCATTTACTATAAAAAAATTCTCCGATCTTGCCATCATTTATTGATAATTGAATAATATTGACATGATGCTAAGTAAATTTGTAACATTAAAATGAAATAAAACTCTTACCAGCAAAGCTTTTTAACAGCCATTGCATTAATCTTCTGAAATTGTCCAAGAATATCTTATAAAGTTCGCTTGAATCCATAGGTTCCTCGGTTTGATTCCGAGCAGTGTAAAGTTAACAGGAAACCACTGATCCACATAAAACTTTTAATCGGACGTATGCGCATTTCGGCAGCCACGCTGCCTTCTTCAGCGTACGCAAAAATTTTAAAAAAAATAAATAAATAAATCCACAAAAAAAAAAAAATCCTTGTAAAAGAAAAGAAAAAAAAAAATCACATATGTCCGATTAAAAGTTTTATGTGGATCAGTGGTTTCCTGTTATCTTTATTGAAGTTCGTCCACAGTGTCCAGCTCCAGTTCTCTCTAAGTGTAAAGTTATTATCTTGTTTAATTACCATTCTTTTTATGTAGTTCCTCCTGCAGCTTTTATATTAAGAATGTAAATTCACTTCCTGTACACGTCTGAATGTCAGGTGATTTCTAGAAACCGTGTCTGAACATCACGTGACTTCCGGTGCCAGCTCCCAATGTCACATGACTTCCTGTTTGCCTCCTAGTGATGTGCTCAGTTGCATGAGGAAATATCTGGTCACCCTACTAACAATTGAAATCTGATATTTAACTGAACATGCCCAGTCCAACTTTCATTGGACAGATAATGGTACTTATAACGGCAGCAACATTTTACTGAAAGGTCTTCTGTACTAGTCTTCTCTGATCATGAAATTAACTAATTTCTTTCTTGTTTCAGCTCCTAACCAATTTTTTTCAAATCTATATTTATATTTGAGTGAATTTCTACCATAAAAAATTAATATATGACAAAAACATTCCACATCATAAAAAACAATTTACTTCTATCTGGGAAATGAAGTTGTGTTCCCATTGGCTAAAAAATGAAACCAAATAATAAAAATGCTTTCCTTAACTTCATTTATCACAGAGAAAACAATAGTAAATAATTTCAAATTAACCTTTTCAAATTAAGTTTTCCATGATTGAGTTCAATAATATAAACAAGATTTTTAATTTTCTATTACAGTACTGTCCTATAATCAGACACAGAGTGTAAGACCCTGAAAAACAGCTGAAGTATCAGATGCAGACTATCCTTTGTCAAAGCAAAAAATAATAATTTCCCATGCAAAAGAAGATCTCTCTATCTTTAATGTTAAGACATAACGAATAGAATTAAATAATTCTATTTGCTATGGTTAAGAGAATACATTTCTTATGTTACTCGTCTTTCTGGTTTCTCCCACAGGAGTGTCATTTACTTAGGGTCTGTCTAATAATATTGATTAATATTACAGTAAAGTCTGTCTAATCTGAAATTGCACGAGACCAAAAATTATTTCCAAGAAAAAAGCCTGATACGAATGTGCTGAACCCGTAATTATCTTTCACTTATAACTCTTTGTACAAACTTATAGGCGTGGTGGAGGACTTTAGTTTGAATATATTTTGCCAATAAACTGGGGGTAGCAAATAAATCCTTGACACATAAAAATTGTCAAACATCATATGTACAATGGCTATTTGAGACTTCCTCATAATAAAATCTGTCTCGTTAATGTATTTTCAGAAAACGGAGAAATTAGAAAACTTGTTACTGATGATCACATTTTTAATAACCAAATACTACAAGTGAGTAAAATTACAAGAGATGCTCAAATTGTTTAAATTTCTTCTTTTGGAGACACTTGAAGAATGTGGTTTAAGATACTGCTGTGGATTCAGAAGAGAAGCTGGTAGCACGAATTGTGGCTGCAAGTGAACATGGAAGGCCTCTTATGCACTATCGACTGGTTGCCAGCAACTTCGAAACATAACTATACCCTGTCTCAGCTTCAGTTGAGAGCAACATCACCGATAAACGTCACTTGTCAGACTTTCTACACAACATGGCATCCTTCCGCCATTAATTTTTTTTTTTTTAATTTCGTCAAATGACTTTTCTGTCCACCGATTTTTTATTATATCGAGGAGAAAAATATGAAATATGATTGCAGACAGAAATTTTGAACTTTTTATACAAAAATTTATTCAAACTATTCATGCGGACGAACTGTAACAACTTAAGTCGTGATGTCACTCTCAACTAAACTTGAGACAGGTATAGAATAGTTACCGTTTACGCACATGATTGGTGTAAAAGATAACTACGACATTGTGTAAGAGGCCTAAGAGATACTGCAAGGATTTTTGGCAGTGTCAGAAATTCAATAACAAGATGCTGTAAAATTGCTGCTCATGTTTGAACACCTTTTTTAATTTTACAAACAAGTAGTATTTGATTATTAAAAATGTTTCAAGTTTTCTAATTTTTCCATTTCCTGGAAATACATTAATGAGAAAGACAATATTAGGAGGAAGTCAGATAGTCATTGTATGCATGATGTTTGACAATTTTTTTATGTATCAAGGATTCATTTGTGACCTCCAGTTTATTAGCAAATTATATTCAAGGTCCTCAACCACCCTTACAAGTTTATACAGATAGTTTGTAATTACCCTGTATAATTTTTACCGCGTTACATCCATTTTTAAAACTTTTAGTTTTAAACTATGTACTTTTATCATATTAGCTCTCCATGAATGCCATTGTATTTCTATTTGATTGGCTCTTAATCCAATGACTTAATGTATTTAAATGATCCTCTTCTCTCATGACTGTACTTTGTATTCTTGCTGAATGATGACATTTGGTGGTCGAAATGTACATACAAAAAGAAAAATCTATTTTATGTGGACAAGAGGTTTCTTTATTTCCACTATTAATTACTGAAAATAATGTGGCAACTTAATGGAATAAAACAAAATTTTCATAAGTATTTTCAAAGTTAGCTTTCTAGACTTACATGCATCAAAAGATGCCCCTTTCAGTGACCAAATCACACTTAGAAAAGCTGTGCGGCATAACGAATAGAATAGTAAGTGTGATTACTTGTGCATCCGCAAGATGTCACTGCGTGCCTTTTCGACCAGCGAGTCGCAGGTTTTTAGTAGTCACTTACAAGGAAAAAGATGAAACGTTTACAGTGGTTTTAAAAATTAATTTTCAAACAAGAGTTTGTTTTTTTTTTTATTCTTACTGTTTATTTACCGTTTCTTAAAGGTAAACTTCACGGAAAAAATTCGAAAAGTTTATTTTTTTTTTGCATCCAGGGTAATATATCATTCAAAAATTTTCGATTTATCCTTATATTTAATAAGGAGAACGCCTCGATAGATTGAACAATTCAAAAATTGCCCCTCTCGTCCCCTCAGGAGAACCAGCGGAACAAAAAGCCATTTCTAACTTAGTTTCGATTCTAGCCTAGTTTCGATTCTACATAACGCTAGAGTTTACTTGCCTTTTTACTATCAGAATGCCTTTAACTTGTTCTCTCTTTGGATGTGTAAATAAGAAATATGATAGAAACTTCACGTTTCATATATTTATCCAATCGGAATCGATTAAGAAGCAGCGGATTACCTTTAGCCAGCGAAGACTTTGTATCCAAATACGAACAGCATCGTGTGATCAGTTCATTTCGAAATGACTTGCTTTTCTATAATCCTGCAGTTTTAAATTCATTGAAAATTAAAACGAATTGCATTGAAACTCGAATCTATTCCAACTCTAAAAGGGCATAATTCTGGTCATCTTCAAGAACAACGACCACGATAGTCAGACATTTGCTAACCGCCAAAGGAATAAAGTAAGCATATCTGCTGCATAAGGTTCGTGCACGAGTAAATATAACGAGTAAATTTTTTAAAATACGAGTAAAAATACTGTTTTAAACGTAACAAACGATATGCAAATTACACTATTAACACATTATAAGCAGCTGATCACGTATAAACAGTGAAACAATAAAATATACGGCAGAAACTGAACACGAAACGTGAAATTCCCATTTGTAGCCAGCAAAAAAACGCCACGAAGTTGGTCGAAATCGACAGCAGCGCTGTTATTTCGCACATCCGCCGCTCGCCTGATTTTTAGCATTGCTTAATACAAGAGTAATCACACTTATTTATTCTATTCATTATGCTGTACGGTAAAAGATGCTTTATCATTCAAAAAAACATGAAAATTCTGAATTCTAAAGTTTGTAAAGTTGAATTATATTGCCAACATATTTTATCTCAAATAAATGAAGTTAAGAAAATGCAGTTGTTTCTCTTTTATTTTATATGAAGTAAATTATTTTAGGGAAGAATTTACTAGAAAACAAAAGCAAAATAACACTCTTATGACTTTACCCTTGTTGCCCAGATACTAGGACCAAATATAGCTGATATTATATGGATTCCAATAATACCAAATTGCACTTCAGTGACATCTATTCTAAAATTAAAAAAAGAATAGTTATTCAGTTTTTCCTTAATAACCATAGAGAAAAAAAATGCTTTAATAACTTACTTTCCAAAACGCAGAGTACCCGATACATATGTTTGCCAATGTGCACAATAGAAGAGCGCTATGGCAGCAAAGCACTGGAAAAACATCCAAGCTGGAAAAGTTCCTAACTGAACTGAAACACAGACTGAAATTGCAACAAATACTGTAAAGAATAAAAAAATTAAACCAATAATCATAAACAACTCCAATGAATCTTTCAATACGATAATTAGTTTAAATTTTTGCACTTCAAAAAATCGCATGTAAACAAATTCTCTGTTAAGTAATTATAAAATTTTGAATCCCAACTTTTCCACTTTTCAAATTAATTTATCCTTCAATGATGCATAGTCTAACTTTTGATTGGAAGAAGCACCCTTAAACTAAGCATATTCAATTTTTATATTTGGTTTCGATTGCAGCTCTTGGTTTATTTTCATAAGCAATGTCCTTGGTTTTATACCATTTTGGTAATTAAAAATAAATGGCACAAAAAGAAAACAAACCAACAACAACCTATAATGAATTCAGTTCACAAAAACCGAATAGCTTGAAAAGTTATGATTTAATTGATGGTTTCTTTTCACAATATTTATTTTATGATGGATTTATATACCCTTCTTCAGTGCCTTTCCTACGGTCTATATATACAGGGGGGGGGGGGGGGGATAATAATTAAATCTGTACTTCTGCGTGGGTTTTGGACCATGTTATTGCATGGATGCTGATGATATAGGCTATGAAGAACTTCGGGAAGAGAATTCCAAAAGAAAATTTATTAGTACATAAGGTTGCCATCAGAGGAAAAAGTGGTGCCATATGCATAAGCGCAATGCGTCTGTGAACAACCAATCTACAGAAGTCACCATGCCACTGGGAAAGAAAGAACGTGTGCTCCTGGTGAAGCTCTATTACCAGAATAGCTCTGCGAGAATATCGGTGTGTGTAGGGATTGCAAACAGGACCCATGACTGCGAGAAGTTTACGAAAGATGATGCAGAAATTCAAAGGGAAGGGGAGTTAAGTGTGCTGCCCATTCTACAGACCTTATTCCAATGACTTCTGGCTGTGAGGAACCCTGAAGGATCAAGTTTATCATAGGGGTGTACGGACCTTGCCTGAACGAAAAGCCAATATCATTTGTCATGTTGCAGCCATTTCAGGGGAGACACTTCGTGTTACTGTTGAGCAAGCTGTCTTGCACTTCTAGCACGTCATCGATGCAGAGGGTGCATACTGAATAACCCCTCTAACAGCATTCAAGTAGTGCATTACTACTGTCTGTGAATTAGGGCACCTGGATAAGTGCAGAGAGGAGTGGAGACAACTCCCACTTCCGTCCTCCATTTTGATACCGGATGCATAGGAGAACGCATGTTTTTTGCTCAAATACTCATACTATACTAACAGTCTTTCTTGTTAATATTAGCATTCTCTTTATTTGTCTATTTTTCTGAACTTTTAATCGTTTGACCTTTTAAAATAAGTTACTAACATCAAATTTTAACGAGCAAAAACGATGCCTGGTTGTTGCGTTCTGGCATTATAGCTTAAGTTATTTTTAGGCTATGCCTGCATGTGCAATCACTTTGACAAAGATGGAAGGCTTTTTCGTCCATGAAAAGTAAAGTTTCTTCTTTCTCCATTTTTTCACTTTCCTGCAAACACTGCAAAGAGGAAATTATGGGTAATTAAAAAAAAAAGAAAAAAAGATACAAGTTAGATCCAGGCCACAGAAGATGAATACGACAGTTATTTCGAAAATGAACGTAACAAGTACTGAATACGGCATCATCGATATTTAGGAGGCACGATCATTAAAAATATTCTGAGAGTGCTACAAAGCTTTCCTGATGAAAAACACATCTGAGAAGAGGATGTTAATGGAGCCAATAAGAATTTGGGCAAAGTTGTACGTTTTCATATGGTTGTACGTGAAGCTTGCTCGTCGATCGACGTGGTTCGTTTAGGTCGGCTTTGCCAAGGGGGAATAACCCCCCCCCCCACCTTTCATATCCTCGTGTCGACAACAACCCCGGAATTCCTCTCCGACAGGTTCACCCGACTAGTCACATGTTGGCGCAATGCGTGGAAAGGGATAGGGTAGTCGAAAAGTGAATAGTGCATTACAGAGAGGACAAATGTAAGTATCATGTCCACAGAGGCGTAATTGATTGGTGCGTCTGCACGGTGAGCAGAAGGTTTCTGGTTCGAAGCAACCTATGAATTTTCTTTCCTATTTTCATCAATAATTTAAATCTGAGGTTTGCCATGTAAAAAATCCTCATCAGGCCATTCATTACTTACTCTTTAAGATTTCATCAAGAAATGTAACCCAGTCAAAAACCTGATTATGGGAGTAAAACATGTCCAGGTGAAATATGGAATACATGTAGTTTTGTTGTTAATTAAAATTATAACAAAAAACAAAAATTTGTGCCATTTTTTTGTAAATCTATTTTTTTTCCTGTGATATTTATGTAATATAAAATAAAATAAAACCGAACAAGCAGCTATATAGTCTATTTCAAAAGCGTTTTCACTTAGGTGAATGATGTTCGGCTTCCTTGCAATAAATTAAACCAATGAGATTAATCGTTTCAGGAAAGAAGTCAAGTTCGAATCACGTTGGAAGATGCCATTTATTGTTTCTTAGCAACAGGGAGGCATAATAAGTGACATCAAACTGTTTTAATTAAAATCTGATTTTGAGCCTTTATTAGGAAAGTTTTTCTTTATTATTAATAAACCATTGTATATTATTATTATTATTATTTTAGCACAAATGCACTATAATAATGTGAAAACTACATCAGGAAGCGATAAGTTGGCAAAGAAAGCTCAACAATATAATAGCGAACACACAAATTAAATTATTAGATGTTTTTCATAAAATAATCAGTAATAGAAAATTAACTTTAAGTTGGCTGCAGATTTAACATAACAGTAATATATAAAACATAAATCTATTATGGTATTCCCTAGGGAATAGTCACCAATCTTTCGAAATAAAATATCTTCTGGGTTTATGCTTAAAAAAATAACGTATCGGCAAATAAAGTTATGTTCTCATCCATGACGGGAAAGAATAAATATATATGTTACATATTCAACAATACCGTATAAAAATGGCATATATTTATGCAGTACACGATATGCTGTTTATTATAAGGTATATCATAATGGCTTTTGTTATCTTATAAATTATAAACATAATATATGGCAGCCTGAACAATTTCGGTATCAAAATATTAAAGAATTTAAAAAGTAATAAGTAAAAATATCAATGTTAAAATACAGAGTAAATATATAAATAAACTAAATAGTTATTGATGAAAATAGGAAAGAAAATTTCACAGTCTGGATTCAAACCGGGAACCTTCAGCTCTTCGAAGGTTCTGGTTTGAATTCAGGCTGTGGAATTTTCATTCCTATTTTCATGAATAGCTTAAACATCTAAAGTTTGGTGTAGATAAACCCTCATCGAACATTTCTGAGATATTCTTAAATATTTATTTTCATCTGCAAAATCTATCTTAGTGACATAAAAACCAGCGATTAATCTTTTTAATTAAAAGTACTGTAATTCACCTGCACAAGTCTTAAACCTCATCCCTATTTCCAGTTTGGATGGCCAAGTCCATTTTAAACTTCTATGATATTCGTTCAAACTACTAGACTTTATAACCGATCAACTTCGCTTAGCTCAACTCTTGCCAAGCAAGTGAAAACTCTTTTGGAATGAACTGTGCATACAACTACAGGACTAATTTAAAATTGCATAGCTTCAGGCTACCATAAATTTGTCTAAAATAACGACGAGTTTAGCATAGTTACTCAATTGTCACTTTCAAAGATTCAAAAAATGGCGGTTCACGCTTTAAGCTTACGAAATAGGTTATCACCACCGTATGATCCAGGGACCTTACTTATCCACCTGTCCGCACTTATCCAGGAACCCTACTGTGAATGATCCTGCAGTGCCGCTTTTTCCCCAGGTGGCAACCCTATGCACTAATAAATTTTCCATTAGAATTATCTTCCCCATGCTCTGCATGGTCTATACACAAAGTTTCATCACTACCTGTGCAATAACGAGTGTGCAGCCTGCGCAGAAGCGGGGAACTTGAATTATAACCACTCGGTATACAGGGTGTTTATAAAACGAGGGATAATAAGCACCTAGCATGATTCTTCACATCAAAGTAAATAAGAAGTTCCTCATGCAAAATGTCGAAAACCCAATTTTTAAGGGCCTAAACACCATGCGAAGTTTGATGCATTTTATCCTTTTTTAAATACAAATGCGCCATAGCAAGTGTTGGAAATGAAGAAGAGTTCATCTTCTCTGTCACTATCTATCGATGGAATAACGCCATGAAGTGCTGTTAAAGCTTGGTGCTAGCGATTTTTGAGAAAAAAAAAAAATTGAGATACAATGGAATCAAGCCAAAAACTGTGGACACAACTATAGAAAGAAAAATAACTCCAAAACCACTATTCCACATAATAAATTTTAATGACTCAGATGTACATTTCGGAAACGAAGTTTCCTTCATCAGTGAGTAAAGAACAACAAGAGAAGCCGAGTATTTATAATATATAAGAACCAATCAAAAAATTGTACAACAAATAATACAAAAAAACGCGACAATCAAAAGAAAACAACCAATACAAACTACCTTCTTAGCTTAGCCCTATAAAAAAAACAAACGA
>JAHWFO010087465.1:39972-53657 GCA_023313115.1 Rhysida immarginata | reverse complement strand
TCGTTTGTTTTTTTTATAGGGCTAAGCTAAGAAGGTAGTTTGTATTGGTTGTTTTCTTTTGATTGTCGCGTTTTTTTGTATTATTTGTTGTACAATTTTTTGATTGGTTCTTATATATTATAAATACTCGGCTTCTCTTGTTGTTCTTTACTCACTGGTGAAGGAAACTTCGTTTCCGAAATGTACATCTGAGTCATTAAAATTTATTATGTGGAATAGTGGTTTTGGAGTTATTTTTCTTTCTAAAAAAATGGAGATTTCGCCATTTTGCAAGAGGAACTTTTTATTTACTTTGATGTGAAGAATCATGCTAGGTACTTATTATCCCTCATTTTATGAATATACAGGGTGTCTCATAATGAGTGAATGAAAATTTGAGAAATGATAGCCAGGGTTATGATCTACCAAAAAATCAAATATGACCTCAGTTTTTGTGATAATCCATTTTTTCCTATTTTTGAAAATATCCACCGTGCTTAATTTTTTACACTGCTGCTGCCATAAACCACATTTGTTTACATTTATTTTTTTACTACATACTCTTGAAGAGCTATCTCGCCCGACTCGTGCATCAGTTTATGAAAAAATTATCAGATAACTGAGAAAAAAAATACATATTTCTAAATTAGAGTTTCTTCTGAATTGAAAGTTATTCCATCCAAGGAAGTTTAATAAATGAAACAAGTGGAAGTCTGATGGCGAAAGGTCAGGTGAGTAGGGTGGATAAAGCAACGTATCCCGTCCAAGCTGCAAAAGTTTTTGAAGGGTGATCAAATTTGTGGTCTCACACTGTCGTGATGGAACAACTTTATGATTAACAAGTTCTGAACATCTCTGGATGATGGATTCGTTCAAACTGTCCAATTGATAGCACATATACGAACTGATTGTTTGCTTCTTTGGTAGGAGCTCGAAAAACACATCACCTTCAAAATCCCTCCATATTTCTAAATTTTCCTTTAGTTCTTCCTTCCACTCACAAAGCCCGACAAAGTCAACATAAGCTAGCAGAGAAATTAAGATGGCGTGAGCAACTGTGTGGCATGTGTTATGCAATTGGAAGATTTATAGCAATTTTAGATATTTTCCTTTCTTTATGAATGTTTTATTAATTAATGCATTTAATAGAACTTTAGCTAAAAGCTACCGAAGTATAGAGGTGCTACAACGAGTTGGGAGGGGGCAATCGTTGTAGAACTAATTTTTCCCTCTTGTATAATATCATCCTACAAATTTAGGTGCTTTTTTCAGGTGAAAATGTTTCGCATTATAGTAGAATACTTATGGTACTTATAAGAATGCCCACTTGGTCTCTACATTTATCTAGCCATCCGCTGTTTGCACGATAACTTGAAAACGGATTAACCTTTTCAAATTCTGTTATCGACAATATGATCATCAAAATCTTTGCTCGGCTGTATCAACTTTTCAGGCTTCTTCGTGAACCCCTTCAAGTCTAAAACAGTGATTGCATGTGCTAAAACAGTGACCGTTAAGAATACCAAGAAACTGGCAAGTCATGTAACAATCGATTTTTCAAGAATGAATACAATGTTATTTTCTGTTTACCTTTTAAGCATTGTTGACATGGGCATGTGCACGTGATGATCAGTTTGTTGCAGCTGAAGCTCCTTCTTGGAGTGTTTGCAAGATTTTATTAATCACTTCTAATTAATTAATCACATTTGTCTAAATTATGAATCTTCTTTTAACTTCTAGAAATGTTAATGACCTTGAGAAATCATTTCTCCTGCAGTTCAAGCTTTACAAATTTAACAAGTGTTGCACTTAAATTATCGATCTCTTGGGGCCAGGGGTTGATACAACTGCCAACACCTGACTCCAAAGCTAAGTCCCCAACAGATACCTTCTAACTACCCCAACCCGTAGCCACTAGCTGAACCAAAATGGGTGTGATCATATACTAACATTCTTAAGTTATTTATCCAAGCAAAAGGGAACATAATAATTTCATATTGGGGAGGTTTTCTTTTCTTGAGACTATCGTTCCCACAAAATACAGTTATTCAGTTTATCTTTGTGTTTTTCTTTTCTTTATAAACTCTAATCTCCACTTCTATATTAACATCAAGTCTTGCTCTTATCTTATATTCCTTTACATTAGATTACTTCCTACTTTGTTTAAAGAAAATAAAGGAACAGCCCGCAGCAGTCAGAAAAAGAAATAAAATTCCAAAATATTAGGTTTCTTCGTTAACCATTAACAACTTTTCCTTGAAACTAAATTCATAACTCGTCTTGTCAAAATTCATTTAACTTTCCCAAAAACACAAAGGTAGATTTAACAAAGCTTCAAGGAGTCCAAACGTCCATTTTTTTATACCCTGGAAGATCATTTTATCCTTCTTTCAATCAGGTACATGATCTAGCTTTATCTTAATTATTGATTTTCTTACACTTAGACCTTCCACGTTAAACTTTAAATTGTTCGAGCAAGTGTTTGTAGTTAATTCTTTCTCAACTATTTTTTATTTTAGATGAATTCTTTCCAATGGACACTGCCAGAAAGTACAGCCTGACCGACGGGGAAGGTAAGTGGGGGGGGTTAGGACTATCGACGGGTTAATTAGTATTGGTTAGTATGGAGCGCGAACTTAAACTACTGATACCTCACGGGATTCTCATCAAATTCATTGCAAATCACACTGTCGTCTTTTGACTCAATATTCAATTTTATACACTAGTGTTTGGTGATAGTTTAGATGGTAGCCCATATATTGATGTTCAAAAAGTTTCAATATCTAATTTTTTGATGTTCCATTTTGAATTCATTATCTATTGAACAACTGCTTAGGTTAATGTATTGATGTATTGTAATGAAAGAAAACATAAAAACGCACTGGTTTCAACAATATGGCTGCGACAGCCTTTTAAAGGCTTCTCATTATGCTGCAAAGGGTGGATAATTTTATCTTAACAGGAATTTATTTAAGCAGTGGAAGGGTTAATAAACGCATTCTAAACGGATTAATAAACTATTAGTTAAGTTTTTGTAAACTCCACTTATAAGAGCCCCCGCTTTTAAGAACTTTCATCAACTCTGACTCATGCATAAGCCGAATGTGGTTTTTAGGGGCAATTTTTTGTAAAATGGAAAAAAAAACAAACCCCAAACAAACCTTGACTTATACATGAGTACATGTATAAACGTAAATGTTTTTTGCATCAAAACTGATCGCAGTGATTTCAGGCCTTTCTTCTTAACGGACTCCACTGGTGCAGAGTTCACCTACCTTGAAAAGCTGTCAAAGTGATTGTTGCTGTAGTTGGAAGAAGAGGTACCAGACTTCATTTTGCAGCAAGACTGTGTACCTGCACTGCCACATTGCAAAAATACATACAAAAATACCTCACAAGCATCTTCAGGAATGAACGATTTGCCCTTATCTTGCAAATGAATAAATGATTGTTATGACATGCCATTATCTTGCTGTTCATAACAGTCACTATTAGAGCATGTGCAATCAACTTGAAGCCTGAAAGTGGTTAAAGCCAAGCTAACTCCATGTATGGTAAGCTAACTCCAAGCTAAGACCTTGATGATCATATTTTCGAAAACAGAATTTGAAAAAGTTAATCAGTTTTCAGTTATCGTGCAAACATCAGATGGCCAGATGGATAAACATACAGACCAAGCATACATCTTTATAAGCATCTTTTAGTTAAAGCCCCTAATAAAGAGTTTTAGCAGTTTGAGATGACACAATAAAATTCCGAGGGGAAAAAAAAAAAAAGAAAAGAAAAGACATATTGTAGCAGACCAAAAATACTTGCTATACTGCAGTTTATCACCATGTTGACATTCTCAAGAGGCAAATTTTGTCATTTGATACGTTTCTCTGCAATATAAAATGGTGCTCTACGCTTTGTTAATAGAGGATCGCACTTTTATATCAAAGCACATTGCTTCTGAAAAATAATGCTTCTAAGTTTATTTTTTTTTAATAAAATTTTTCATAGAGAAGTTTCAGCACTTGAGAATCATTGTTATAAATTTTGAAATGTGAAATTTATGCTTAAATGAGTCATTTAATTGCAATCTTCTGTAGAATTAATTTTGCATCAAAAAAAAAAGACAGAGACTATGTTGAATAAAATTTTTTTGTGGCCCTAAGCTTCATGATAAGAGAGCATAGAGAGCATTAGAAAATATGAAAGAGCATGATGAAAGCATGAATTATTTTATAGAAAATGGAAAAACTGAATTATATAATATTTGGCACACACAAACTAAATAACTGGTCTTTAAGGCAATTTACAATGAAGTTCCTCTTTTTATTCTCCTCCCTTACTTCCTTGCAATTCTAGTTGTCAGCTTCTGGATATTGAAATGAAATGCCAACAACCCACAGCAACATGTTTTTAAAAACCTTATTGTCATTGTTAAACAATGTAGTCAAAATTAATAATTTTAACTTAAAAATCATCCCTAACTTTAATCAATTTTGGATGCGTTAACATCACTTTATATGCATCACCATTAGACATACTACTGACATATGCTTTAACAAATATATTTTATGTTGACATGAACTAAGGAATTGTTCAATGTAACTACAGAATAAATATCAGGTGAAAAAGAGAAACATCCTGCCATCATTTTTTCTTTGCAATAAAATCACAAGAAAAAAAATGCAATATATTGTAAAGTCACGTATCATAAAAACTTATATAGGAATAAATTATAAAGAATTTAGAGAATCTGCCACAAAACTTAATATAGAATAAAGAGAATTTGCCACGAAATATAAAAATAAAACTTAAATCCCTTAAAAAGAAAATTTTGTGAACCATTTTGAACAGCTTAATGTAACAAACATAAATTAGGATAGTTTAAAAGTTATATGTATTGCACTGACATCCTTATTTAAATAGATAAACACTCTTGCCTGTTGATATAGAATCACAACCGTGATCAAAGAGTTCCCCTAACGGAGTGCTTGTGCCTGTACGCCGAGCTTGTTTCCCATCAATTGCATCTAATGATTGGTATACAAACAGACCAAATGCACACAGCAAAAAAGTCCACCATGGTGCCTACAAATTAAAAATAAATTAAGAAAAAACCATGATTATATAATAATCTCTTGAAAGATATTATCAGATTAAAAATTAGACAAATGGAGAGAGGAATATAAACAATGATCCCTCTATCTAAAATAATTCAAGATAAAGTTTATTAAGTATTTGAAATTCTTGGAGTAAAAAATTACTCCAGTAAGTTAAGGTAAATAAAAAATTGATGAAAGGAATATTCCATAAACACAGATCAGTAAGATACTTTGAAACAGAACTGTTTTATTAGGTATAGAAATAACTAGCAAACACGTAACTAGCAAAGATTTCATGTGATAGGAGAATAGCAACACGTCTATAAAAAAGTCATTGAAACAAGATTTGATAATTTGTGTAGGGTATTTCGTTGAAGTGTGAACATCACTGTTTTTAAGTGTATTAGAAAAGTCAAATTTTTATGCCAAAAAACAGCATGTGCATTATTTCTTTTTAAGAAAACTTCTGCTGAAAATCACAGTGGAAGTTTATGGTGAACGTGCTGTAGCTGAAAGTATGTGTAGATAGTGATTCAGGCAATTCAAAAAGTAATGATTTCAACATGGAAGACGAAGAGTGTGAAAATGCACCAAAATGATTTGAAGATGCAAATTTGGAAGCATTACTGAACGAGCGTCAATGGTGAATGTTATCAACAATAAATAATTAACCTGAGTCAAGCATTGAGAGAGAAACATCCAGGATATGGGTAAAAAAGATAAGATTGCTCTCCAGCATCACAAAGCCAGACCTCATGTTGCAAAATGTGTAAAGAAACTTTAGAAACATTTGGTTGGAAGCCACACATGCAGTATTCACCATATTACCATTTACCAAAGAAGAAAAGACAACCTCTTGTACACATTAAAGTCTAAAGAACCAAATGTGCATTTCAACTGCCCTTGCAGCCATCAGTCAGCAGAAGTATAAAGAAAGGAACAACATATTAAATAAAAGGACAGGGCCAATCAAAATTTTCTTTTTGTTCTGAATTTTGATTGACCCTATCCTTTATTTAATCTTTGTACCTTGTATACCGCTGATTGATGACTGCAAGGGTAGTTCATAATGCACATACGGTTCACAAAACTTTAATGTGGACAAGAGGTTGGTTTTTCTTCTCTGGTATTATATTTATCCACAGTCACTCGGTTCTGCCAGATTACCATTTTCTTAAGATCCCTGCAGAGCACCCTTTCAGGAGAGTGGTTTCTCACGAGATCAAAAATTGGCTTGATAACTGGATTGCTCCAAATAACCAGATTTCTTCACAGGAAGGTTTTATTTTTATGGTAGATACTTTGAATAAGTAATCATTGTCATTCTATAAAAACTAATTTCCTTTTTGTTTCCAAAAACCAATGTAAACTTGTTTGTACAGGCAATATGAATGTTCACAATAATTTACGCTGGTAAGAACACAAGACAGATACTATTCCTGGTTTGATCTTAGGTCATGGAATTTTTCCGTTTTATTTCATGTTTACTAAATAAAGTTTAACTCGATTTAAATAATTCAAAGTAAAATTTATTATATTGTAGGAATTTAAATATCTCTAAACACTTTTTACAGAAAGATATAAAAACCTTCTATACATAGTAAATGATGAAAACACATTATCACGTTTGAAGATTAATTTAAGGAATCAACATAGAAGTTTGTAAGAACACCATCTAAGCCCTGAAGCAGAGCTCAATTTATGACCATTTCCTTTCCAAAACCAATTCATTTACATCAAATTGTTGGCCAAGAATGGTACTGAATTTCCAGCACAAACAAGAACATGAATCTCACCCATTAAAAGATTATGCATTTACATTAGGAGAGCTTGATGAACCATTTTCAATAGCATTATGCTTCCTTCAATGGTATTATTGACAATGAATAAACTTGTTCTTGCAAGTAGAGGAAATTGTTCGATATATGTGTATTTTAGTATACGAAGGCTCTTTGTTTTACCTACGGAAAATAAAGATAAAACTTAATAAAAAGTTAGTGGACTAGCAGTATATACTTTCAGTATAATTTCTTATGTAAATTCCAAGTTATCCACTACTCCATGGAACTTGGGCTTAAGATATCAGCTTAGCGTAGCGGTCCGGATAACCGACTCTTTAGCGATGGATACTCAGAATTTGCATAAGAAATAATACTGAAAGTATATGTTGCTAATGCATTAACATTTCGTTAAGTTTTACCTTTATTTACCATAAGTATTAACGAAACCTGAATTAGTATGAGCCTTGGTACACACTTATACCAATTGTTCTTGCAAGTGATAATGGTAGTGATTGTCATTTCAATATACAGGCATATACACAGATCTAATGAGAATTGCGAATGTGATCCTATGATTATTTTTTTATATGATATTTTTGAACCAATCAGCAACAGAAAATGTATTTTGCAGGAGAATGTGTCTGAGTGACAATCGAAGAAAGATAAAACAGACAGATGAACATTAAATAAAAAATAAATACTATAAATAAAAACTGATAAAAACATTGATAGGCTACTGTAATTATTTTTTCACTTCTACAGATAATAATAATAATAATAATGATGATGATGATGATGATAACAATAAAATAAAATAAACAAAAAATAAAATAAAATAAAATAAAATAAAACTTTGTTTATCCACAGCTTTTTCTTCCCTTTTATGGTTTCTACGGAAGACGACAAATACATATATGCGAATAAACTATGAGGTGGTGCAATGATTTACACTTTTGACACTGAAAAACGAGTCTATGGATGCAGACTCAATGGATGACGAGGAATAACGAGGTGTTATCCTTATCTTTCTATCGTTATGGAAAACAAACTCCGAAGCTCTCCCTCTAAAATAATTAACTAAACTTATTTTATGTTCGTCTGTTTATTTGCTTATCATAATGACAATCTTAAACCCAATGAAAGTGAAATTCAAATATATTTCTAGGATGTACCTGACAGAGGAGGAGAAGGGAATGCTTTGATCAGTAATAATATAAACTTTAATTCATAACTTCATTTTCGTATAAGCAATCGCTCATATTCTCGCAGCGTGACAAACTCGCAATAATACCTCTTAATTCTGAATTAAATAGAAACAATTCGCAATAAAAGATAACGCAAGGACAAATCTAAGCAGGACTCAATCCGAATACCGCCAGAGTACTTGGGATGGGAAATGTTATTTACTTCGAGAGTTAATTGTAAAGGATAATCATAGAGAAGGTAACCGTCAATCATATTATATTAGCGTGGCCTCGCTCGAGTATTTTATCTAAATCAGAACATCATCAGTTGATATTATGTAATATCAGAAAATGAAAACATCTATTTACACTGCAGAGAATCTCTATTTCATAACGAAATCACGCTTTACTATTAACTTAAGCTAAATCTAACAACAATAACGGCTGATTACCTCTTGCCTTGCATCGGGGCTATAAAATACAACTAATAATGAAGTAAGTATATTTATCGTAAGTCCACTGACAGTTATTAAATTTGGTGCAAACCATAGGGGAATTTTCATAACAAGCCAATTCCAAAACGGTTGCATAAACGGATCTAAAAGACTCGTACTGGAGCAGCTATACTTGTGATTGCTCAATCTCTTCAGCTGAACTTGTGATAGGACATCTTGCATTGTCAAAAACATCTTCCAGTGTAGCTGATAATCACAATTCATATACAGAAAATTTCATTAATTAAATATTATCTTCCATAGTTTATAAAATATAGGTTTATGGAGCAAGAAGAGCCTCATCAATGCGTATGCCATTAAATATGGCGGAGCACTGGTGAATGGTTCATGGCACATGCGCAATCGGTGTTTACATATGTCGGCAAGCATCCTGGGAAAAAAGAGCAGACACTCGCATGATGAGGAAACGTAATGATACGTAGATTGCGTGTGACCGATGCGTATGATTATATTAGAACGTAAACCCATTATTATCATCAGGAGGTGAACTCATTATGGCTAAATTTACGTATTAACAAAGGCGAATGGTGATTGAAAGTCGGCATTCGCTTCATGAAAGCTCTTCTACAAATATAATACCATTAAACTTGTATGTTCATTTTCAAGAAACGCAAATTCAAAAATTGTCTAAAACAAAGTTCCATAGACCCTCCTTTAGTTTTCTATGTAAACAGTCGTTATGTCATTGATTACTCTTTTTTTTTCTTTTTTACTTTTTAGTCTCCTGACAGGAAGAAATTATATAATTACCCAACAGCTGTACGTTTCACGCAAACTTTTTCAAAGATTCTTCGGCATACAAATTTAAAAAATAATAAGAATAAAATTAAAAAAAGAAACAATAAAAGAGAAATTGTAATCACTCAACGATAACTCAGATAAATAATGAATAAATAAATAAATAAATAATCTCCTTATTAAATCTTCGACATTGTTCATGAAGCTTCAGAGTAAAAAAAAAAAAAAACACAGACGCAGAACCTATATTTTTTATGTGATGAATAAAAATAAGCGCAACATAAACACCTGAATAATAACCATACGTAGACTATTAAAAATTTAAAAATCTGATTTTAATATTTCCTACATAACTTACTCCTTAAAATTAATCATTAAATTCAAAACATCATTAGCCATCCTGAAATTTGGATTATAAATTTTAGTATATACATATATGAAGCAGAAAAAAAATATAATGCGTAAAATTTACAGAATTTTTCAGATTCTTTAGCACATGCACAATGAGTCATTCCACAAATATGTATTTCACAGGTACATAATATTTAAGTGGAGGCACAGCGAACTAGCGTATGGAACTAATTTATTTGAGAAGAACGCCTGGCCGTACGGGTAATTAAATGTGATCAGAAAGATCTCAGCATACAATCTGGGGTGAGCAGTGGGGAGCTGCTACATTTCAATCTGGTCATGTTTGCCAATTCAAAAATGGCACCAACTCATGAAATTCAATTCCCGTAAATATAAAATATTCCGAAATTCAAATACGCAATATACGATCGTTTCTACTCTTTTTAATGATAGTTGTCCGAGGTTGTAACAGATTGCTTTAAATATCCCCTCCCTCTTAAGAACTACCAACATTCAACAATTGCAAAATACGTTTGTTCTACACTCTAGAATCCAGAGTGTGACATCTCGTGGGTGACGTACTTTGTCCCCCAAAAGTATTAGACGACTTTCACTGACAGGCGATATCAAATTTCGGAAATTCGCTAAGCGGATCTCGTGTGCGATAGTGCTCTCTTAAATAATAGCCGGTTTTAAATAAGAGCCAGTCTTAAATAATAATTAATCTTTATCTTGTATTGTTTTAAACAAAAGAAAAGAGAACACATCGAGCATTTATAAACTCTGTGGTCTTATATGTTAAAGATGATCGCAATATCTACAATAATTTTACAGAAAAATCTCTACATAAATGCAGCTTGTTTGTTTGTTTTTTTTTGCAACATTTTCGTGTTTTCACATATTATTGATCAAAAATAAAGCCCTAAAACTGGTTTCCAATTCAATGATAACTTTTCTTTTATGAATCTAACATAGGTAGCCTATGATTATAGACCCTCTCTGTCTTTTAAAAAATTTCTATTGGGAAATTAATTAGTTTAATTCATTTGTCTGTCTTTCGATAAAATGTGACCAATTTAAATTCTTTAATTGGCACTTCTGATAATTCTTAGTCTACAATACATGTTATCCGTTTTATTTAGACCATTTGTTGAGTTTATTGAAAAGTGATGTTTTGGGAAAACCAGCCATTCTATTCACCAAGAAAAAAGTCTTGGTCGAGTGTATATTATAAAGAAAATTATGATTACTGTATAAATAAAAAAAAATTATAGAAAAAAGTGTGGCTTTTTAAAATTCTTTAATTGAATTTAATAATTTATATATCTTTGTGCTGATTCTGCGGCTTTCTTTTATGATTTTAGGGAGGGGAGGATCATGCAGGAGTTCGAGGGAATTGCTCTTGTAGACTGATAGGGATGTTAAATCATTGTCTTTGAGCCAAAGTTACCCCCTTTTACAGAAAACTATGTGAATCATTTTTCCAACAGTTGAATACTCTAGATATCACACTTTCCGAGGATCCAATCAACTACTGCGTTGTTTCAATTATGGCTCCAGGAAGACTATTGTTGACTAATTTTCCTAATTAATAGAAATAATATCTTAAAAGGTATTTGCTAGGTAGAAATATTAAAAGTGGAAATATATTAAGTCGATTTTTAATATTTTTCCTTAGAGTTTGAAGGTAGTCTGATGCAACAAGTTATAGGAATTTTTCAAATGAAGGAGAAATAAATAATACTTTTTAGTACGTTAATTAAATCGACAGGTTTAGGTCAGAGACAATAATCAGGAATTACAAACAACTTGAAAATGCGTGGTACTGCAATGCCGGAATGATGTTAATTAAAATCATCGTTATTGTAAGGTGCGTCCCAAAAAGATATGAACATTAAGGAAGTATCATTGCAGATTTAAAAATTGAGTTAAAGTAATTTATTTATTCCTGTGGGATTGCATTCATCACAAAAAACAATTGTTCCAAGAAATAAAAGCTGAGAAATGTGAAAAAATCTAAATCCTTGAAATTTGCCCTGTCCGAGGCCAAGGCAACACCCTTTAGACAGAAGGCCTGATAACGGAAACGTCATACATTGTTACATCATCACTAGTCGATCAATTTTAGGACTTATTATTGGTGAAATAGGATTAACAATGGTCGACTAATGATGATGTAACAATGTATGACGTTTTCGTTATCAGGCCTTATGTCTAGGTAGTGTTGGGCCAACACCTCTTGCAATACCGCTTGGAGAGAAAGCCTGCTCACGGAAAATTCATACATTGTTACACAGGCCTGTTGTTACATCACCTATGGTAGGGACAATGTCGGGCTTATTTTTGCTAGAAATATGATTAACAATACCCTACCGTAGGTGATGTAACAATGCATGACGTTTTCGCGCTCAGGCTTTGAGTAGAGGTGGTGTTGCCTCTTGCTAGCCAGGTGGCCGTTTTCTAGTTCTCGAGTTCACCTGGTCGTGGGTTCGATTCCCGCCGTGGGTATGGATGTTTGTGTTTGTCCCGGGCTGCGTATAGGTTTGGTTTGGTTTGTTTGGTAATAACGTCCTTTTCAACTGCTGTGGTCATTTCAGGACGGCGTTATAGGGGCCGCAAATTTTGCCTCGCAAGGGTTCTTTAACGTGCAGCCGGCAAACGACTATACGGGACAACAGCTTTACTTCCCTTCAGAAGGAAATGCGTGATCTCAGGATTTTTCCCCTGAAAAAATCCTCGTCGTCCTTGGTCGGAGTCGAACCCGCGTCCTCGGGCATCAGAGGCGATCACGCAATCACTGAACCACCGAGGCCGACGGCTGCGTATAGATATAACTTGTGTAAAAGGCGCAAAATGATCTTAGTGGTCGACGCCAAAATTCTAATAAACCAAACAGACGACCTGCTAGGGCTTATTATTGGTAGAAATACGATTAACAATGGTCGACTAATGATGATGTAACAATGTATGGCTTTTCCGTTATCAGGCCTTATGTTTAGATGTGTTAGTTAGGCCAGGCAACACCTCCTAGAAGAAAGCCTCACAACTGAAACGTCATATATTGTTACGTCATCATAATTCGACCATTGTTGATCGTATTTCTATCAATAATAATCCCTAAATTTGGTCGATTATGATGATGTAACAATGCATGACTTTTGAGTTGTGAGGCTTTCTTTCTATACTCTGTCCAACGAAAGAAAAACTGGGCGTGTCCAGTTAAATTTCTAATTTCAATTGTTAAACATTGCTAATTTTACTTAGCAACAATTGAAATCGGAAATTTAATTAGACACGCCCAGTTTTTCTTTCGTTGGATAGAGTATAGGAGGTGTTGGGCCAGGCAAATGAGAGAAGGCCTGCGGACCAAAGGTGTATGCATTGTTACATCATCACCAAGCGGCCAAATTTAGGGCTTATTATTGGTAGAAATACGATAACAATAGCCGCTTGATGATGATGTAACAATGTATACACCTTTTGTCCGCAGGCCTTCTCTATAGGAGGTGTTGGGCCAGGGCACTCAAAAGTCACATGATTATCGGGGTCCGAGCAACAATTCATCCTTTATTGTTTTCAACAGACGAAAAAACACTGATTGTTAAAATCCAAGATGGAGACAGATAAGGCCTTAACACTCGGTGATCACTGCGTCATCATACTGAGACAGACAATGCAGCCACAGATTAAGGAGAAAACAACTCCTTAATCTCCTTAATCTGTGAATGCAACTTTCAGTGTTTACAACAAACGAAAAACCGTTCCGTGTATTGTCTGTTTCAGTTTGATGACGCAGTTCTCACCGAGTACTAATGTGGTGTTGCCTGGCCTGGTTCTCGTTGGCCTCGCCCTGTCCCAAAAATATAAGAACACCTTTGTTTTTATGTCAATAGATGTCATTAATTTCAAATTACAAATGGCGGCAATTTCAATCTAACCTGTATAGCAAATACATGTATTAGCAACGGGAAGGGAAAAAAACCTCTGACAGAAACTGAATAAAATGTATAAAATAAAAATTTTAACGCACACACTTTCACCTTA
>JAHWFO010087465.1:0-14972 GCA_023313115.1 Rhysida immarginata | reverse complement strand
TAATCACGTGATTGCAGCCATGTACAGATGCCTTGAGGCTGATAAAAATATTAATTTCATAATTCTTGGTTATGCCAGTGTGACAGGCAAGGGGGTCCTGGTTCTCAGAGGCAAAAGGGGTCTTAAGTGAATATGTCTCATAATAACCCCCCCCCCCGACCTGCTTATAAACCCCTTCATGCAGGGCATGGTAACCGTACTGGTGCCCTAAAGTTGATTACTGAATTACTAATTATCTTTTGTTTCTAGAGTAACCAAATTTATTTCCAAGATACTTTACATCCTGATCTTAATCACTACTTCTGACCATCGAAAAATTATTACATCATGTTTGGAGGTCATCTCCAGTATATATTTAGTTATTTATACTACTTCTGTTTCAAGTTGTATTGTTTGATTTTTAATTTTCTGATATTTAGTGTATTGTTTCAATTGATGCTGACAACTCTGATCTAATGAATTACAGCAGGCTGAATTAGAGGGATGGTAACTGGCCTCGCAAACTTTATAAATGCAGTTTTTCGCTACGAATGTTTAATTTTCTTCTACTCTCTGTGATTTTTGTGTTCTGGTTAGTCAGTTTGTTGTTTATTTTTTAAATAATTTTTTTTCTCTCTCAAAGTTTACTCTTTTTAAGGGCAAGCATGGTTAGTGCAATGTAGGCAACATTCTATACGTGTTTTAAGTTAAATTTAGGTTAGAAATTCACTTCGACTTTTCACTGTAACTTGACCATGTGCCCTACGTGGTCCAGTGGGTAGAGCATCATGCTTTCATTCACTGGTTGAGTGGTAGTCTGGGCTCGAATCCGTGTGAGTCTAGGGCCCATATTTTTTCAATCAATCCCCATTTTTAACCCGTTGTGCACAGTGTTAAGGTCAAACCTCATTTTTCTTTTCTTTTGCTTGCGTTTTTTGATGTCATTAAATGTTGTTTGCGTCTTTTGTTTCCAGACTGACCTGCAATTGACAAGAAATTTTCCTGTCATTTTTTGGCAGTCTTGACTCTTTACACGTTTCGCTAATTGGCCAATGAGTTTATGTTTGATTATTAATATTTTCTCTCTTGAAGTTAAACTCTTTTTACTGATCAATACAATGTTGCTCTAATTAATTCAACAGGTGATGTAGGTTAAAATGGTTGTTTTAAAATTATGAATTAGGCACCTCAAACACAGTAGAAACTTTCAAGTTCACTTAACTTGGTTAGCTCAGTGTTTACAGCCAACATTGCTTAAGAGACTGTTGCTAGCATATTCGATCTCAACAGTGTTGATTAATTGGGAACCGGATATTTGCCACACCAGACATTTGCCACACTGGATATTTGCTCCGAACTGCTTATAACTGCTTATCCTTCTCGTTCAGAATGTAATTAATAACTTTAAAAGAAATACTATCAACTATTCACTTCAGGAAATAAAATTTTTTTATTAAGTAAAAGGTAAACAATATAAATAGAGTGTAAAAAATAAATAATAACATAAATATTATGTGAATAATAACTATAAAAGAAATACAACAAACTGATCACATACTAGAAATTAAATATTTATTCAAGGTAAACAATAACAAAAATATGATTATGTAGGACTTTCAATTCAATCGGATAGCATGGCCAATACCGTTTAAAAATTCTGGCAATGTCTTCCGACCGATTACATAGTCCATGCACAGGGTCTTAAGCCGCCGCTGATGATCTTGCGCAGCACGTCTAATTTGCTTTTGTGGAGGTTGTCCGCGAGATGTACTCAAGAAAGAAGCTTCGACTAAACTCTGATCTTTCCTTATATCTTCGATCGCCTTCCAAATGGTTGGATGTACATGCCCCACCAAATTATTAAAAGAAGCATGCCAACCCTCGCAAAAATTATTTGTACGACCCTCGTCGTCGAGGTGGCTTGATGGACATTCCACAGCTCCGGCGGAAACAAGGTGGAACTGATCTTATCATATTCTGGGGAATTGTGCCGTCGGGCTGAGGCAACGCCTTCTAGACACAAAGCCTCGACACGGAAGACTCTGATGTCATACAGTAGGCAGCAAGGCCAACTATAAATACAGGCCAGGGCAGTCGAAAATCACCTTTTACATTGTTTTCGACAGCCCTGGCCGTATTTCTAGTTGGCCTTGCTGCCTGCTGTATGACATCAGTCTTCCGTGCTGTATGACATCAGAGTCTTCCGTGTCGAGGCCTTGTGTCTAGAAGGTGTTGGCTGAGGTGGAGGCTGGGTCCGGCGACAGCCTTGCACGCAAGTGCTAGTGAAATAGTGCAGCAAATCCTGGAGTCCTACAAATAGTTATTATTCACATAGTATTTATGTTATTATTTATTTTTTACACTCCATTATTATTGTTTACCTTTTACATAATAAAAGAATTTTTATTTCCTGTATGTGAATAGTTAGTAGTATTTCTTTTAAAGTTATTAATTATACTCTGAACGAGAAGGATAAGCAGTTCGGAGCAAATGTCCAGTGTGGCAAATGTCTGGTGTGGCACATGTCCGGTGTCGCAAATGTCCTACACCTGATTAATTGGTATTTTTCAATCATTTGAGATTGAATTTGGTTGACTGTGATAGATCAGAGGTTTTTCATTCTTTTTATGTCAAATTTAAAGTGTTCCAGGGTTGTTAATGCGCAAGTGATGAGGTTGTTGTTGTGTTATGGTTGCATGTGTCAATTGAGCATCTAAATTTCACAATGCCATCGAATATAAGGGTGGTTTTAAGGCTTTAATTTTCTGCATATTGTGCAGTTTTATCTCTGTCAAAGGTACTTCGACAACTTACTAAGTCCGCATTGTTTACTGATCACACTGATTTTAGTTAATGTCAGTAAACAGTTTACAGAGGACGATTTGTGTGCTTTATTCCTATGAGGTCTAGCAGGTGATTGTCCTCATGGTTCACGGTGAGTGAGTGATAGGGCTGACTGCTAAGGATTATCACATAAGCTCTCATTGATGCCGTTGAATAAACCTTTTCAGGGCAATTGTTGTTGAATTTGTCTGATTATACTCAAGCAGTACAAGTTTATTTTTCATACTCTTTAATGTGACTTTTAAATGTTGTTCTGTGATGCTATGACAGCTGAGGTGTCTATTGTCGCGACAGTCACAAGCAGACTAGCGAGGTTGCTAACGAGAGAGAGGGTTGATGACGGGGGTATTTTCACATATGTTCTCACAGACACAGTCAAATAAGGGTTTTCAGGGTAATTGTTACTAAATTATTTATATTCATACATCGATTATAGGGACTTTTTAACATTATTTTTAAATGTTTTCTTCTGGGTTGCTAATATGACTGAGAGCTCAATTGTCGCGGTTTCAATCGTACACTCGACAGGCTGTCAGCGCTGCAGCACGCTGAGAATCAGACAGTTTCACATTTGGTTCTCATTGATCCTTCAAATAAGGCTTCTTTTCACAGTAATTGTTGCTGAATTCGTTTGATTATACTCATTCAGGAATGGTCTTTATTCATACATTGACTATTTTTACTTTTTAACATTAATTTTAAATGTTTTTCTGGGGTGCTAAAATGACGGTGTGCTCAATTCTCACGACCTCACACATACAACTGCTGGGCCTCTTACCAAGGCAGGGGTCTGAGCGCCAGACAGTTTTCACATTAGCTATTATAGGCACAGTCAAATAAGGCATTTCACGGTAATTGTTGCTGAATTCGTTTGTTTATACTCATTCAGATATAGTCTATATTCATAAATTGATCATATTGAGACATCGCGTTGAGGCCAGGCAGTTTCATATAAGTTCTCATAGTCAACAGCAAATAAAGGCCGGTTTCCACTAGCGCGGAATCGCGGCGGAAATACCGCGCGTGACGTAAGCAGAGCGGATTTGACGTCATACCGCGGCGTAAAAACCGCTACCGTCTAGAGTTGAGATGGATTCATCTTTACCGCAAGGGTAAAATCCGTCGAGGTAGTGTCCGCCAATGAAATCAGTGCTTTTGTGTGATGTTGACAATCTCCAAGATGGCGACGTGTTTGATCAAAGATAGACTCCGAAGCAATTGTTGTTACTTGAAGCAAATTGGGAAGCTCCATGCCCAGAACTGCATGGCCGAAAGTGAGTGAAGATGATGCAAAACACATGGCTAAACATGAGAGTAGCTGATTAATAATTCTTTCACACGCCGATCACGGATTGATAAGTTTATCTTTTCGTTTACTTTGTATTTGACGTGTTTTATTATATTTTTCGATCACGGTTTCAATTTCAATTTCGTTTCGATCGTCTTTCAGTTATGTATTTTCATTTTAGTTACGTATTTTTGATTTATGCTTGTGGAAAATGATTCCTGATCCTTTTTCTTGTCTGTTTGTACAGTTGTCTGCAGAACAACTTTGAGGAATGGTTTGGAATTAATTATTCCTCGGGCCCAAAATCTTCAAAAACAAAGTCGCCAGACAGCTAATTACTCCACGGCTCACTCCTGCCCAGAACTGTCATTGCTCAATTTGCTTCACTTTTTGCCGCTGTTAACAATAGGATTACGCTGCTATTCTAATCTTTAATATATGTCATTGGTTTGGATAGTATCGTTTTGTAGCGCAGCAATCTTAGTGAACAACGTCAAATAAACAGCAACACGCTTGCTTGTATCTTCGTCCATTTTTGTATATTTGCAAAGACTTAAAACACTTTCTCCATTTTTTGTATGCGTCCATTAAGAGAAAACGCTAACCAATCGAAGAGACTCTTAGTTAAACAATAACTGATACAGAGTAACGTGCCGCGATAGTGGGAACTGATAGGCGGAATTACCGCTGCGCTTAACCATGGCGGTTTTAACCGTTCTGCTTTCTGCGGCGGATAGTGGGAACCGGCCTTAAGCCTTTTTCCCGTGGTAAATGTAGGGGAATACATTTGATTATACTGAAGTAGAAGATGCTCTTTCTTTTCATGCTTTTTATGTGGATTTTAACGTTAATTTTTAAAATGTTTTCTGTGATACTATCCTGTTGATGATGCGCTAGGCAAGGGGTTTGTGAGGTTGTCAGGCGTGGTTGCAACGATGCATCAGAATGTAAGCGCGATTTTAAGATTCAATGCAAGATCTGGATCTCGCATGGTTCTACAACGACTATCCTGATTACCATGAGTACAGTACGCGATATTCGTTCTATTTTGACAGGTTTTTCAGAAACTAATCGCAGATATGCAAGTGTTGTGCCGATGTTTCTTTGTTCAAGAGAATTTAGTCTTAAATTCTTTGTTATGTCAACATATTTTTCTTTGAGATGTTTAAATTCAGTTATCACGGTATATTTGAGCAAGTCGGCAAATTTTCTTTAAAGGGTGAATTTCCTGCTACCTTTGGCCAGAAAGAGTTTTCTCAAGACCAGTTTTCTATAATCTTCTTTTTTCTTACTTTACTTGAAAGAGTTTCTTTCAGTCTTTTGAAACCGCAGTTTTAATTTTGTGCTCGGTTTCTTAATAAATAAATAAAATTCATTTCAAACTACTTACTTTTGACAGTTGGTTAATATTTTATAATTCTCGATTTGTACAGTGAATGACTGATAAGCCAGAGTATGCAAATTGTTTTTTTTCTTCAAAAAAAAAATACAGAACTGTAAGTGCACATTTCAAGATTTGAACATTACACTAAAATGATTTTGTGTTGCACAGACAGTAATTTGTGAAATAATTGCTCTACTAAATACAATTCCGTTTCGTTTAAGGCGTTCCATAAAATTTTTTGTGTCTGAGTCTGTGTTAAGGTTTTTCTTCTTTGGGCATCTTTGCCGTAAATTTAAAGTTTGATATTTGATCTCTTACAAATTTCTTTTAACTGTTGTTTAAGGTAGGTATGTGTGAGGGCTTAAGAAAAATGAAGGGATTTAAGGTATCATGTTGCAAGCGTTCCTTGAATAAAGATTCAATGCCCATGTTATTTGTTATAATGATTGAATAACCTTATGTTTTAATAATTATATTTTTTACCCTTTCTACTTTCATTCATTTGATTTGTTAACATAGTTTCCATCTTGGTACTAACCGTAATTAAGTTCTCAATTTAGTCTTCAATTACTGGGTTGCCTATTTATCGGGTTGTCATAAAATTCGACACTCATAATTTATTGGAACTACTCAATATTCATGGTCTTAAGAGCTTATATCTTCATACTCAAAGCTTACATATAATTTGCACAGGACTGCCTGTAAACCGTCAGCTGTGATTTTTCGATTCAGTTGCGATTGCAGTTCCACTACAGCTCCCTGCTTCTTCAGACAGATGACTGGTGCTGTCCGAATGCCTGTCTCTTGGCATTCCTTAGAAAATTTAACAAAGTCGAATTCTCTGCTTTGTTTGGGTCTCTCTTACCCAGAGTCAATGCAACGCAAAGATATCTAATCTGCACACAGAGTGACAGCTCTTGCCCCTAAAGAACACCAAATGCCTAAGACTCGATTCCACTCACAAGGGAACCCCACATAGAATTCCGATGCACTTTTTTTTGCACGCAAGCACACCATGGAAGCGATAGCGTTGCACGGCAGTGAAGAGCCCCGGAAGTGCGCAGAGTTCAAAAAACTTGGCGGAAAGAGTATAAGCGAACTTGTTAGCGGCGATCACAGATATATAGTAAAGAATTTACTATATATCTGTGGCGGCGATCGATAAAGAATTGCAGTTAGAGCACTGTTATTAAGCATAAAACCGTAATTTTGTTGTACAATTATTCGTCTCGAAATAATTTATAAGATGAGGTAGGCATCCATGAATACTATTTTTATTTAAAATTATAAAGCACCGCAATACATACCCCCTCACCAACGCAACGTATTACTCGACGTTGCACATGAAGCCAGCCCCGTGTTTTATTACCGAATTACTTAATAAAATGAAATAATAAATTAAGGAAATGGTTATTAATTACTCTAAACATTTTTTACTGGAAGGCAATTAGCTAATTGTAATAATCTATTTTAAAAACTAAGTTTGTTTAGAAATTTGAGAGGCCATTCAATTGCCATCTGCTGCTGTCTATTTCATCTGAATTGGATTCGTGCTTATTGCTGTGAGTAGTGGAAGAAAGAAGTTCCGTTAAGCGCATTAATACACCGCTTTAACAGTGGAGTCCTTCTATGAATATGTGTGCTCAAATTTTTTCGTTTTCGTGGTTTATTTTGAAAGAAACAAAAATCCGCACGCTCTTATTTTGCAAGCATCTATTGTAGCTTAAATGGACCATGTCCACTAGAGTGCCTTTATAACCACTCTAATGTCCACTAGAGTCCCTGTAAGTTTTACTTACAGGAACTCTAATGTCCACGTATTTCGTGCGCCCTCTAGTAACAACATTGTCAACTCTCATTCCGGGTCTGAAAGAATGACTCGCGTTAATTGCTCTGCGCCTCCCTGCAATGGTCCCAAGGATACACGCTTTCTCTTCCCTGTACGAATAGTGAAGTCCCTACTATCTGACTCCCGCTGCTTGGAGTTCAAGCTTTAAAAATTAGTATCTTCAAAACGGACAAAAACACATTTTGAATTTTTTGTATAGTTTTTATGAAGGTAGGTATGTGTAAGATGTTAATAATTTTTTAACGAAAAAAAAGATACCCACCATTTGAGAAATTTGGATAAATAATTTTTTTTATTAAATTCAAATATTTGCGCATGCGTAATATAATTTTCAAAATTTTATATAGAATCTACATTTAAAGAGCCTTCATTTGTCACAAATCACATCTTTCTAAGTAAAATACAACCGAAGTTACAGTACTTCATTGATAAGGCCCTCACTAAAATTTTGAAAATAATAAATGTCCGTAACATCCATAAAATTCTATAAAAATTAATAATATTTGGTATTCATTACCAACTCTCTAGGGCCAGTGTATACATGCATACCAAATTTCATTAAAATCCGAGTGGCAATGCCTGCCTGAACTGACGTGGAATGATCCATTTAAGAATCATGAGGCTATGGTTATTGACTAAATGTTCCGTTGATTGTTCTCAAACGTGTCAGAATAATTATATAAGAGATATTCACTAAAAAAGAACTCAATAAAATTTTGTTTTCTCCCCCCCCCCCCTTGAAAAAAAGTAAAAATATCTGCAAAAAATCCCTAGTCTGTTAAAGGTAATTTAGGCGTATCTCTCACAGGAACCGAGTCTATATAGACAGCACTTGAATTTATTAATAGTAAATGGGTGGATGTATGGATGGATTATTTTTTATAATTTTGTATATTATTATTATTATTATTATAAAAATAACAATGTTTATATTGTTTAAATTTTATGTTTATATTGCCAAAAAACATTCTTACATGATCTGATTTTTCCATCTTAAATTGAAATATTTAAATTGTTACAATCATAGTATGGTCAAAACATAGGACATTGTTATTTATCCTGAATCAATTATCTATATTAATAAATAAAAATGATGAAGGTCCTTGAATAAAATGACTGAAAGGCCTCGTTTGTTTTTATGTGATATATTTTTATTTCTCTTTCTTCTTCTTCTTATTATTATTTTGTATTCTTAGTTCAAGTTAGCTCCAGTATGAATTTAATTACCGTTTTGTCTTTACTAAGTTTTACTTGCTCAGTCGTAATTTTTAACAGTTTTCCTATCAATGGGGGAGGCCGTGGCCTGGTGGGTTTTCATTGAACACCTGTGAAATTAAGCTACATCAGACACGGCTCGTCACTGGATGGGTGACCATCCGTGAAAGCCAATCTTTACCCCCCCCCCCATGGCTGCTGTGACCATCATACAGCAGTCGTGAATCCAGGTCCATCCAGGGACCCAACTCGTCGGCCTCTGGCCATACAGGCCCTGGATGGACGTATTGGATCCAATTAATTAATTAATAAAAAAAAAACCAATTAATTTATCTAGGAATTTAACTTTTTTATTTTTGACTATTTTATACGAGGGTTGGGGCATAAGTCATGGCAACTATTTTTTTTCTTGTAGATATGTGAACGGATCACAAACGTATGTGTCGTGAGGAAGTTCTGCAGGCATAGTGTGTATGCAGAACAACAGATGGCTCTGTGATAGCTGGTAAGTAGCGCAGCGAGGGCTGTGAAATCAGTCAGTTGGTGAGTGTCGTGCGAGATGGAAGTAATCCGTGTTGAGCAGCGCGCTTACATCAAAATAGCCGTTCTCCGAGGGAGAAATGCGATGGAATGTCACAGTGAATTAGTGGAAGCCCTTGGGAATAATGCCCTACCATACCGTACAGTAGCACGGTGGGTAGGAAAGTTTCAGCAAGGACGTGTGTCAACCAGTGATGAGCAACCGTGAAGGCCATATTGCCCTGTATACTACCGTAATAAATTAGTGTGTTACGATATTTCAGTGCTATTCATTGTCCACACATGTAGTTAACACCTTGTCCTTTCGTCTGTATATGTCACATTTTCCAACCGGACTGGTATCTTCAAGAAAAAAAATAGTTGCCATGACTTTTGCCCCAACCCTCGTATGTATTTTCATTAACCCCACTTTGGGCGTTTGCCTGTTGGGGGACAACATTGGGCCTTTCCCTCCGTTTTTTCTGGTCCTTACCTAAAATGAGAGATGAGCAATTTGGTTTCACGTTTACAAAATTATATTTTTATTATTTAGGTACTGCCGCTTTTTAAAAAATATAATTTTTGTAATAATCACAATACCAAATACTTAAACAGATTTCATGAAGGTAATCCTATTAATATACCAAAGATACATGTACATACAACATTTGCCTTCCATCAATATTTTTTCTTAGCTCCACGTTTCTTTAATAGTATACCAATATTGATTAAGAAAATTAACTAAGAGTCTCCTTAGGAGAAAATATGAATTTAAAAAATGGCTGTTTAATATTTCCTATATACCTGACTTTTCTTTTGAGTGTTTATGATCTCTCTTTAATTTAATTATTATTTTAAAAAATAATTAAATACTAGCTGATTTGCCCGGCGTTGCTCGAGCTGTTTGTTTGGTGAAAGTTTGCAATATCAGAATTTGAATATAAACGAATAAGCCTTAATGAAGTATATATTCATTTTGGAAAAACGAAAAGAATTGTTTTAAATGCTCGCACTGAAATTTTGTGTCCAATTGGGTTCACCCAGGAAAATTCGACATTGTATCCTTAACATGTTAAAATATCAAAAACGGCTATGAGTATTGATTTATTTCTGTCTATATTAAAAAACACTTAATAGATGGATTGAGAGAGTTAAGGAACTCTGTTTACAGCCTCATCAGCATCTCTCATCAACATGGAACCTTTCAATAGAGTGGTATTCAATCACAGAGTTTGGAATCATGCCCTGAATGTGGTTGTTTATATTGATAGTATCAGTTTTAGCAGCAAGGATTGGCGTCTCACACAATAAGTTGAGATCTTTAGAATTTTCTAATACGTTTAGGTAAACATTATCTATAACCTCTCTAAAGAAAGTTACTATATCTATAACTTCTCTAAAGGAATTTACTAAATTGCAAAAACCATATGAAAAATAAATTTTCTTCAGTTATTAGTTCATGAGGAAAAGTGCCCACACATTTTCAGAAAAAGCTTGAGCAGCTGCGCGCTTAGAAGTTGCATTCTCTTATTTGTTTTAGAATAATTTCTTACATCTCTCCAAAGATTTTAATAAAAATAAAATAATAATGATATTTTATTTTATTTATTTATTACTTTTTATAACTATCCCCCTTAAAACGTGAACCATTAATGCAAGCATCGTACCTGACAAAAAAGACAGCTCTAGCACGGGAAATTCACCTCATCTTCTTAGTCTAAGCAACAATGTAACCTCCACGAAAGAATACTGATTGATAAAATCCAACATGGAAACAATGAATATTACATTGTTGCTTGGACTAAGATGGTCAGGTAACTTTTCAGTGCCAGGGCGTGTCTTTTTCATCGGCTGCGGCATGTACGAGGCTAACGAGAGAGACCAACGCCTCCTAAAGATAAGGTTTAAGCGCGAAAACGTCATACATTGTTACATCATCATCCGAAGATACGTTTAATCGCATTACTACCAATAATAAGCCCTGAAAGGCACCTGCATTGAAAAGTCACCTGACCAAGATAGGTCTATTAACAATGTAACTTTCATTGTTTCCATCTTGTATTTTAACAATCAGTGTTTTTTCCTTTGTTGGAAACAATGAAGGTTGGATTGTTAATAGACCTATCTTGGTCAGGTGATTTTTCAGTGCCGGAGCCTGTATTTCTCGTTAGCCTCGCGGCATGTATTAATTTCATCAACCATTGTTCACCCAGCCGATTGTTGACGCAAACACCACGGGCTAATTGTTCACACATGCAAGGAAACAAATATAAACAAAGTCTATTTCATAGATATAAAGATTATTAATTTCTACGTTTTTAAGAGACTTAGATTTTTTCCATCATTGTGGTGGTATTACACGGCTGTGTGTTAAATTTTAACTTTATAGCTTACTTCTAAGTTGCCTTTTAAAACCGGACAAATATACTTACATTACATTACCTTTTATATGTATAGATTATGTTTTTAAAAAAATAATTAAATTATGTTTTACTAATCTTTTTTACTAACACCACCAGCACTTTGCAAGATTGCTTGCCAGTTGGCTTTGTCTACATTTGTATTTGAATTGAAATAAATTGAATTGAAAATTGAAAAAAAAAAAATCTGCAATCTACAATGTATACTCTATGTAACAGATATATAAACTCGGGCACCAAAACGAAATAATTTCATTCCAGGATACTGTATTCAAAATACACATATTGTATATAAAATGCTAAATCCTCCTGCTCAGTACCTGTTCCATAGTGCATTCGTCAAAGAATGACTGTTACTGTAGTAATAATAGTATTGTTCAACTCTTAATAATAATAATTGACTTACAATTGTTGAGGGAAAATGACATAGTTAATAAAAATAACAGCTGATCATTTGAAGCCTTTCATTGTTGTAACAATAGCGAATTCAAACAGGAATGTCACAAAAGAAGGCTTTCTGAAAGAGTAACGTTAAATCCTCCTGCAGCTCTTGTTCCGCAGTCATGTTTTCATTGTACAGTCGTGCCGACAGCTCTGACGTCAATCAATGATTTAAAAATTTTTTAAAAATATTTTTTTATTCATACTGAAAGTTTAGAAACTGTCAAATAGAAGGTGACACTGTTGGGCAAACGGAGAGAATGCCGTTTCATAATTGAGTATTGATAAAATTGATGATTGTGATTAAAATGACCGACAAAATTATCCAATAGAATAAAAAAATAATAATAAAGGTTTATCGTAGATATAGAAAGGATGAGAAAGTGTCCGAATGTCAATGACTTTTAACTTAAAAAATTTATTTATCAAATCATTGAAAAACGTTTTGAACATCCCTAACCTAGATCCTTCTTCAATAGTAGAAATAATGAAACTTCTTGTCCTCACATCATTTTATGTGAAGAGATTTCATTATTTCTTCTATTGATCTATATCCACAGTTGGTGTCTAATTCTACAACCTTCTTGTTGCAGCGGTGGATCCAATGTTTTTTCCTCCTTTTTCTCTTCATTTTTAATGCACAAAGCTATTGCAATTATATCTTCCACGTCCATCTCAAAAGGCAGCCATCGCGATGCTGATTTGTTGATTGGTTCCCCAATCAGTCTCCCGTCTTTGGTTTCCTATTTTCTAGTTGCCAGCAACCAGTCGCCAGTGCGTAAGAGGCCTAAGGAGCATAAAAGATGCCATGTGTTGTAGGAAACCAGCTACACTGGCGGCATTCGGGAAGAAATTGAAATAGTCCCCTGTATCACTAAACGCTTTGGTCAACGTTGCCCAAGCAGCAGTTTCCAACACCAATAACTATTAGAAGCTAAAGACAACCTTTAAGCACCTCTTGTAATTGTAAGGGTCAAACGTAACTGAATTAGATTAGTATTAAAATGTTTATACACGTTTTTCTTTTACTGAAATGTGTATACCTCATCCTCAGTAAATATCTGGCAAAATTTTAAAGGGTGATAGAGTGGACCAAAATAGGCATTTTCCGTCATACAATGTGTGTCCTGAAATGATGTGCGTTTAAGCGCGGCAGTCAATGACGTCTGGGAGTAAAGGTGTCATTTCCCCGCTGAGATTTATACAGCATGCATCGCTTTACAAACGCAGAGCTTGCAAATTCATATGACGTATGGGGCAGCGAACGGAAACGTACAGGGAACGATTCCCTATCGGTAAACGTTTGAGCGTGTGCACCACCAGCTTTGCGATAAAGTGGATTTTTCAGTGCTAGCAGATGTGACGTCAGCTGGACCAGAACAGCCAGAACCCTTGGAGTGGAAGAACGTGCTGTTGTAAATCCCAGCGGGGAAATGATTCTTTTACTCCCAGACGTCATCGACTGCCGCGCTTAAACGCTTCATTTCCGGACACGCAGTATAAGACTGAAAATCCTTATCTTGGTCCCCTCTACCACCCCTTTAAAATTTTGCCCGATATTTTCCGAACACCCTGTAGTTTTTTGTTTTTTTTGCAGACCATATGCCTTGGATTCACTCTAATTTTTGCAGAGACCGTTAAAGAATAGAGACTTGACATTTCCTCTTTTCCTGTATTAAGGGCACGTTGTATTAGGTAGCGATTGTTCGTCTATGACGCAAATTTGACGCCAGAGATAAACAACGTTTTCAAGCCATTACAGTCTCTGACGTCAAATTTGCGTCACAGAAGAATAATCGCTACCCATTACAACGTACCCTAAATCATGTAATGGGTTTACAGCTGGCGCCCTCTGGAAAATCTTGCCAACATTCCAGGGACAATTGATGATTTACGTCATCAGGCCCATGGGACAATTAGTGATTTACCTGCACAACTCCCAAGTTTCGGCGCCATTAAATGACGTCATCTAAGCAGCAAAGCCGACCTAGCCTTTTGCCTTCGAGAAATATTTAAATTTATTTATTTATTTATTTTTGTTTTTAATTAAATAAAATCTTAATATTTGCTATTTTTTTTTAATTTTTTATTTTACTATAAATCATTTAAAAGATCTAAATCAGATACAACACAACGTTCTGATGATTAAAAATATTTATTTTCCTTGCTTATAAAAGCAAGATTTTCCGAAAATGTTACATTACATAAAAGAAATATCAGGTCCAGGGGAAAGTTTTTTCGTTCTTTGCAAATATTACAATTGATGCTCAGATTAATGCATAAATGGATATTTTATTCATCGAAATAATCTCCATCATTATCAACAACTTTCTCCCAACGAAATACTAAATCATAAATTCCTTTTTTATAAAAGTCACGAATTTTGCAGTTGAAGAACATACCCAGTTCATGTTTTGGCTCTTCTTCTATCTTGAAGCATTTGGTTCTCAATAGGACTTTTTGTGTTTACCTCTATAATACCCCCTTAAATTGTTTTACACACGATTTGAATCACCCTGTATAGATCGGACTGAGGGATAGAACGATGTGGTTCTGGTAGCTGTATATTCAGTGAATCAAAGATAAATGTATTCTGGTGCCACCTAACGTAGTCTATGCGAAAGCATTTGGGTTGGGGTCACTAAAGTAGGGTTGATGAGTGTTAGGCGCCGTCAGGAATTGTGAGGCTAAGCATCCTCCGTCATGCTCTGGAAATCGAGATCGAAGGCACAATTGGAAACTGAACACGGTGGTTCCTTGAAATACATGTGTGCGCTGATTTGCACGGTGAATTTTGAGTAACTCATCAGCAATTTAAGAGGGACTCTGAGATTAGATGACCCCCAAAAGCGGTTGACTGCATGAGTTTGTTTTAGTGGGCGCATGCAACTAGTTGGTAATGTTGCGGCACCTGTGCTGGGGTTAATGTACTCGCCCCCCCCCCCCTTCAGTGGTGATAAAGGAGTGCACGACGCATTCGAGGCGATGTGTAGAGATTTAAGCGGCTGTTTGAAGTTAGTGTCGGAACTTGGT
>JAHWFO010087451.1:0-12238 GCA_023313115.1 Rhysida immarginata | reverse complement strand
TCAACAAAGAACTGGCTGAAATCTAAAAATGTCAACGTGATGGTCTGCCCACCGAGAAGTCCGGACATGAACCCTATCGAGAACTTATGGGGTATCATTGTGCGTAAAGTTTACGAAGATGGACGTCAGTACAGCAGTGTTTCATCATTGAAAGAATCAATTGTTGAAGCATGGTATAACTTAGATCCTGAAGTCCTTCAAAAGCTTGTTAAATCAATGAAGGATCGTGTTTTCACACTTATTACACAGAATGGAGGGTCCACTAAATACTAAGGATAAATTCTCCTATTAGTATTGTTTATTTCATATTGTCCACTAAATAGGAAACAAGTAGATTCTCATGAATCACCGTTTATGTTTTTGTTATGTAAAAGCTCTTTCTCAGAGTATTGAAAATGTAAAGAAGCACCATTTACATTGTATTAAAGACGTAGAAATTGTTAGATATCAGGGTTTTGCGTTTCTAAAAGGTTTTATCAACTGTCCACTAAAATAGGAAACAGACTGTACACTGGTGCTCAAAATTAACAGGACAAACACATTTTCGTGGATCTCTCTAAGACTACTGGACCGATTCCATTGAAATTTGGGGGGGGGCGGCCAATTTTTTTTTCCTCACCAAGAATAGGGAAATTAACTGAAAAAATCACATTTCCACTCTTGGCTAAGCAAGAAAACCTTATTAAACTATACAGCTGACTTCATCGCATTTCTAGAACAAATACTCAGCTTTCTGTCAACACGCACTCTCATATGAAACTGAGTTTATATATTTTTTTCACCCTTTTTTCCTCTTCTTTGGCTTTTCGAGTTTCCTCGTCTTGTGAGCGCCGTAAAAAATCAAGGGATTGGCGGGGGTGGAGCTAAGAGGCTTAACGGGGACATCAATCCCTTCCGAGAGGGTGAGTGGGCGGGGGTGTGGAGAAGGAAGGTGTATTTGCAGGTCTCCTCCGTCAATGAAACCCATTTGAGTGGAAGAGACGAGCTGTTTAAACAAATCATCTTTTTCTTTAATGCACTTCCTCTTCATCATTTTCCCCAGAAAGATTCGTCTCACCAATTGAATGACAATAATAATAATAATAATCGATCTCATCAATAAGGGAAGTTGAAAGGAAAAACACAGCACGTGTGTTAACATCAGATTGCATTCTTCTCGCTGTTGTTGAAATTATCAACCACTTCGTGACATGCAATTCGAAATGAAGTCTTTCATAAATCCTGTCCGTGTCTTTGCATAAAGGGAAATAATTGAAACGAAATGGTTGTAAGCGTTGTGAAATTATAAGATAACCCGCTGTTAAGTTATGATTTTTAGAAACATTTTTTAAGAAAAATTAAGAATGTAAAGATTCATAATTAGAATTGGAAAATAACCAAAAGTTGCTTTGTGCTGTCTATCTAACTAGCCATTTGTATGTCTTCCCGTCCGTCTTAACTCGCTTTTCTCGAAGCGTATGAAAGATTTACAAAATATTTTTTGTCAATCAATTGATCGACACAAATGCACGAACGAGTTCGAAGATGGTCAAACTCGGTCCATTGGCACGTGCTCTAATGGTACCATTATGACACCTCTCCCTAGAAATTTTATGGTAAGATATGGTAGCTATTACATCAACAAACTCGTAATGAAGAGCCACGAAGGAAAATGAAGTCATTAAGTTCTGCTTTTGCCAATCGATAAATATACACTTAGTGAGCATATTATTATGACCACCAGACATGTTTATGCAAATGCGCGCACGGACGTCGCCACAACAGTAGACGTGTTCCATTCTTCAACTATGGGTAAACGACGCGATTTAACAGCCTTCGAACGCGGGATAATTGTAAGTGCACGGAGCTATGGTGCGAGTATCAGCGAAACAGCAGCATTCGTGAGGTGCTCAAGAGCAGCCATCGTTAAAGTATTTAAAGACTGGACGGTTAGCCGGAAGACGGGGTCTGAACGTTCGCGTTGTGGCCGCCCGCGGATAGTTGATGATCGGACAGAACGGAGACTGTCACGACTGGTAAAGGATAACAGAAGGGCAACTGTGCATCAAATCACTGCTCATCCGCCGCACCCTGCATCGCAAGAGATACGGAAGCCGAAGACCAGTCCGCACACATCTGCTGTCTGCAGCCAACAAGCGGAAACGACTCCAATTCGCTCAGGAGCACAAGGACTGGACTATCGAGCAGTGGAAGCAAATCATGTGGTCTGACGAGTCACGATTCCAGTTACATCATGTAGACGGCCGCGTGAGAATCTGGCGGAAACAGCACGAAAGCATGGACCCCGCTTCAGGCCGGTGCGTGCAGTGTTATGGTCTGGGGAAATTTTCCTGGCATGCGTTGGGTCCGTTAATACATGTTGAACAACGTCTGGATGGCACAGCATACCTCCGTGTCGTCGCCGATCAAGTCCATCCTGTCATGTTGATGGCGTACCGCAATGGAGATGGTTACTTCCAGCAAGAGAATGCGCCATGCCACAAAGCTCGTATTGTGCAGGAGTGTTTCAGGAACATGAGGGGGATTTTACCTTACTTCGCCCCCCCCCCTCCCAATCCCCAGATCTCACTCCAATTGAGCATTTGCGGGACGAAGTCGAACGAACCATCAGACGGCTGGATCCACCACCGTCCAATCTAGCACAACTAGACAGTGCTATCCATGAGGCATGGTGTCAGATTCCTCCCACCACCTTCCAACATCTCGTGGAATCAATGCCACGAAGAATCACCGCAGTATTAAAGGCAAAAGGTGTCCCAACGAGTGACTGACAGGGTGGTCATAATAATATGCTCACTCAGTGTAGTTCGAAGATTGTCGAAATTGTTTCAATGGCACGTGTCTAAGATGATACAAGCCCTGGAATATCCTACTTGCTACTGACTAAATCTTCTTTATATATAGGCCTAATTCTCTTCCGTCCGGCCGTCCGCCTGTCCGAAGCCAACAAAGAAAGTTATAACAATCCGTCCGAAGCCAGGGATTATTGTGTGGTAAGATAATACTCTTAAGGGCAGTATCTTTTGTCCAGTTGATATTTTCACAGAGTAAAATATGAGTAAAGGGCAGTATTATGGCGGATTGCCTAACAAATAATAAAAAATGTAAAAAGTGGCCAAGTGTGAGTTGGAGTTGCGCAACGCCAAACATAAAATCTTTTTTCAGGTTATCTGTTAATTTAATAGTTGAAAACTTTTTTTTGTTCAAAGCGCTTATTTTATAAATTTCCACATTTAAACTATTATAGATTACATGTCTATAAAAGCCGAAATCGAGAACACAGTGCCACACACTCCAAAACCTGGTGTTCGTGGCAGGAGTCTTGGCCTCTCAACCAAGCAAATAAACTATTTGAGATAAAGCGTGTTATTTCCCCAAGTATCCTGTCTCTCAATCAGGCGAGAAGATGTGATGTTAACTCGCCTAAGGATTGGTCACAACCGTCTTATTCATGTTCATTTATTAAAAAAAAACCCAGCCCCATCTTGTTCCTGTGGAGCAATACTGACTATTAAACATATTCAGTGCTCTTATCCATAGCCCCCTAGATAGTAAAAGGCCCTGAATTTTAAAGTACACTAAGTTAGCAAAACTCATGGGATAGTTACTTAATATCTGGTCGGGCCAACTCTGGCCCTGTGGAGTGCAGCAATACGGCGTGGTAGTGAATCCTCAAGTCCCTGGTACATTTCTGGAGGCAGTTGACACCAGATATCTGCAGAGCCGAAGATAGTTGCTGCCCGTTCGTGGGCGGATGATCCAGTGCCCGGAGCCTGACTTCAACAGCATCCCAGATATGGTCGATGGGATTCACGTCAGGGCTCCGGGCTGGCCAGCTCAGTCGTTGGACCTCTCCTGCATGCTCCTCAAACCATTCGCGGACGACATTGGAGCGATGTGGTGGAGCATTGTCATCTTGAAAGACTGCTACGTCGTCAGGGTGTTGAAATGTCAAAAACGGGTGCAGATGGTCTCCGATGAGTTGACGATACCGTGGACCATTCAACGTTTGGTCCAGGATAACCAGAGGGCCCATTCCAAACCAGGAAAATGCACCCCAGACCATCACTGACGCCCCACCACCTGTTGGCATGCGGGATCCATCGTTTCGTGAGGTCTGCGCCACAAACGGTGCCTCCCATCCGCGTGGTACAGTTGATATCGTGACTTATCTGACCATATGACGTTACGCCACTGTTGCAGAGTCCAGCCAAGAAGGTTGGTGGCAAATGCACGCCGGAGTGTCCGATGACGCTGCGTAAGCATTGGCACCCGTGTAGGGCGACGGCTGCCAAACCCGAGGGCATGCAGATTCCGACGGATTGTCCACCGAGAGACGTTTCTAGTGCGGCCAGTAATGAACTGGTCTGTGATTTGCTGCACTGTTTTGCTCCTGTCTCTCTGAATCATTCATCCCAGGTGTCGCCGGTCACGATCATTCAGGGCAGCTGGACGCCCGGTATGGGGCGTGTCGTGGACTGTGATGCCTACATCCAGCCATTCCCGATACACCCTGGAGACAGTTGAGCGGGGAAAGCCAAATTCCTGTACCACTGCCGAAATGGAGCATCACATACGTCGGGCACCTACTATAATACCCCGTTCAAAAGACGTCAAGTCGCGACGACGTGCCATTTCTGATTAATCACTTATCCAAGCTCTTCCCACAACGTCGAATGGTCCATTCCCAGAATCCGTTACCCCTGTGAATTCGTGAGCCATGCCCATCAATCAATGTGCTTGCTATCCCATGAGTTTTGCTAACTCTCAGTGTATTTTTATAAATTTCTTGGCTTTTAAAGCATCATTTTTGACATTAGAAATATTACACAAAATATTCATAGCCATTCGGTTTAGCATTAAAAAATGAATTTGTTTTGTGTGTGGGGAAAATACAGAGCAGGATCAAGAAAGCAGGAAATTTTATTTAGGTAAGGGAGAAGCAGGGATATCAATTTTTTTAATGTTTTTAATATTTTTTGATCTTGTCAAAAAAAGCAACTAAAAGTTATAGAGAGCCGAAATTAAATTAATTAAATTGTGGGAAGGGTAGGTAGGAAAGTCCACCACGGTCTTGAGCTACAATTATCGAATAGAGAGGTGAAGTGCTTATGGGAATAACAAGGCAGGACATTCCGGAATTTTCTCAAGCAACATGCGAGCAATGAAGCCAGCATAATATATTATAATGTTCATGATTTTATGTGCAGGGATAAATTTGACAAAGCCAAGCTCCCCGTCTTCAAATCTATCTTTGTCCCCTTTCTCACCTATGGTCATGAGGCTTGGGTAATGACCGAAAGAGTGAGATCGCGGGTACAAGCGGCCGAAATGAGATTCCTGAGAGGTGTGACAGGTGTTACCCTACTAGATAGAGTGCACAGCAGCACAATAAGGGAGTATTTAGGTGTTGAGCCGCTACTTCTCCGCATCGAGAGATCTCAGTTGCGCTGGTATGGCCACGTGATACGGATGCCACAAACTGGTCTTCCTAGGCAGTTGTTATTTTCCAAGCCGGTGGGTAAGAGACCAAGGGGTCGGTGGATACCAGGTGGCTAGACTACATGGAGAATCTGGGTTCGAGTTGCTTGGGTATTACCAGGGATGACATGCACCTGATGGCGGAAGATCGCGATCGCTCGAAATCCTCCATAGGGCTGCTGCCCCCGCGACCCTAACGGATAAGCGGGTTTGAAAAGTAAGTAAGTAATGAAAAAAATAATAAAATTAAGCATAAGCAGTGGAAGCAAAGAGATAAATATAAGTGATAAACTAATTATTGGAAAAAGTTTAATTAAATAATAATTTGTTACAAGGCGGAGTTGATATTTCATCTAAGAGTTTTCTGTAATGTGTATGTCTTCATTGCTTTTATCTCAGTGCTGGCAAGATATGAAGCTTTAATAACTTTATTTTTATTATGTTCACTTCTTTCTACGCACAAAGGCACACAATATTTAACCATTTTAAATTGATGAGACGATATCAATGGATGACAATCAGCTAGAAGTTTATGATAAGAAGTTGATGAAAGCAGCGCTCCTAGTGACAATTAATATCAAAAGTGATTGCAAGAAATCGGCCGGCTGAACGGATCTTTTACTATCTAGGGGGCTATGTTTTTGCACACTAATTTACGACGCTCATTAGGGCTGAATAATTATTCACTAGATTTTTTTGTTGGGGAATAACCCTATGATTTTTAAAAAAATATTTTTGTTTTTAAAAATTATTCATATAGTCGTCTTTTTATTGCTTTGCATTGTATACATCCGACCATTAAGTATATGTTGACTTAGTGCCCTTTACACACGAAGTTTACATTGCCTTACAATATTCATCTCATTTCTTTTCAGGGGAAAAAACCTTGAAAAAAAAAAGTTTGATTTTAAAATTCTCATTGATTTTTTATTGCTTTTGCATCTTTGTAACTCACGTTTTTATGATTTTTTTTTTCCTTTCATCTGAGTTTTTTAAACTTTTGGCCCATAAACTGTGGGGTTTTTTAACTTTTTGTCGGGCGCAAAAAGGCCATACCAGTCGACGCCCTAAAATCTCAACCAACCAACCAACTAACCAAAACCCGGCTTATTTTGGTAAACATATGGTAGTACGAAACCTTCGATGCGCGTGTCCGACTCGCACGAGCCAGTTTATTTTATATGCAGATGAACAGTAGCCTACATTGCTGCAGAATATAAGTTTTGAGCATCTCTGATGCTCCACTTTCATTTCTTTACCCTTCAACCTGTACGGTTGACACCCGTCATGCGATGGGTGGAATTTCTAGTGAATAGAAAATTGTCTTGATTTTCGTTTTATTGGCAAATTCGAATATTAATATGATAATATTTATTACAATTGGATCCCATACGTCTGACGAGTTGGGTCCCTGGATGGATCTGGATTGACGACGTTATATGATGGTCGCAGCAGCCGGGGGGGGGGGGGCGAAGACTCGTGCCTCACTAATGGACGCCCATCCAGTGATTAGCCTGCCTGGTGCTGGTGTTGCTTAACTTCACAGAATTTGTATTGCTTAGTGGAAGTCCACCAGGCCACTATAGTTGCAAATACTGTTACTTTATGAAACTCAGTATAGTTGCAAATACCATAACTTGGGAATGGAAAGCAACCAAATACTGGGGATAAACATCATGATAAGCCAAATAAAACCTCTTGTCCATAATATAGGATAAATTTATTATCGAGGAGTCGGTTCCGAAAAATCAGCAGTTGCAAAGCACTTATTGGACACAGGGCACAACATCTCCAAAGAAAAATAACACTACTAAAAGAAGAGTTGATGTCGAAAGACTGTTGGACCCATTCGAGACTCTGGAAATCAGGAAGAAGAATTCCTTGTTTTTACTGAACGGCGACAGGGGTCCGATATGGGAATTCCCGACTCTTCGATTTATTGACGAACAAGAAATTAATCCTCCCGAGGAAGGTATAGGAAAGTAGCGGAAGCGCTGAGGTCATCTATTTTTACCCTTTTATCTTCACTTTTTAACCCTCCCCACACATTTTTTTTATTTTAATCGAACAATTGATTTTCTCGAACGTAGTATTTACAAAATGAAAAAGAGCTCTATCTTCTTTCGTTTCTCATCAGTACCGAACGAATGGTATATGACATGCCATATGTTGCCCTAGTTCTAAAGACCAACTGACCGCCACCCCCACAACTCCGGCCCTATTGGGACAATTTGGCCCAAACTTTGCAATAATGTTGATCTTGCTTAGAGGAATCAGCATACCGAATTTCACTCCTTTATATGCATAAATATGCGTAGACCATTTGGTCCCCTTTAATTTTCGCGCCCAAAACTCCGACCCCAGTGGGCCAATCAAAACCAAACTAAATAGTGAAGATGCACATGCCCATAGTAAGCTACATTCCGAATTTCAACCTTTTATCTCAAAAAATGCGGAAATTATGAAGGGGACGGACGGACGAACGGACGGACAGACAGACGGACATTGTGAAAACAATAAGTAATAATAACAAACTAATAACTTAATAATAATTTAATAAGTTATTCTTCCGCTACTTAATAACAAACTAATGCAGGACAAGTTAAAGGAAGTATTGCCTATGCAAATTTGTATATGATTGTCACCTTAGTATTTGCATATTGAATACTCGACAGCGACTTTTTTGGCCAGGCAGTGTATGTTAGTACGATAATAATAATAATAATAATAATAATAATAATAATAATAATAATAATAAACCATTAAGGAATGACATAACTAAGTACCGAAAGGTTAAACTAAAACATTCGCGGAACCATATTTTAAATCGCCCTATGTCAATATTGTAAGTTTCTAATGGACCATAATGATCCATTAATCACGTACCTTTAAACCAATTTGGATTATCATTAATTTTACGTTAAATTCATTCATGACACATCATTCCAAGTTGTTTGATATATTACATGCTATATTTTAGCATTGAAAGTTCCAGTGAACCATAATGGTTCCGCGAAACCAGGTTTCTTGGAGCCAATTACGACTCTCATTAATTTTAAGTTATATTCATTCATGACACATCATTCTAAGCTGTTTGATATATTAAATGCCATATATTAGCATTGAAAGTTCCAATGAACCATAATGGTTCCAGTAAACCAGGTGTCTTTGAACCAATTTCGCCTATCAATAATTTTACGTTATATTCATTCATGATACATCATCCCAATTTGTTTGATATATTACATGCCATATCTTATCATTGAACATTTTTGAAGGTGTCATAAGGGTACCATTAGAGCACGTGCCATTGTTTCGATTACAACCATTTTCAAAATGGTTCATTTCCTGAACCATATTTATCAATTGCGAAAATAGTAATTTATATCCGCTTGTATCTCGTCATTACGATTTGTTTGCTATATTACTTAATATATCTCTCCATTGAAAATTGCTAGGTGGGGTCGTGAAGGTACCATTTGTGCAAGTGCTATTGAACCGTTCTAGATAATATTTGTGATTGGTTCGTGCCATGTACCGTAATCATCGACTGACGAAAATAATAATGAATAACCGCTTCTATCTCGTCATTACGATTTCTTTGATATATTACTTAATATATCTTCCCATTGAAAATTGCTGGGCGGGAAAATAGAAGTACCATTTGTGCACGTGCCAATGAACCCATTTACATAATATTTGTGATTGATTCGTACCATGAACTATATTCATCGACTGACGTAAACAGATTTTGAAAATCTTTCATAGCCTCAGAGGAGTTAGAGGTTTACCGACAAAATGAGTTTTGAATTTGAAGTTAATACATGAAAGGTAGATTCATTGTCAAATGCAACTAACTAATAACTACATTTCACTTTGAACGTATTTCATCGAGTTTCTTGATTTTATCTAATGCTACTTAACAATTTTTGTTTAATCTCTTTCAGACAATTCTCTAAGTTTGCGGAAGTTAAAACACATTAAAGGAGATTACAGAGGAGCTTTTAGTTTTACTTCGTCCTCCGAAACGAGTGGCTAATGGCGCTTCATTCTCATCACGTGCCAAGCTGACACTGTTGACAATCGAAGTAATAACGTGAAGGAATAACAGCATTAACGGTGATGACATTAGTCCCAGCATGATACCGTCAACTCGTTTTGTCCGTTTGCCGGTAATGAAATATTGCCTTCCGCCCACACACCCGTTCGACTTGCTCCCCCCTCTCGCCAACAACTGTCATAATTGGGGAAAAAACATGAAAAGAGAAGGCAACGAACATAATCTACTTTTGTGTCCTCCTCTCTTTGATCGCATCGCCAAAATCGAAAATTGTCGGTTTTCAGGACTTACGCTATACCCGGAAATGCAATTGTCTAGGTAATTTCCGATGTAAACTTCCAACAGTTTTTGCTCTCATTTAGGCCTTTGTTGGGGATCATTCGAATCACTCTTTTGTAACAAGGCGATTCCATATACACCAGAAGGGAAATGTATTATTGCAACCCATTCGTTTCATCGGTTTTTCCCTTAAAATTTTAGGAAAAAAGACCGTAAACGTAAAGTACTGCTTGAAAAGGAAGCTCTTTGTGGTTTATTAATAATTAATAAGAAATTTATCCCACCCAAAGAAGGAAAGTAGCGGAAGCTCCAACTCAAGGAAATTGGTCTCTTTAAAAGAGGAGTAAAACAAGTGCAAGAAAACAAAGAAGTAAAAGTGAAGGTTAAAAAGTCGGGGATTAAAAAGTGGGGGTAAAGAGTAAAAAAAAGTTAATATCTCCCATTTCTACGAACAACGCACCGTTTCCGAGAAAGAATAACTTCATTGACGAATGGAGCAACAACCCGTAAAGGTGTTCCTTTGATAGTGTCTCGTGTACCTTAACCATTTTGGTGCAAAATTCTCCAAGCAGTGTTCCGACTTACATCCTCTGCGATGGCGATCCATCTTGTGCTTGGCTGGGTCCTCTTCCACACGCTGCAGGCCGGCCAGGTGGCCGAGAGGGCTAGGGCGTAGGCTTTCTAGTTCTCGAGTCTGCCTGGTCGTGGGTTCGAATCCCGCCTTGGGCATGGGGATGTTTGTGTTTGTCCTGGGCTGCGTACAGATATAACTTGTGAAATAAGGCGCAAAATGGCCTTAGTAGTCTAATCAACCAAAAATTTCTAATCAACCAACCACGCGCTGCAGAAGCCCCAACGGTTCGCGGACGTCCGTCGCGGTGGGTAATGTTAAATGTACCAGTGTCACGTAAACGCTGGTGAAGACGGATGAACATGCGATGATTAGGGTGTCGTCGGTTCGCCAACTCAGCATTGCTGTAACCTGCTGGAGCCATGTACGGAGGGTTGTTTACAATCTATGGTAACGATACGAATTCGGTCTTATTTCCCCGAAATCCCCTTTCTCCACCAACGATCATGCTCTATTTGATGGCCATGGGATACTACTATCGCTCTGCAGCGCAGTTTCCATTGCAGTAGATTACTGCGAAGAACGGTAAGACTTATACGTTGCCACTCCTGCTGACAACATTTCCATAGTCCATCCAATGAACGAGGACGTCGGCTTCCCAAGGCTCGTTTTAATAGTCCAAATGCGCAAAAATCCATGGGCGACGCGTCTGGAGACTTCACTGGTATCTCGGTAAACGGTATAGCCTGGATTCCTGTTTGCTGTTCCATTCGTGTCAGAAAATTCTGTGTCGATTTGGACGTAAGGCTGGACGCTTTGTCTTGATGGAGACGGACCTTGTCAACGTCGTTTCCGTAAAGAGCAGGTAGTTCCTCTGTATAAATTGGTGTCAGAACGTGTTCCTGATAGTACGCAGAATTCACCTTTACATTTTGAGCCGCTCTCCGTATCTGTAGCTTGCCTTTATAGGAATAACCCGCGACGATCATGAATCCCTTCGAAAAACTTTCACGACATTCTCTGTACCAATTTGGAAACGATTTGGCTCCCAGTGGGCGATAAAAAATCGCCCTTGGTTTATTGCAGCCCGACAGAAACACATATGCTTCGTTTAATGTGGCCACATACTTCCATTTATCCCCAGCGAGATGGCATTCATACAGTTTTCTGCAATTGGTCTTACGTTCTGAAATGTGCCTTCGCAAGAGCTTGTGAACCTTGCTCTTATGTCTCTTTTGCAGTCCCAAATCTTTATGGATAATCTTGTTTACGGTACGAAGAGATGTTCCTACCTTAGCAGCAATGGTCCTTTGGGTCACTGGATTTTTCCCCGTCACCATTTTCTTGACTTTCCGAATGACAGCCTTTGTGCGACTTGTAGGTGTCCTTGGATTTGCTTGCTTTGCAGTCCCGAAAATCTGTCCTGTACGGGCCAAACCAACACCAGCCAACACGTTATGAACTCCTTTCTTCGAAATGGTGACACCTCTTTTTCTACATATCGTAATTATTGCGGAATAACTGAATTTCGTGTCGGAAAGGGCTGTCATGTACCCTTCCCAAAACTGTGACACTTTCGGCGGCATTTCTCCGAGCAAACTAACCGGCCGCCTGCCACACTAATGTTTAATGCCACACTCACCTGTACTTTTACATAAATTTGCATACCTACGCTGATTGGTTGAGACGTCACGCGCCATGCAAATCGTTACCATAGATTGTAAACAACCCTCCGTATACTAAAAACCACAAGAATAAGGCAAATTTATTCAAGATGAAGTTTCATTGTTTGCCTGTGTTATTATACACAGGGTGAGTCAAAAGCCTGTATTCCCCTTCCCATTCTA
>JAHWFO010087450.1:0-12178 GCA_023313115.1 Rhysida immarginata | reverse complement strand
GGACAGAATTCCGGTTACGGTGTTAGAAAGATTGGTGTCATCGATGCTCAGAAGATTACAGTGTGTCATCAAGAGGAGAGGTGGTAAACGCCGTGCTGTCCCAACTTTTTTGGGAGTGTGTTGCACGTGCCAAAGAGGAAAACCACCTGTATCTTTGTTTAAGCATATAAGATATGTGATCCCATGCCTAATTTATCGTTTATGTATTGTAATACGTTGAAATTAACGGCAATACAATAATCCAAACAAATGTGTTGGAGTTCTTCTTATATGTTGCACTGTCCCAACTTTTTTGGAAATGAGTATTGTATATATTTTGCACAGTCCCAACTTTTTTGGAAATGAGTATTGTATAAATACGGGAACGCATTTTTTGTCATACACTTTTACCTGTGTTAACGTGGACGAATACGCATGAAACGCATTTGGTTTGAAAGATCCTGTGCTGTAGATGTGTACAATATATTCTGTTTGTGTATTTGTTCACGTTAACACAGGTAAAAGCGTTTCAAAAAAGGTAGCATTAAGGAAAAGGTTGTACGCCATATTTGTCAACGCGTGTAGCATTGCCTTTTTTATTGTTTTTTTTAAATGTTAAATATCAAATTAACTCAAATCATTGTTGATGTTCATCTGAAAGCATTTTAATTGTTGATTTGTTGATGTTCATTTGAAAGCATTAGAAAACCGTATAACAAATATGTGCAGGAACTTGGTGAAAATACTTTGCAGCTTTTGAAAGTCAACGAACTGATTTCAGAACTTGAAGGTGCCCACGTATAATATAGTACCTATAATGCACCTATAGAAACAACTGCTTAAAAATTGTTATTAACCAACTTTTCAAAATATTTCTATAATTAGTAGGTAAGCATTTTATATATTTTTCGTCGTTTTCTAAGTTATTTTAAGGTTTTTTTTCATACACTTTGGAAGTAATATTTTTAGTTAAAAGTAAAACAAATATCAATTTTGAATTTTTTGATTTTTATTTATTTTTTAAAAATTTTGTATTACGAAAAATTCTAATAAAAAGCAATTCATTGGAAGCGTCAAATACTACTTTATGTTTGTGCAAAATTTTAACACTCTTTCTTTAATAACAAAAAAATTATCGATTTTTGGTCCGAAACAGACCATAATTTTCCACAGTCGGACGGGGGGAGAGACGCAGAGATAGGAAGGGACAATTTAGCGAAAATATAAATATTATATTTAAATAATAATTCGATAGATATATTAACAGATACCTTTAGATGTGCTTTAAATATTATTCCGAGAAATTTTCAAAGTTATCATTGCGGTGAAATGAATCGGGAGTGTCAGAAATGTCATGCAAAGCATTTTGGATATCTATTGTGTTATCTATTTTTCATTCTTCATAGTTTAGTAATAAGCAAGACTGAGGCTAGAGCAAGAACACTTATATTTTTTTTCTCAGAAATGTGGTCGAATTTCGATCACTGGGGGATCCTAGTTGTTTTAAAAACACAATCCAGTATTAAGAATTAAATACAGCAGAAATATACAATTCTAAGATTCACAATCTAGATTTATCGTTTAATTTTACATTAGTCAACTATTAATTTTATTGAATAATAACACATTTTTATAATTGTGCATCGAAGCAATATCCTGCCAATATCCTCGTTTTCAAAGCAGTTCGATTGTGGTGCCACTCAAGCGTGCAATAGGCCCATTAGCGCGATCGGAGTCCAACGCCGGTCGCGATCGGCTGCCTCGGTGAGTAGCATCAAAATGGTGGACGAAATTAGAAAATTCAAATGCTCGAGTGCCCGATAGGTAACAAATATATTTTGGAGAAAGGAGATGGCGAAATATGATGAGAAACCTTGCTGCGACGCCATTCTGAAGCAAAATGCTCACGACCGCGTTGTCCATGAACGAACAAACGGAAGCAAACGGCCGCCGACGTAGCCTGTTAGCGACCGGTCGGACTTTTTGGACACACCGTAAATATGTGATAAATGAAAAGCACTCTTTGAAAAAATAAAGTAAATTATAATTAAAATCTAAATATAAGATTTATTGCATGAACATCACAACAAAATATTTGTTAGGGCCTGTCCGGAATTTGAACCCGGGACCTCTCGCACCCAAAGCGAGAATCATACCCCTAGACCAACAGGCCACATATTCTCCATTTCAAATGAAATTCTTAACAGTACTTAAAAAAAAGCTTAATAAAATCTGATAATCTTACATTTATGTAAATCAGGTGCTTTTTTATTGCGCGGTAACGTCATTGGTCATATACTGTATTTATGCTTATACATGTCAAATAAATAAATTACTTTGACGGGCATATAATTTTAGTATTATTACAAAAAAAATCGACTTTTATCTTTTGAACTGTTTCCAATGATGGATCCTTTCTTTTTAATTTAAGGATCGTCACTGCAGATCTACATCTTAACATCCTGAATATAAAAAATAGACAACCAAAAGTGTGGACACTAGGATAACAACAAAGAAAGAAAAGAAACCACTATTTCACAGAAATAGTGGTACCCTTTCTTCTTTTGTTGTTATCATGCACATTAGTTTACATTTAGGACACGAACATTTCGTGAAGATAAAACCAACTGGAAATAAATTTCTAGATCAACATCCTCTATCCAGGCCCGTAGTCGGGGGGGGGGGGGGGCGCGGGGGGTCGACGACCAACCCATTATGGAAAAAGGTCCGCCTTCCAAATATGGAAAAAGGTCCGACTCAGTGGAATTTTTGGAAAAAGGTCCGGAATTTGTTAGGGCCTGTCCGGGAATTTTTGAAAATCGACCCCCACAAGATAACGTCCTGGCTACGGCTCTGTCTATCTGCCTGTTTGATATCATAGGGCATTCACGTGCCGAGGCTTAATGTGGTAAACGTCGCACGCATGCCTGACCGTCCAAATGGTGCAATAGGAATAGTGATTCGTTAAATAAGGTGACTTATTCCATTCCTTTTTAAGTTCACGTATCCACTGCAAATGCTATTATAAATAACTGGTAACATTGGCACACGACATCTGAGCTCTATATTCAAGAGAGTTCAATGAACAGTAACTAATAGAGTTATTTTTGGCCGTGCACCACGATCCAGACATGATTATTACATAATGTTAAACGAAGTGAGCATCCATTTTTGAAGAGTTCGGTAGCAATAAGAGCATATTGTAGAAAATTTGCTGTGATTTACGGCCGTGCACTGGAATAGGGCTACCAGATATAAGTTAAACTTGACCGGGACACTTTTTTGTCGGTACAAGATACACATCAATGATAACGTTGTAAAGTACAGAATAAAAGAGATTCAATGGAATAATTTATTTTGAAAAGGATGTCGTGAGATACCTAGCGATGTTCTGCACCTTAAAATAAACACAAGTTTCCTCATACGCTTTGTCGAAATTGCATTCCTTAAAGGAGTAAACAGCTCGTGAAGTTTGGTTAAACTCCGCCCAAACTCGATAATCTAGCATACGCTGCCCCTACTGACTGGCTAAATTTCATTGTCGGATATAGTACGTGTACCTTTTCCAGTTGCTTCCATCCACTTCGTTTATTTTACTGCATCTTTATACTCATTATATTTATTAATTTTTATTTATATATTTTTATATAATTAATGGTGAAAAGGAACTTTCTTTTTTGGATTTCCATTAGAGGAAGAACGGTGAGTGAGAATTAATTTTTTTAAAATCACATAAGCAGAGAATGAGTAAAAGTCCAGAGTATCGTTTCCTAATGTTCTCGGATGATGTCTGAATTTATTTGCGGTACTTATGTAGCATATTTCTCGATATCATTTGCGTTAATATCTCTATGGCCACCTGTTATCTATATTCACCATCACGGGACTTTCGTGATTTTTTTCCGCGTGAATTTCTCAAACAATTAATTTCTAAAAAATATGATAAATCATTTACTTATTACGTAGAGATGACAGCAGTGGCGGCTCGTCCATAGGCACTGCGGCACTGCAGCACCCCCAGTTTCACTTTCGATATCGATAAAATTCAATATAATGTCTCTTTTTTTTCTTTAATACTATTCTAATACATGTATATTACATGATCCTTAAGCTAAATGTCACTAGCTATTCCCTAGTTCGTGAAAAAGTTACAGTTTTCTGACGCAGCACCCCCAGAAATTTTAGCTACGAGCCGCCGCTGGATGACAGGCTAATAAAATTAGAGCAGGAATGCGACAGGACTGACCAATATCATCTGGGAAAATCAGGGAACGCTACTCTGGAGTTTTACTCATTCTTTGCTTATGTGATTTTAAAAAAAAATTAAATTCTCACTCACCTTTCTTCCTCTAATGGAAATCCAAGAAGAAGAAGAAAGTTCCTTTTCACCATAACGACTCATGCAAAATTTGGTTGTACAAAATTTACGAGCCATTATCTTAACAGCAGAGACTGTCTTAGAGATTTAAATGTTACGTTAATTTAAATGCTGTTTGCCGTCTCCGAGCATAATGGTCATCTGAAATGACTCATCTCTCGCCTTCACGCAGGGTTTAAATCGAAACAAAAATGTAATTCGAAATTTAAAAGCGCCATCTGGATAATGTTGACCAAGCTCTAAAACCGGAAGTGGTTACACAATAAATGATGAATTGGATAGTCTCTTTCTCCGACTGTCTCTGGATGAAAGTTAAACAAGCGTTGTAAAAACTTTTTTGAAGACCACGCTTTTATAATGTTTTATTTAGTGAGTTATGCTCTATCTCACTATATGAAAAAAGCTGCAAGGCAGTGTAGGGAAAACACCTCACTACTTTTTCACCTCCGCCCCGTAAAGTAGTCTCCGACTGCTCACGCGTAGTGCTCAAAAACATGAAGCACTGTTTCATATTTCATTTTAGCCTCTATGGTTTCATTTTATTGGCTGCGCGTTGATCTGAATGACAGCGAGGCCAACGAGAGACAGGTCAGGCAACATCACCTAAACAATGTAACAATGTATACAGTTTCTGTGCGCAGGCCTTCTGTCTAGGTGGTGTTGGGTCAGGGCACTCAAAAGTCACCGTATTATCGGGGTCCGAGCAACAATCCAATCTTCATTGTTTCCAACAAATGAAAAAACAATCTTCATTATTAAAATCCAAGATGGAGACAATGAAAGTTACATTGTTGCTCGGACCCTGATGATCAGGTGACTTTTGAGTGCCCTGGCCTGTCTCTTGTTGGCCTCTGATGACAGCTGGTAACGTGGCTTTCCCATATTGCCTTGCAGCTTTTTAGGGTTCCATACGTCCGATGAAAAAACGGAACCCGTATAGGATCACTCCTGTGTCTGTCTGTCCGTCTGTCACAGCCAATTTACTCCGAATCTACTGGACCGATTAAGTTGAAATTTGGTATACATATGAATTTCTGTGATTCAAACACAGACGTGTAACTAAATAAATGAATTTTGAATATGGGGGTCACTTTTAGGGGGCAAATTAGAAAATTTAAAAAAAAAGTTTTGCAAACTGTACCCTGTGACATATTAAATGAAAGGGCTTGTTGTGAGGGTCTCAAATATATTTTTTTTATAATTTTAAAATAAATAGATTTAAAGTTATTTAAGAAAAAAGTTGAAAATTGACCATTCCCCACCCGAAACTACTGAGCCTAAAATTTCGAAAAAAATACAGAAAATAGTTCCTTACTGATAGATTACAGGAAAACCTATAAGAAGTTCATGGTCATAAAATAACATGGTAAATCTCTCAATATTGTGCTATCGGTCAGTATCTTCAGCTATTCCTGAAACTGAAACTGATACTGAAACAGTTTTGTTCAAAATAAAATTTAGAAATATAAATATAATGAACGTAAATAGGAATAATAGACAAATATAAAATAAATGAGTTTTTTTTTTCTATAATCATCTTATATATATAATGCTAACTCCTCCTGCTCCATAATGCCGAGCAGAAATCCAACCTTTATTGTTTCCAACAAACGAAAAAACATCGATTGTGAAATTCCGAATAAGTACTAACGTCATAGTTTCTTTACTCGCAGCCGACTTATGGTTGGACCTCTCTAAGGATGCCACTGCAAGTCTAAATAATTTCTTACTCACGTAATCTTACTTCAGATGGACACTTGATGTTGTTGCAATTCCCACTCTTCTCTCGATGTCTTGAAGCAAAACTTGGCCATTCATCACTTCGTGTAGTCTAGCGGTCTCCGATTCTTCTAATTACCATTTGCTCTATACAGCACGGTGCTAAAGGATTGCTTCCTCTGTCGTCTTTCCACTCTTTCTCAATAGTCTGCTAACTCTCCATTTTCTCCAGTTACTGATTATTTTTAAAGATTTTCATGGAATTCTATACATTGTTACAAATTGAAACTTATATATTGTCACGTGTTTTAATTAGTTTTAATTACCTAACTCAACCTTGAAACCCCAGAGGTATTAAGACGTGAATAGAGATGGGGAAGAGGGAAGTTCTTTGAATCATAAGTATGAAATAACGTCTTTAATTGTTCAAATATTGAATTATATATACAATTTAAAGACCATTGACATGATTACATTTTAGTCACAATAATAAATATGCTGCAGAGTGCGCCTGGCTATTAGCAGTTCCGTGGCCTGAAGTACGACCCTGGCGAATGGGTAAGTACGACCATCCAATCATGGCAACGAACCGCTGAGGGAAAACCTGGTACTGCTATCTCGGAAGGCGGCAACCTTTTTAGGTAAGTCTCGGTCGGAGCAAAACCTGATACAATGAGAACAATGACATTAGTAAGGAATCGATTTAATCGACGCTAAGTATGAGCTGATGAAGAGCGAACGAATAAGAATCACCATTAACTCAGGTACTTAGAGCAAAGAAATTTAGAATCTTATTAAAGTTATCAATGAACATACCACACCCAACGAAATGCCCAGCCAAGTGGGGGGGGGGGGGGGGGCGGGGGGCTACCACCATGTGAAACTGGCTGTGGTCCTTCCCACTTGCGGAGCATATAGGGCGAGTTGAGGCAGAGATGACTCCTCCCGGAGTGAAGTGTATTTGGGGAAATTTGAGCTCGGTTCCCTCTTGGGTCCACTTGTGCCTCCTGTGACGTGGGAGATCGTCAGTCCATTGATGTTTTGGTTGCTGTAGTCCAACGCACACTGTAGCGGAGACGAATCATGACCTCATTAGGATTTTGGCATCCACCAACGGGCCGTCCTGTCTTATTCTGGTCGATACGATATTGAGCATGTGATGATTGCCCTCGGTCCTGATTCACTGTTCCTTGTTCCGATCATTGTCTGTTATGTCGAATAGAATTGATAAAGCTATTATTTAATTTGAGCATATAACTTGGCTGTTTAATGAGTCCAGATGTGCCCTCGGGGGCGGGCTTCTTCCTATTCCGATGGATAGTAGAACTGGTTATCTTATATCCTTTGCTGGAATATCGGTCCTGCTGTCCGGAGAAAGTTCTGTCAGTTTTAGTGGAGCTGCGATAGAAGGGCGTGAAGTCATCCGATAAGCTCCCTTTCTTCACCATGGAATTGTAGAACACCCTAGAAGCATGTTGTTTTCTTTCCTTTGGTTCTCCTCGAAGCCTTTTACGAGATTCAAGAGCATCCATTTCCACAAAATCATTTGAAGAAGAACTGGAAATAAACTCACTTATTCCTTCCGCGGGCGTAACTTCATCTTTCGCCTTATTCCATAAATTCATCAGCTGCGAAAAGAATTCAGAATCCTCTCTGAATTTGCTTCGACAATCGATAATCGAACAGTGTAGTGTCTCGGTATTCAAGTGGAACTTGAAGCATAGCTTCCATAATCTCACCCTTCATAATCATATTCCAAGGGAAATACACTGAGCTAGAAAAGAAGCCTGATGTACCCACAAGGGTCATCCAAAGTATGAAAGAAAATTGCCTCCTCTTGGTGGAGGAAAATTTGATTGACGACTGTCTAGACTAGAAGCAGACCACTAGTAATAGATAAAAACACGACCTATGAAGTCCAGTAATCTGGAAATATGACATTATCAATGTCTTCAAAATTAATATCAAGTATATGCCTTGGATCACGATATCTCTTTCTATGCATAGGATGCTTTAAAATGCCCGAGACTAGCTCGTTGCTATGATTTTCTATATTGGGCAGCATGGATTCCATGAGCCCTTGAACGTATTTGCCAATATGAGTCATGTTGAAGTCATTATAAATGGAGGAATTGCGAACAATTCTCCGATCTTTTTGCGCAATAGTCCTAAGGGTAACGTTTTGGAACGTTTGCAGTTCTTTCCATCTAGTTTTACATATTGTGGCCCAGACGGGCATACCATAGGTCAAGATAGTCCGAACAATGACCTTATAGAGTAGGAGTTTATTATCAATGTTTAGAGCACTATTCCGGCCCAGCAGAGCAATCAAGCTAAACTTGGCTCTCCTGGCCTTATTCAACGCATAAGTTGCGTGGGGAGTCCAGGTAAGTTTAGAGTCAATAACAACACCAAGATATTTATAAGTTTCAACCCAGTCCAGTTTTTTGCCATATAGTGTTAGAGAATCTAATGATCTCTTTCTCTTCTTGGAGACAAACATCGCCTTGCATTTGTCTACATTCAATTTTAGCCTCCACTTGCTAAACCAGCTTTCACACTCCTTTAGAGCCTTCTGCAGCCGCGAGACTACTACGGCTGGTTGACGAGCACAGGTCAGTATAGCAGCGTCATCTGCGTAAAAAAAGAGCTTACATTTAGAAGGGCTTGGAAAGTCTCGCATAAAATAATTGAATAATACTGGCCCCAGGACTGAACCCTGTGGGACACCAGCTTTTACTTCATACATAGGAGATAGACTATCTCCAACTCTGGCCTGAAAGAACCGGTTGGAGAGAAACGAGTGTATCAGAGTAATTATGTCTTGAGGAAATCCATCCATAATCATTTTAAAAATAAGACCATCATGCCAGACTTGGTCGAAGGCTTTGTGTACATCGAGAAAAACGACCCCACAGTACATAGAGAGATTAAGGGGCTCATTGATATCCGCTGCGAGCCTCCACGTTTGGAGTTGGCAGGAATGGTTTGAGCGAAAGCCAAATTGTTCATCGCGGATGAGATCGTTGGCATCACAGTGCTCAATGAATCTCTTGAGAATTGTTTTTTCCAGGATTTTGGAAATTGATGGTAACAAGCTGATGGGCCTGTAGCTAACAGGATTTGCAGGATTTTGTCCTGGCTTAGGAATGCTTAAGACAACTGATTGCTTCCAAGCATCCGGGAAGTAAGTGTTCTTCCAGCAGTCGTTAATCACTTTTGCAATATCTTGAATTGTATTTGGAGGTAAATTTTTCAAAGCAGTGTTCTTAATAGAGTCTTTACCTGGAGCTTTTCTCGTTTTTAAATTTTTAATGATGCTTAGGACTTCATTTACATCAATGCTATGTTTTGGGAATTCATTGCCGTGAATATTATAGAAGCCAGTTATGCAGGATTTTACTTTCTCGGACATATCAAGTCCTATTTGCCGACCATCAGTAGGCGTGACAAACTGTTCTGAAAGTGAGCTTGCAATAAGCTGCGCTTTATCATCATCATTCGTGATGAATTTGCCATTTTGGGCTAACAGAGGTGGGATATTAATGGCTTTCTTGTTTTGCAAGGCTCGAACCATGCACCACATAGAGTTATCGTGGGTCGACAGACTCTTAACTTTATCATTCCATCTGTCATTACGAAGTGCTTTTACCTCCTCGTGAACTCTTCTTGTGAGCCTATTATATTTGGTCTTAAGCCATGAATCACGAGTTCGGTACCACTGCCTTCTAACCTTATTCCTTTGCTCAATTAATTTTTTGATTTCTGGGGTGAGATCAAGGTGATCAGCTCGCTTCGACTCTAAGGGCGAAGCACTAAAGTCAATAGCTGCATTTATACGTTCAGTAAGTCTTTTCACATTGGTATCTATGTCGCTCGTACTATGTACGTTATTTAGTGGGTCGTCATCGTTTTTGAGAATTTCTCTAAAAAACTTCCAGTCTTGTTTGAGCCTCAGTTCTTCTTTGAGGTCAATGTTTACGTTATCAAAATTTAGTGCAACTGGTTTATGGTCTGAGGATAGATCATTGACAGTATAGATACTGAATGATTTGTAGAAGCCCTTCAACAACACAATATCAAGTACATCGCTTGAAGGAGAATGATCACAATAATATGTATCATCCACAGGGCCTACTGCAATAATATCAGATTGCTTTTGCACGTAGCCATACAAAAGGACACCGTTTTGGTTATGGCATCTTGAATTCCAGTGCGAGTGCTTAGCGTTCAGGTCTCCCGCCACAATAACGGGAATATTCCCGGAAAACAGCTCGTCGAGCTCATTGGCATCGAATTTATGCTTGGGCGCATTATATAGAGCCACTAGTTTCACTTCTCCCAGTGTGGCATCAGTAATGATAGCAGAGGCAGCTTCCATTCCCATATAGTCTCGGGTTGGTTCCTCCCGATGATGAATGCCTTTCTTAATAATAATTGCTGACCCACCTGACGGGGACTTTACTGTAGTGGGAAGAATTCTGTCTTTACGATAGACACAGTAACCAGGTAGCCTGAAGTCGCGGTCTGGCCTTAAGTGTGTCTCACATAGAAATGCTATGTCTATATCCCATTGGGTTAGGAAGTTGTAAAACTCAATACGCCTCCGGGGGACCCCCCTGGCGTTCCATATTACGCAACGAAGTTTACCTCGATTTGAATTTGCTTCGCTTTCGTAGCTTTTTATGCTCGCTCTTAATCAGCTCATTATGCATCCTAATACTCGCCACCCAATCAGCTCCCTCAAAGCTCACGCGCTCACGGTTCATTCCACTTGCCTTTCTGGGTAACGGGTTATAGCGCTGCTCAGTTGCTCGCTCATTCTGGTCGCATGCCAAGCCGATTTTGCATATTATGTCATCAGATGCAATTCTGCCCACTTGCTCCATCTGTTGACCTGACAACATTTTTCCGTTTAGTATTTTTACTAGCTGAGATGCCCGTCTTCGCCGAGCTTTTCAAGTCAAAACGAAGGCGGGATATCAGCATCTATCTACTAAGTATATACCAATGCTGTTTAAGGTTTGATCCTGGGACTTGTTAATTGTCATTGCATAAGCTGGGCGAACGGGAAATTGTCGACGTTCGAACTCGACAAAATGATCAGTCGCCTGTAATGGTATTCTTGGTATTAAAAGAATTGTCCTGCGTTATACCCGCTGAGTATTATAATGAACCTGATTATTCGGAATTGTTTGTTGTATTGCTTAATTCCCCAAACGTTCAACCTACTGACCGTCGACCCTAAAATTTACCGACAACCTCGGACATTACTGTGGTTTTACTTGGCAATGAAGTCAGAGCACATCCTGATATTATTTTGCACCAGCGCACAGATGGTAGGGTTCGTCTGTTTTTAGAAAATCACCCGTGGTATGGCACGGAACGCAAGGATCGCATATTTCTGAACAATGCTCATACCAAACGCGTTATGATGCGCCAGTTTTATGCTTACCATCTTCAAATTCGTTACGTACATGTTTAAGCTCAGCGAAGACTGGCATATACATGGTGAGTTTAAAGTCGCGCACATCAAAGTTTAGCTGCCCGTAAAGTACCAGTTTAAAAATTTAAATGAAAGTAAACTATCACAGGGATCAGTTAAAATGTTGGCTTTTACTTTTAGCAGACAAACTTTAGATGTTACAATAAATGTTCGAAATGACGTTCTCTTTCGCGAATACAAAAGCGTGTTCGTATTACCAGATTTCGTGAGACTCTGCGAAGTACGGCAGTATCGATGTTAGAAATGGATGCTGTGATGTTCGTTTTCCGCTCAGCTATAGGTGTGGAATATTCACATAAACCACATTCTTCAGATAACCCTAAAGGAAGTAATCTGGCGAGCGAGGGGGCCACAATCCCCGGGAAATGACGCGCTAATCGAAAAATTCATTCAAAAAGATGCATATTCGCTATTCCTCGCAAAACAACATGCCGCGGCCTTGAACAACAAACACTTCACAAATGAAGTCTGGAGCACGAGATCACTAATACCGATTCCTTCCTTCCTTCCTTCCTTCACAGCTCTCGTCTCCCAGGGGAGGAGACTAGCTGATTTTACACTAGAGATGGAGGCTCTCCGTTTTAGATTACTAGATT
>JAHWFO010087447.1:0-24440 GCA_023313115.1 Rhysida immarginata | reverse complement strand
CAGTCAATCGTTGGAATCCTAGTTTTACTGGTAACTTGATTTTATTGGTTTTTATTTAATGATTTTATATTTAATAGGAAGATTTAATAAAAGTGTATTGAAAAGCTGTATATTTTTTTTCACATCTGAAATGATTATTTGCGTTGGTTGGCATTGGGGGAAGTTCAGATTGTTGATTGGATTTCTTTGTTGGAAGAGAAGTACTTATTTAACTGTTTGATAAGGTTAAATCGAATTTTTGTATTGAGACAGCCTTGTGAACTTATACGCTGTCATATCACTGATTGGATCATGTCATGTTCGATTGGATCGATGTCCGGCGAATTAGGGAGCACTTGAAAGTCAGTAGAGTGTTCCTCGAACCAATCCAGACAGAGACGTGCCTTGTGGCAGAGTGCATTGTCCTGCTGGAACACACCATCACATTGGGGGAACATCGTGAGCATGTACAGGTGCACCTAGTCCGCTACGATTGACAAATAGCCACAGGCATTCAAATTGCCCTCTAGACGAATCAGTGGACCTAACTGCTCCAACAGAAGATCCCCCAGACATGCACACAACCCCCATCAGCCTGTTTCCGGCCCACAATAGCCTCCTGCAGTCTTTTTTCATGGCGTTCATGATGCACTCGCCGTCGCCCGTCAATCTTATGGAGCAGAAACCTTGACTCGTCGGAGAAGGCGACCTTAGCCCACTCGTCTGTGGTACAATGGCGGTGCTCACGTGCAAAGTCTAGGCGACGTCGACGATAACCCTTGGTCAACATGGATGCAGCAACCATGCGTCGACTGTTCAGGCCCATCTGTAGCAGGGTGTGTTCGATGGTAATGTCGGATACACGTCCGTTGGCAACACTGTTGAATCTGGTGGTCAGTCGATAGACTGTGGCTCTCCTGTCACCTTTTATGAGTCGTCGCAGGTGCTGCTCACCCCGTCGGTTGATGGCTCGTGACCCTTTACAGTGATGGTGTTGGGACGCGATTTCTGTCCCTGCTATCCACTCGTTGTACACCTTCACTACAGCGGACCGTGAACAGTTCACAAATCGTGCCGTTTTGGAGATGATGCCACCCTTGCTGCGATAGCCTATTATCATCCCTTTTTGGATGTCCGTTAAATCCGGACGTTTACCCATCTTGAGGCTCGTGCACCTGCCGTTTGATGCACCAGCTTTAAAGCTTTCTCAGCCTGTTATGTAAATTTTGCAATGTGTAATCGTGGTTGGGGCGAACCATGCGTGTGCCTTGAAGGGATGCTGGTCATATATCATTGATATGACTGTGTATATTACTCCAAATATTCAAGTACAGGATGGCCCAAAAATAACTTACTCACTTTGAGAGCTGATAATGAATGAACAGATTATAATTCTATTTTTAACATGTTCAAATTGGCTTAATGCAGAAACGTTTCCAATCATAAAATATGGAGCTCCGACAATCCTACCATGAAGTTCCTCTACGCTCGCCGAAAGTAATTGTTTGGTGTGGACTCACTGAAAATCTCGTTATTGGAACAGTTTTCTTCGAAAAACAGAACAATGGTGTTTTGGTAATGGTGATAATCACAGGGCCCGCTACCTATGGAATTTACACGATCATGTTGTTCTTTACATCAGGCAACGAGGCATACCGTATTGGGAAACGTAACATTCCAACATGGTGGCATGTTGCCACACATAACGTTCCCTGTAAAAACATATCTTGCTTTCTGTTTTTACTGAAGACAGATTGACTGGATGTAATGTTCCAATAGCATGGCCTCCTTGATCCCTGTGACTGTTGGTTATGGCGATTTCTAAAACATAGGTTTATGTTACCAGATCAACCTGAAAGGCTCCATCAGAAGATTGATGATTTAAATCTCGCAGCCAATGTTGCAGTGTGCAGTTTTCAATATCTTTAACTGCTTAAATTTGTTGATAGAAAAGAAAAATAGTCTTACCCAGCGGAATGAAAGATGTAAATTCGTTATATGCATATACTACATGATCAAAGAAGTTGGGACACCCCTGTGAACACCTGGTGGAGTGATGGTCTGGGGGTGTTTCTCCTGGACTGGACTGGGCCCGCTCATCAAGGTGGACGGAAACCTCAATGCTGATGGCTACAGGACCATTCTGGATAACGGGGCACTTCCAGCGTTGTGGGAACACTTCGGTGACGGTCCGTTCCTCTTCCAGCACGACAGTGCGCCTTGCCACAAAGCAAGATCCATATCCGACTTGTTTGACGAGATGCGGGTTGAAGAACTGGATTGGCCCGCCCAGAGTCCTGATCTCAACCCAATCGAACATCTTTGGGACGAATTGGAACGACGTGTGAGAGCCAGGATGGTTCGCCCTACATCTGTCCAGGAACTGACCACGACACTCCTCGAGGAATGGAGGTCAATGCCTGTGGACACATACCGTAAACTTGAGGACATTATGTCATATAGGGTGGAGGCAGTGATAGCAGCTCGGGGTCTACACACTACTGATTGAAGCTTTTTGCGGCTTTACGGTAGAGCAACAGGTGTCCCAACTCTTTTGATCATGTAGTGTATTTTATTATTGGAAATATTTTCGCATTATGCCAATATGAACATGTTGAAATATCATTTTAATCTGTTTGTTAATAAAGCCATTATCAGCTCTCAAAGCAATCTTATTTTGGGCCACACTCTACATGAAATAAGTGGTAAGAGCAACTGGATGGAAGTTCATGGTCTCTGGTTCATTCCAGGTAGTGATGTGCGATACCAATGAAGCATCGATACTTCCGGTATCGAGTACTTTAATAAAATACTCGATACCAATATCAAGTATTCAATGAGAAAGTATCGATAGTATCGAGTAAAAATGAGTATTTATTTAAATGGTAAGACGTCGAACCGATACTGGAGCACGTGGAGGCTAGCATCACTCATTATTAGGGTAACAAAAATCTTGCATCTAAAATCTAAAAAGTTGCATTTACAAACTATAAAAGTTGCAAAAAGTTGCAATCAACTAAGTAGGTGGTGGTGGGATTGTCTGCAGTTCCTAGTAGTGAGCTGAAGAATTTTTTGCCTCCAACATCACTTTTATTTGTAACAAAGAAAACCTTCTTATTGGCAACTTCCTTTTTGATTCGTAATATTTCTTCGTTTGCAAGTACAGCCACACGTGATCGAAGTGTTGTTTCTGAAGGAAGAACATGGTCCATGGAAGTGAAGAGCTTTTTCATTTTCTTATTTCGCACTTTGCATAAGGGTATATCGGCTGATAAAAAAGCCAAAACAATTTTGTCTGAAAAATCAGGCTGAGAGTCGCCAACGGGACAGTGTGCTGCAAAGTAACTCCAATGTCTTCCTTTCAATTGTATAACTCTTCATTTGTCGAAAATTTTGTTCTTAACGTCAAATATCGACATGGAGAGCACATGGAAGGCAGATTCTAAAGGAGCAAACTATTGCAACTTTCGAACAGAAAGGAAATTTTTTAAAGAATCATTAAGGGGGAGGAAGAGGGCATGATAGAACAGCGAATGATAAATTTACAATAAAGAATAAAGTTACAAACACATTAAAAGTTGCATTAACAAGAAAAGTTGCATTTTTGATGCACTTTTAAATTCAACGCAGTATGGCACTTATTCATGATAATGTGATTTTTGTGTGTTTTAGGCTGTTTACTGATTGTGAAAGAAAGTTGCATTTGTTGCAATTTGTTACCATACTCATTACTGTTAGACCTAATTACTATTACTAGGAAGCTATCATCACGTGTCCGAATCATTAGCTTTTTTTTTTTTTTATTTTTATTTCCCGTGCGCCCATAGAGCGAGGCGTGAGCTCGGCCTCATTAGGAGAAATAAAAATAAACGCTTCGAAAGATACCCAATCAGTAAGCAGCCACTGGAATAAAAGCGTTAATATATTCAACAGATTCTGAATACTAACTTACTTACTTTTCAAACCCGCTTATCCATTAGGGTCGCGGGGGCAGCAGCCCTATGGAGGATCTCCAGCGATCGCGATCTTCCGCCATCAGGCGCATGTCCTCCCTGGTAATATCCAAGCGACTCGAACCCAGATTCTCCATGTAGTCTAGCCACCTGGTTCTAGGCCGACCCCTTGGTCTCTTACCCACCGGCTTGGAAAATAACAACTACCTAGGAAGACTAGTTTGCGGCATCCGTATCACGTGGCCATACCAGCGCAACTGAGATCTCTCAATGCGGAGAAGTAGCGGTTCAACACCTAAAGATTCCCTTATTGTGCTGCTGTACACTCTATCTAGTAGGGTAACACCTGCCACACCTCTCAGGAATCTCGTTTCGGCCGCTTGTACCCGCGATCGCACTCTTTCGGTCATTACCCAAGCCTCATGACCATAGGTGAGAATGGGGACAAAGATATATTTGAAGACGGAGAGCTTGGCTTTGTTACCCAGCTCTCGTTTCGTTACCACGGATAGCCACAGTTCACGTCTGACACAGCTTGCTGCACTGATCCGAGCATCCAATTCTTTCTCCTGCCGTCCATCACTCGTGAATGCAATCCCGAGATACTTGAATTTCTCCACCTGTCTCGATGAGGCTCCCCTAACATGGAGAGCGCACTGAGCAGGCTGTCTTGAAAGAACCAGAACTTCGGTTTTAGCCACACTGATCTTCATCCCAGCTTCTTCACATTTGGCTACTGCAAACCGGTCTAGTGCATGCTGAAGGTTCGTGCGAGAAGACCCAAGCAGGACAAGGTCGTCCGCAAAGAACAACCTCTCCACCAGGCAGTCGCCCACACAAACACGCTCATCGCCTCGGCTGCCCCTGTCTATCCAGTCCATAAAGATAATTAACGCTGAAAATCAAACATCTTCATTAGGTGCCTCATAGGTTTTTTCAGTATCGAGTATCGACATGCAAACTATCGATACTATCGATACTTGAGTACTCGATACCGGCAAGTATCGATACTTTTTGGTATTGGTATCGGCACAACACTAAATCCAGGTCATGGATTCTTCCTTTCTATTTTTCACTTATTTGATGTTAAAGTTTTTTCATGTGCATTTTTCTCAGTTGTTAATGCTTTTATTCTTCTTAAATAGGAACGATTTATTAATAAATTATTTTCCAGATTCTCTTGTAGGAATTGTTGATATAACATCACCTAATTTCAAATGGTAGTTTTAGTAATTCTAAATCATTTCTTTGTTTTATTTTTTTATTTATTTATTATTATTATTTTTTTTGCACATTATCATAAATTTTCACAAAATTCACGCCATCAAATTAAGTTTACACTCATCAACTGAAATTGTCCTAAACTGTACATTAAACATTTTTTTTTATTAGTTAGCATTATATGAAATTGTGACGAGTCCACACCCCCCCCCCAGTAAGCAAACGCCTCCTCAATCGCTAACACGGTATGCGCTGGGGAGCAGGCAAGTCAAGGGTTCGGGACCAAATAGTAAGGATAGGCTGTACACATTTTATTCTATTCAATTCCAAAGGACACTTCGCACATGCAGTACTGCGCAATTCTTAATACAAACGTTTCTTAGAATAGCGAGGGGATCCCTTCGAACTACACGTCTAAGTGCACGACTCATAAAGAGCAGAGCAGCGCTAAATAATGCGTATAACTATCGGCACTAGATGTCCTCGTGAATTACAATTGGAAATGCCCAGAGTTCTCCTTAACTGAAGAGAGATGGGGAAGAGAAGTTATTCCCAGGGCTGACATGTCGATGCGGGCAGCCCCGTGCCCCCGGATAAGTATTCCCAAAGAAACAAGCAAATGCTCACAGGCGCATAGCACCTCCTTTATAACCAGACCAGGGGAGAGGCACAGTAACCCCTCCTGAGCCGCACCGACGTCGAGCAGTATGCTTATGATTAAAGCACGTGAACGATTGGTGGTCAACTCCTGGAGTGCTTACTTTCTGTTCCCATTATTATCTACGACATCTGCACTGTCCTGTCATGGGTGCTATTAGAATATTTACATACAAGTGTTAATTCTAATGACAGTATTCTTCTGGCGGTTGAAAGTCAGACCAGGTGTCTTCACACTGGGGTGATGCTTTTACCATAATCGCCACAAGGGCACAGCAGAAAGTTTTGTCACTTTTATATCCGTCGTCCTCGGCGGGAGGCCCAAAAACTCGGTTGAATAATGTGCACACTCAGAGAAAAATCAGCAAGCTGTTCCTCGCGACGATAATAGCAAATAAAAAGTCACTCGTCAAGTTCTGTGATCACCTTTACGATTACAATTACGATCTGGTCATGTTTGCTTCGGGAATCCCAGGTTCGTGGTACACTTTGGTGATGTCACTTCAACGGGGCGGCGTATTCCATTACTGCCAGTTTTCTAAATCGGTCTCTTAAATTGGTTACTAACTATGCAACACATTATTGATGACGTACGGGTTTTTTGGAATAACTTTAATATTGCAGTTGGTTGAGACGAGAGAAAAACATTTCTTCACGGATGTCAGTCATTTCAGGTGACAGCCAAAATCAGTTCGTGCACCTTGGACTCGGAGGAGAGAAGCGAAGCAAACGCGACAAGATGTTGGACTCTTTAACGAAACAATTCCAGGCGAAACAAATACGAATTACGTATAAAATTATAAATCTTAGTCGTAACATGGTTATAACTTCGTCACCATGACATTCAAACAGAGGAAAAAATCTCCCGACGCTAACACATCTGCTCGGCTCGGGAGCTATAGATCCGGAAAAAAAAACAAAAAAACAATCAAACAAACAATACTCACATGCAAACTATAGCATTTCTTCTCAGAATTCACTTCCAACAATCGCAGTTCCAACAGAGGATAATAATACACACATAAAATCTTCGTTCCAACAATATCTCGACACAACAAACTCAACAAGATAAACAACACCTAATTCGTAATCAACAACCACTTTACTAAAATACACTCATCAATACATTAAACTAGTTCAACCCAAGCAGATACAAACAGACACGTACTCACCCCCCCCCCCCAACAAAACGCACGATCATGAACGGCCTAAACGCGAAACAAATAAAAAAAAAAACAATATATTTTTACTTAACACATAAGCCATTGAATACATTTTCCCATGTGAAATGTGGGGAGTTCCCTAAAAGACAGGAAGGGAAAAGAGAAACCTGATTAAAAAAAGATCAGGAGAAATTGCGTATGAAGGGAGAGGTATGCAAAAAATTTGAGATTGTGGATGCGCAAAACTGCAGATGGTGATACCACGGATACGGAGGGATTACTGTATTAGTTTAATTTCCATCACTTTTGCCCCATACAAATAAATTGCTTGGACCCATGTAACAATTTCTTTTGTTTCGAAAATTGAAGAACTCATATGTGAGTGGTCATACAAAAAGGGACCTGAAGGGAAAATAATAGATTTGAGAAAAACGCCTTTAAAGTTTGAAGACTTGTATGCAGCTCTGCCAGTGACACAAGCTCAGGGGAGGGGCAAGCTCACACATTCTAAACACAACCAGGGCATACCTTAAAGCGCGTATACATCTGGCGAATCGAGCACGAGCCAAGCGCGCACTGAGCCAAATTCGCCATATTTAAACGGCCTCAGCGAGCCAACCTCAAGTCGCTCGACTCACGCTCGCAGTGATCCATTTCTTGTCGGTTTTTCCGACGAGCTCAAAGGGGCTCGCCCTCCCTAGTTAGGACGGGTTTGTAGCAGACTTGCTGAAAAACCCAATACATTTTCTTGTTCTGGCGGGAAACTCCATGACCACTCGTCGAGCAACCCCCTTAATCATGTGCGTGCTAGCTAAAAAAATAAAGGTTGCGATAAAATGGAATAAGTTCGCTGGCTTAATTTTCAAATAACAAATTACAGTCAATTCTCGTTAATACGAAATCGTGGGGACCAAGAAATTTTTTCGTATTATTCGTATTTCGCATTAACCAACAATACTAAAAGTGTTATGAAATAAGCACGGAAATAGAATACTTTAAGTTAGAAATAATTTTTATTCATCTCTCCTAAAAAAATCTGTAATAACAGTTTGTTTTCGCGCTAAAACAATTTTTTTTATTGTTGAAATAAATAACGGCAAATTTTTTACGCTTTTAAAACAGCGTGGCCTGGCGAATTTGCCAATAACTATCGGCTTTTTCTTGTCAGTGCCATCCATATTTGTACATAATAATACTGACAACCGCTCTTTGCTACTTTTCCCTATGAAAGATACCGTAAAAAAACATTAGATACATGTACAAAATTATCGGTAAAAAATACAATAAAGTTTAAATGACGCATGCATACCTCCATGACACTTTTCACCTTTTAAATAAGATTTCTCGGGCAGAAGATTATAAAATAGGGCGGTTTCGTCAGCGTTGTAACTTCAGATCTAATGAAAGATCCTTTCGTTTCCTTTTGCTTGAAGCTGACATTGAATAAAATTCCTGACTGTAGATAACTGCGTTGTAGCGAAGAGAAAATTGATTTTGAAACAATACCGATATTGCACTTGTTTAAATAAAGATTTGAGCGCCATGTGACAGGATTTTAGATCTGAATAGCTGAACCAATCAGATTTCCCGTTAGCTTCAAAGCACGTGATTCAGATTTAGCGAATCAGATTTCCCGTTAGCTTGAAAGCACGTGATTCAGATTTCCCGTTAGTTTGAAAGCACGTGATTCGTTAGTTTGAAAACTTCGACTAAATAACCGATGTTTTTTTATCGAATAATCGAATAAAAATATCGACTGATTAAAAAATCGAGTATTCATTTATTCGAATACTGTAATTCAGAAGCAATCACATATGAAATGACTTTGAAAATTATTTTTATTAAATTTACACTTCGAAATCTGAAATTTTATCATTAAAATTGTTCCTAAAAGTACTATTTTTCAATAAAATTATGAAATTTTCTTTCGTATAAACCGTATTTTAGTAAAAATATGTTCGTATAAAGCAGAGAATTTTACATAGTAATTGCTTTTTCGGGGACGGGCCACAAAATGTTTTCTTATTAACCGGAATTTCGTATTAACCAATTTCGGATTAACGAGAATTGACTGTAATTTAATAATGGAATTTAAGAATTAGACTTATGAAATAAAGATGAAAGCAGATTTATTTGGAACCTAATTTTCCTTGACAAACAGGGGCTACAATTATGCGTAGAAGGGAAAATCCCTTTTTGACCATGTCTTCAAATTGTGTGTGTATCTTCTATTAAACTACTTGCCACGATTATTAGCATAGCGGAACTGCAAATCAATGCTGTTAATTCTGCGTTTCTTGGCATGGTGTATCTCTATCCACAACAGACTAGAACTGAGGCGAAGCAAAAAATGTTTACCTAGAAATGAGGGAGAAGAGGGAGTTGTTAAGTCATTAAGTAAACAAATTCCCCCTCCCCCTGTTCATTCCTGGGTCACTCCTTTGCCCCCTCTTCCAAGACCTTGATAGCTCGAAGTCCACTCGTCTCCTCCCGTGGATCGCAGTATACTTGTTGTGAGCTCGCTGTCCACAGAATCTTGCCACTGGCAATACTTGGACTCGGCTCAACTCACCAGATGTATACGCACCCTTCCGTTCATGCAAACAAAAACATTTATTCAACATGTATGATGTATAAAAGTCATTTGAAACTCACGTGCGTGAGAAAAATACTTAAAGTAAAACAAAAACATTTCCAATCCCTTCAGGTCCCTTTTCACATGACCACTCAAATATTTATCATTATTGACATACTAGTCCATGACCCACACTTATAAAGCATCACTTACATAAAGATAAGTTTTCAAAAATTAATCCAAATGTTAAAGCGGAGATAAAAGCAGTTTAGAATTTGTTTCAAATGAAAAAGTTTTCAAATGTTGGCACCAGAGATCCTCAATCCTAACGAGATGCGACAACAAGCAAAATTCCCATAGCAAACTTGAGATGGCAAAAATACCCGTGGCGCCATCTCATAACAAACGCTCAAATGACAAGAGAGCATTCGCAAGTATCGTCATCTTGTAACTAACCATGGCCGAATAACAATACTTCTTGTATTAATTAAATAGAAATGAACTCTTTTTTGATTTCTTTCTTAATTTTTATTTTAATTTTTGATTTATAATTTAAATAATTTTCCGTATATAAGGGACACGTCGTATTTTAAGCATGGAAATATGTAAAATCTCTGCCTCGTCGCCGTTATCGTCTGCTTTCACTGCTCTGAAGATGTTTTGATGACGTCAGATATCATCAAGACCTACAGCGCTATCTGGCAAGACCCTTGCAACTAACATGCGCGAACCATTTCGCATATATGGATTGTCGCATCTTGTTAGGATTAAGGATCTTTGGTTGGCACAGACAAAGATTTATCAAATATAAACCATGATCTAGAGTACAATGATCCTATAGTCCATGCAGCCTTACTTTGCGCAAAATATGAAGAGGTTTTCAATTGTTGAGCATTGTTATAATAAAAATTAAACAATACATAACAATTGACATGCCTATCACATTTCGTGCAAAGTAAGGATGGATGGACTATACAGGGTGGTCAATAAGTCTGTCCCCCCCTTTTATTTTGTGAACCGAAGCAGATATGTCAATTTTGATGAATCCAATGAATAGGAAGTTGTGGGTGGCCTATCCCATGGTGCACTTTTCATCATCCCAAATATGCAAATTAGGACACATTCAAAATTTATCTCAAAAACCGTAAGGGATAGAGGAAAAAAACCCAATTGCAAACTTGTTCAGCACAAAAAAACAAACAAAAATCACGTGGTGAACTGTTTGTAGCTTACAAACAGTCACACTGCACAAGGAAAACTGAATGTTGATATTTCCACCATGTAAAGCATGCAAATCAAAAAATTAACATAAATTACCATACCCACATTCACTTTCATGAGGAAAAGCAAATAAAAGGCGTGTTTCAGCACACAGAAGACGGAACAATTCCAGGATGGCAAGCTACACTGTTCCGGAAATGGTCAACATGATCTTCTGCTTGTGGGTGATCGGTTGGTCCGATTTGGATGATTTTTTTTTGTCTTGTTTGTTTTTTTGTGCTGAACAAGTTTGCAATTGGGTTGTTTTTTTTTCTATCCCTTACGGTTTTTGAGATAAATTTTGAATGTGTCCTAATTTGCATATTTGGGATGATGAAAAGTGCACCATGGGATAGGCCACCCACAACTTCCTATTCATTGGATTCATCAAAATTGACATATCTGCTTCGGTTCAAAAAATAAAAGGGGGGGACAGACTTATGTACCACCCTGTAGAGCTCCATTGTTAAAAACTGGTTAATGACGAAATAGCTCTGTGGCAGCCATGGTAGCATTGAGAGCATGTTAAGGAAATTTGCTGTGATTTACGACCGTGCACCACTATTCAGACCGTAACTTTTACATAATGTTAAACGAAGCAAGCATCCACTTTTGAAGAGTTCGGTACACGGCCGTAAATCATAGCAAATTTTGTACAATGTGCTCTCATTTGCTACCATGGATCTTTCGGACCATGATATAAACATAAAGAAGCTGCCCGTGCGTAATTGTTTATGAATTATTTTGTTTAAATTTGATTCATATCAGTAGAAGGGTGGATCATAATACTGTTCCTATTGATTAAACAAGTGGTGGCCTTACAGTATAACAGAGGGACATCAGGAGTTCCAACTAGTTTCGCCATTTATTCCCGGCTTTGTCAAGGATATATACAGCAAGAGGCATGCAAGCCTTTATATACAGAACAAAGTGGTACAAATTATGCATATACATGAACCAATAGGATACAAAAGAATTAAAGAGGAAATAATGGCCAACAGGATAAATGGAAAAAGCACAGATTTTTGAAATATAATGGCCAATAGAAAAAAAAAGGGTGTAAACGCTAATTTGTATAAATTATACAAAAAGAAAATATACAAAGGGATGGTCCGCGTAAACGCGTAAACGCGCACCATCCCTTTGTATATTTTCTATTGGCCATTATATTTCAAAAATCTGTGCTTTTTCCATTTACCCTGTTGGCCATTATTTCCTCTTTAATTCTTTTGTATCTTATTGGTTCATGTATATGCATAATTTGTACCACTGTTGTGTATATAAAGGCTTGCATGCCTCTTGCTGTATATATCCTTGACAAAGCCGGGAATAAATGGCGAAACTAGTTGGAACTCCTGATGTCCCTCTGTTATACTGTAAGGCCACCACCTGTTTAAATTTGATTGTTTACACAGACAGATTTGTTTGCTTTATAAGGATTTAAGTTGTTCGTTAAATAAATGAATTGTAATACAGTCATGGTCAGTTTTATAGAAGAGTGTAAAGTCACTTAAAATTATAATTTCTGCCAATATGCTACAAATGCCCATTTGTTTTTTTGTTTTTTTCAAGTTTATCATTGGTAATAATACATTTCATTTTTCCAAGTTCATAACTTGGTTTGTTATTTTACATTGATAAAATTCTGCATGATAAACTTTGTTCACCATTTAATTTGTTTGACAATATATTATACATTTGAATAACCAATGAAACATAAATTATGCACTTTTTTTTTTATTTGCTTGTATTCTTCACTTATGCATATGTCAGCAAGTAGTAACAATTTCAGTTGTTTAATTATGTTTGTTCTGCATGTGTCACTCCAGGGACTGTTCAATCCCCAAGCTTTGCAGAAAGCGCTCAATCACCACAACCACAGCTACCACTTGCCATGGACCCACTCCTAAGTAAGGGTGATCTTAATATTAATGTTAAGCATGGATTAAATTCTTAAATGTTAATTAGACTTCAGTGATGATGAAAAAATGTTAATCGTTTCATTTAAATTTAATTGTTGGTTTGCGGTTGGTAAGTTTGTTATGTTTAAGAAAATCTTTAGGATGATTTAATGGAAATGGTCAGGAGCTGCGTTTTTTGGTAATTATGACGTTTACGAGTATTTCATGCATGAAAGAATTAATTTTGATGCACTAAATTTGAGCGGCACTCGCTTCCAGTGGTTATGTACGTTCAAAAATACAACTCTAAGACAAAGTTTAGCAATGAGGTTAACTTTGATCTTTCTCAAACATAAACTTCAAGTTCTGTGGAGAAAAAACAGACATAATTACGAGGGGCGAATGATAAATAAGGTCTCCATGGCTGTAACTTTTTTTATTTGTTAACCGATTTTCAAAATTCTTTTTGGATCTTATACTCACATTTGTCCTCTATGTAATGCAGTATTCACTTTTCGACATAGTCCCCATCCCTTTCCACGCATTGCGCCAACGTGTGACTAGTTGGGTGAACACGTCAGAGAGGAATTCCGGAGTTGTTGTCGACACCAGGATTGAATGGCAGCGTTTACCTCGCCGTCAGAACCAACCCATGTCCCTTGAGGGGCTCTTTTTTCTTTGGGAAGTGGTTAAAGTCGCAGTGTGCAAAGTTTTTCATTTTTTAACTGCAATTTTTCATCTTTGAACTGTAGGCGCTACAACGCCTCTGATGTGTGGTGACTCGTGTGCAGGCGGACATTATCTTACTCTGAAGAGGGTCCAAAGCTGCCATTCAATCCTGGTGTCGGCAACAACTCCAGAATTTCTCTCAGACGGGCTCACCTAACTAGCCAAGCGTTGGCGCAATGCATGGAAAGGGATGGGGACTATGTCGAAAAGTGAACAGTGCATTACATCGAGGACAAATGTGAGTATAAGATATAAAAAGAATTTTGAAAATCGGTTAACAAATAAAAAAGTTACAGCCATGGAGACCTTATTTATCAATCACCCCTCGTACGTTAATGTGAGGTACATTGTAATGGGATTTTACTGTATACAGAAATCATATCATCTAATTACGACAATGCAGTTCTATTTTCCTGAAAATGATTGTGTATAAAAATTGTGTAAGGAGCACCAGCTTATACATATAAAAGTTCAAAGGAATGGTTGTGGGAGTACGATATTGGTGTTCTGGAATGATCAGGGAAATCCCCTGACTTTAAGCAATGAAAGCATCTGGAGAACAATGAAGAAAAGGATAAAAAAGGCACACCTAATACGAGGGTGGGCTGAAAAGTAATGCCTCCAAGGCCGTAACACTTTTATTTTTTAACAAATTAAAAATTTTTTTTTTTCAAATGATGGCTTATTTTGTTCTCTTTCAAAAACACTTTATATCTATGTCACTAGATGGTGTAGGTGTGCTGAAAATGAAACATAATGGCGACCTACATGGAAGTCAGGTTGAAACGGCGCGCAGTGATTGAGTTTTTGACAGCTGAAGGTTGCGATCCTGTCCAAATTCATCGCCGAATGACAGCTGTTTATGGCAATGCAACTTTTGACGTCAGTACAGTGAGAAGATGGGCAAGATTAGTGAAAGAACGAAACCCGACAAGCTCTAGCCTAGCTGATCAACCCCGCAGTGGACGACCAATCACAGCAACAGACGAGCAACATCGAGTTAGTGTCGATCAAATGATTCGTTCCAACCGCCAAATTAAGCAATATGACATCGCTACAGAGCTCCAAATTTCCAAGGAGAGAGTGCACGTTATCATAACCGAGTTGCTGGGATATCGTAAGGTGTGTGCTCGTTGGGTACCGCATATGCTCACTCCTGAACTCAAAGAGAAGAGAAAGAACGTTTGCCAGGATCTGTTGGCCCGGTACGAGCGTGAGGGTGAGGCTTTTCTGCAGCGCATTCTCACGGGTGATGAATCTTGGGAACATCATTTTGACCCAGAGAACGAACGACAATCGTTGGAATACCGCCATGCAACATCTCCACGTTCCAAAAAGTTCAGGGTTGTCAAGTCAGCAGGGAAATTCATGTTGACCATCTTTTGGGACTTCAGGGTGTTGTCCACCTTGACTTCTTGGAACCAGGAACCACGATTGACTCAAAACAGTACGTGCAAACGCTAGAGAAGCTTCACGCCCGGTTGCTTTGAGTTCGGAAGGGTATGGACTCTATTCTGCAGCACGACAATGCACGTCCGCACACAAGTCGAAAAACACAAGAAGGGTTGCAGCGACTGAAGGTCATGGAGGTTCTACCACATCCACCATATAGCCCTGACCTCGCTTCCAGCGATTTTCACTTGTTCCCAAAGCTTAAAGAATCGCTTAAAGGACATCTATTCGGCTCTGATGATGAGCTGAAAGACGCGATTCGATCCTGGTGTCGAAAACAACCAAAGGACTTCGTCTCCGACGGGATGTCACGACTAGTGTCACGTTGGCAAAAGTGTGTGGACAGAGATGGGGACTATGTTGAAAAGTGAATAATGCATTGAAAAGAGAACAAAATAAGCCATCATTTGAAAAAAAAAAAAATTTTAAAGTCGTTAAAAAATAAAAGTGTTATGGCCTTGGAGGCATTACTTTTCAGCCCACCCTCGTATCTCTGAAGTCTCTATGAGAAGCTGTCATGAATGCCTGGGTGGATATCTCAGCAGAGGGGCGTAAAAAATTGGTTGAATCAATGCCACGTAAAATACAGGCAGTTCTAAAAATTAAAGGCGGTGTGATTGAGTATTTAGCACTTATCGTTAACTATTTTTGATAAAATAAAAAGAGAAGGTCCAGGAATAGCAATATGGTAGCGTCTTTATTGATGTTCAACGCGTTTCGAGTATTAACTCATCATCAGGAACTATGAACGACTACAAGGTTACAATGGTTACAACACCTGGTATATATGGGGGGGGTCCACCAATCAGAGAAAAGTAATTAACTCCGATTGGTGGACTTACAAGCAATGGGTTAAATTATTATAGAAAAAACACATAGTTGTGTGAATACATGATTGGATAGGTAATATGTATAAAATTTATAAAAATTAAAAATAACTTTATATGTATAACAGCAGGACTGGATATAAGAGCCAAGCAAGATATGAGAGCAAACTGGATATAAGAGCCATAGGCAGATGTAAGAGCCAACAAAGCAAAACAGTAGCTAAGAGTTTCCATCCGGGAGGCTGTGGATTATTTTCATTTCCGGGTTTATTATTCTGTTGATTGCATCGAGTATTGGGTTTTTCTCAAAACTGAGCTGGTTATTTAGAATCTTTTCTCTATCAGTCATGAGGTGTTTCCTAATTATCAGGGCTTCATACGTGAGTATCCTCTGTGGATCTTTGATGAATTTGACAATGGACATAATTTCTTGTATTTCACCAAAACTGTGCTTGTTGTCGATAACGTGGTCTGCAAAAGCCGACTTGTGGTCTCTGTTGACCCAAGATCTCCTGTGATCATTGAATCTTATACGGAATGATCTTCTGGTGGATCCCACGTAGAAGCAACCACAAGTTGGGCATGTGAGTTTGTAGACCCCGCAGGCATTGTAGACATCATTATGCTGAATCCTCTCCTTCGGGTTTAATAGATATCCGCATTTGTTTGCGGTTCTATACGCAATTCTTAGCCCGTGATTCCTGAAGATATTAGTAATTCTTGTTATCTCTGGGCCCGTATATGTAAAAGTGGTATATTTGGGAGATTCGGTTGTACCGTCACCACTATGGATGCGTGACTCAATTAATTTTTTATTTAATCAAGTCAGCAATATAGAACAGAATGCAACCTTTTTATTTTTGATATAAATTTTGTCTCAGAATGACAATGATAAATATTAAAAACCAAACAAACCAGTATGTCAAGAGTGTTGTACATAATGCATTGGGAAGTAACAATGTTATTCTTCATCTGTATAATGTTTATAAAATAATCATTTTTTTTTATCTATGTAATTAGAAGTTTATGTTTTATAGAGATTAGAATTAATTTCATTGCTAAACTTTTGTTTTGGAGTTGTAGTAATGCCATGAAGTGCTTCCAAATTAATGCTATCTTTCGGTGCTCAAAGAAAATTCATGCTAATTTCTAGAGGTTACAATAGAGGAGAAATAAGAGAGCGTGCAAAGCCCACACAATCTCTCCTCACAACAACAGTTCCTCTAATAGAGAGTTACCGTAAATTCTCTACTATAATGCGACCCCTTGTATAATGCGATTCCACTTTTTCAGCCCAAAAAACCCAGCAAAATTGCTATCCTCTTGTATAATGCGATCCCCATTTTTGACTCCTCATGAGAAATAAAACGCGCAAAAATATACAGAAAAAAAATCTTTATTTTAAAATTTTTAAATAATCTGGATCTTTATAATTCAAAAACCTTCAAAATCTGATTCATCTGTAGGCTTTGGTACCAGGCACTTTTGTTTGGAAGTAGGCGTATTGGAAGTAGACCGTATTGATGGTCTCTTGTCGAGGCAGTTTGGAAGTTTATAGCCCTACATTGATAGGGAAAGCTTTCCCACTCGCACATCGACAAAAAAAACAAAACAACAACAGAACATCAGTTTTCTTAATAAAACGACTAGTAATCTTTATTCAGTTTAACATTTTTCATAACTTCACTGGATAAGCTTTCTTGTAGGCTTTGGTTCGAGGCAGTTTGGAAGTAGGCCTATTTGGAAGTAGCGATCTTTGGGAGTTGTTGTTTTCGTATTAGATGTTGGCGACGAGAAATTCAAATAAAAAGTGAATTAATTTATTTTATAATGAACTGGACACTGCTTATGCTGTATAATTAATCTACAACACACGGTGATTTCTAGGGTTGCCACCTTCAGATAGTTTCAAAACCGGAGAACCGGAACCGGAAATTGGCAAACCGGAAGTCAGCATTTTAAGATTGGTTACCGGAAATGGGCATTGTATTACTAATAGAACTGAGGTCAAAAATTCTAACCGGTGAGAAGTGTAAGGGTGTGTCTAAAAAGCCCGACCGATCGCCAACAGCTTACGTGGTAGGATCAGCGGCAGTTTGCTTCAGTTTGTTCGTTCATGGACAGTGCTGTTGTGAGCATTTTGCTTCACAATGGCGTCGCAGCAAGGTTCCTCATCATATTTCGCCATCTCCTTTCTCCAAAATATATTTATTATGTATTGGGCACTCGAACACTTGAATTTTCTACTTTCTTCTGTCATTTTGATTCTACTCACTGAGGCAGCTGACTGCGATAACTATGACCAGCGTTGGATTACGGTCGCGATATGAAAACGCTTATCGTGACCGGTCGTTACTTTATGAATCGAGGGTCGTTCGTATCAAGCGAAAATTTAATATGAAAAAAGCCAGTTACGTATGCCTGCATCGTTCCTGCATCGATCGGACATTGTTGAAATTTCGAGTCAGTCACTGGTGGCTCCAAAACGAATTTTGCGACGGGCTTTGACCATTCGCGACCGGTTGGACTTTTTAGACACACCCTTAGTGATTAGTTGGTCATAAATCCTGATGAGAAAACTTTGACGTCATTTTTAACACGGTCGAAAACGCCACATAGTGCTGCTATGAGAAAAAGACGGTTAGCCAGTGAGAAATTACGTCGTCATTCTCCCACCGGTGAAGGTTTTTGATCACAGCCTAAGTTGCACATTGCTTTAAAAATACACTACTGTTTATAAAAATCGCAACACCCTGATGGAATGGTCTAATCCATATGCAATTTGCAATATTTGCATACAATGGGTCAGAATATAAATGATTAGATTTTCAGAGTAATTGCTTGAAAGAACACCATGCCTCGACGACGACGAAGGGTACCATATCAACAGCTGACAGACTTTGAAAGAGGACGCATAATTGGTCTGCGTGAAGCGGGATGGTCATATCGAGACATTGCTGCTCGTGTAGGACGTAATGCAACGACAATTATGCGTGCATGGAGGCAGTGGAGCGAAGAGAACAGGGCACACCGAAGACCAGGCTCAGGAAGACCCAGCACGACGACACTGCGAGATGACAGACACCTCTATCACACGTGTGTAGCAGATCGTACAGCCACTTCCACAGTGTTAGCACAACAGTGGGGTGCTACAGTAGGCAGGACAATGTCTGCTAGCACTGTACGATGCCGTTTGATTTCCAGAGGATTGATGGCACGAGTACCATTGTTGCGGATTCCTTTGACTCAAAACCACCGGTGCCTCAGGTTGCAATGGGCCCATCGACACCAACAGTGGCAAGCTGAATGGCAACAAGTTGTGTTTTCGGATGAGTCAAGGTTTAACTTGCAGCACCATGACGGTAGGATACGAGTAAGAAGACATCGTGGCGAGCGTTACCTTCCAGAATGCATCCTGCAGCGTCATTCGGGACAAACGCCAGGGGTGATGGTGTGGGGTGCAATCAGTTACCATGGCCGTTCCCGTCTGATCAGAATCCATGGCAATCTGAACAGTGACCGGTACATCAGGGAAGTTGTGCAACCGAGGTCATCCCCTTCCTGCAGAACCTTCCAGGCGCTGTATTCCAACAGGACAATGCCCGACCGCATGTGGCCAGAAATGTCCTCGCCTTTTTCCAAGCACATCAGACGCCCTTGTTCCCCTGGCCTGCTCGTTCACCAGACATGTGTGGGACAGGGTTGCTCATCGATTGGCTTGTCAGACTCCTGCAGCAGCAACTGTGGATGAACTGTATACCCGTGTAGACAGAGCATGGCAGGACATTCCCCAGGCCCTTCCTTATTCAGAGCTTGTTTGACTCAATGCCACGACATTTAGAGGCTGTAATTGCATCCCACGGTGGTTTCACCCGATACTAATGTGACAATAAAACGCATTGTATTGACCTGAAAATCTAATGGTTTCTTTTCTGACCCATGATATGCAAATGCTCCAAATTTAATGCAGATTGGGCTGTTCCATCAGGGTGTTGCGATTTTTATATATTACACGGTAATTTCATCAGGACAAAATCCCCTCTGGACAAATCCTCCTCCGGTCACAGTCGTCGTTGCAGGGCTGATATTAATCCTTTTGTATAATATGATCCAGCAAATCTAGGTGCTTTTTTAGGCCAAAATTATTCGCATTATAGTAGAGAATTTACGGTATATTCCTGAAAATGTTAAACTACACGGTCTTTTTATTGTAAGCAGCGCCGCTTTGCTCTCATCTACCCCTAAATCACAGTTGACTATTTCACCTCGATGCTGGCATCTGAAATCACTCAATATGCAGGCTAATGCATTCTCTCTTATTTCTTCCCTGTGATAGTTACAGGACACTCGTATTTATTATTGTTAGGATAACTGCAAAGTGATTTTGAAACCTCAATATTCATTTTTTAAAAGCACTAATATTTTAAATAAGGATATACATACTTTTATGATTTGGAATTTGATTAAAATGTTTAATCTGATATCATTTTAGCAATGAATTCAGGTCAGCAACGTCGGCATCTTGGTGACAATTTCAGCCAGCGCATCAGGATGCGTTCTAATTGTTTTGTGACTACTGTTGATAGCAAATTTATTGTGGCTTGTGGTTTCTGGGATAACAGTTTTCGAATATTTTCTACAGAAACTGGTAATCTTCTGCTCTATTTTAATGATTTTTGTCTTTTAAAATGGTGACTTTCCTTTTACGTCGTGCATAATTGATTTGTTTTTTCTGCTCTATTCAGCTAAAATCGTCCAAATCATATTTGGTCATTATGGAGTAGTCACGTGTCTTGCTCGGTCAGAATGTAATATCACTTCCGACTGCTATATAGCATCAGGTTCAGAAGACTGCACAGTTCTTCTTTGGCATTGGAATGCTAAGACTCAAACTATCACTGGGGAAGGTGATGTTCCAACCCCCAGAGCCACGTTAACTGGGCATGAGCAAGAGGTTACCTGCGTTGTTGTGTCAGCCGAGCTGGGACTCGTTGTCAGTGGATCAAAATGTAATGCATGTTTGTTTTTCACTTTTTATTTTTTATTCAGTCTGAGTTGTTGTTGTTGTTGTTTTATTTTAATAGCCATCCCGTTATCAGTAGCGTGGATTTACCTAATATTTATAAAATCATTACAATCAACATGAAAGAATGATGACTTTTATAAATGGTTGGTGTCACTGGGAAGCGACATTCCTCGAGTGCTGGAGGATACAAAGCGGCATTTAGTGCGGTACTGTTAAACACCACCATGGCATTTGAAAGCAACTTGGCCCAGTGTGTCGGGAAATTGGAGGTGTGACCCGTGATAAGGTTCCTGCATATAAACGAGAACAACACCAAACAAATCTGTGAGGAGTTAGTGGTCGTTAATGGCAATGACGCATATTAACGATAGATAGACTCCAAATCCTATCGTTAACAGCGCCACCGAAGTGAAGCAAATTGTAGCCATGATAGTCTGGGCAGGAGTGAGCCATGGAGTAGTTAGCTGTCTGGCTACTTTGTTTTTCAAGATTTTGGACCTGAGGAATAATTAATTCAAAACCATTCCTCAAAGTTGTTCTGCGTACAACTGTACAAACAGACACGAAAAAGGATCAGGAATCATTTTCCACAAGCATAAATCAAAAACACGTAACTGAAAGACGATCGTAACGAAATTGATCGAAAAATTGTTTATAAAATATAATAAAATACTTCAAATACAAAGTTAACGAAAAGATAATCTCATCACTCCGTGATCAGCGTGTGAAAAAATTATTAATCAGCTACCCTCATGTTTAGCCATGTGTTTTGCATCATCTTCACTCACTTTCGGTCATGACAGTTCTGGGCGGTAGAGCATCCCAATTTGCTTCACCTGTTGTGCCTGGTTTCGGAGTCTATCTTTAATATGCGTCATTGCTTAATGGTGACAAGACAAGACAGTTGCCATGTGGCATCGACGTTTCCCGTGCAGCCAGGCAAAAGTGGAAGATGAACCTCGGAGCAGACGCCTCTCCATCTGTGACGAGCCACAAATGGCAATCAGATCACTGTATCACCGTGGAACAGATCAAGGTGTCCAAAGGGTTCAGACTTCTGCACAATAATGTGCCAGCACATTCCACAAATGAAAACATGCACGTTGCGACACAGTTGGGGTTTGAAATACTGCCCCATCCACCATATTCATCCAATCTCGCCCCAAACGACTTCCTCTTTCCTCACCTGAGGACAGCATCGAGATGGAGCAGTTCCTCAACCGCCAAAAGGAGGACTTCTATAAAAGTGGCATCCTGCAAGTCGTCCATCGTTGGGAAAGTGTGTGGTCCTGGGAGAAGGATTGACTCTACCACCGTGCAGCCAACCCTCATCTCTAAGTCTTCCAGCTGATTGTAATGACTTTATGACTTCCTCTCATATTTATTACATTTTGTTCTTCCATTGATATACCTTAAATCTTTTGCATATAAGATAAACTTTAATAATATAAGAATTGTGGTTTGGAAAATCTGTTTAACCAGGGAAACACTCGAGATATGAAATACTGTATAAGATACATCCCGATTTCGTCACTGGGAATAAAGACAGCCTTCGAAAAATGTATCCAAGTATTTCATATCCCATGTGTTTTTTTGAAGAAGGTTACTATTTAAATTTATAGTATAGGGTGTTTCCAAGATTGCAGCCGTTTTAACAAAATCACATTGCATTTGGCAGGATGGCGTTCAAGAAGTAACAGAGACTTAGCAGTGGAAATGTGCTGGAGCACGTTCTTTTGAAAGAATACTTCGCAGTTGTGGCATGAGCCATTTTTCAGGCATATCTACAGGGTGGTCATACTTGTATTTAAAGTGACACCATTTAAACCCTTCTAGCGGCCGTTCTGGTAGTCAAATTTTGACGAAACTTGAGATATATGTTAAGAAACATTTTGACCACTACGTCAAAATATGGCGCTGGCATTGTAAGAAACTATCTGAGAATTTTTACTCAATCAGAGACGTTATGCAAATGAGATGTAAAATTAGAAAAGCTTTAAAATGAGAGTGAAATTAAATGTAAAGTCACTCTTCACGATGGCTTTAGCTAAAAAGGATCGAGCTTTATAGGTCAAGTTGTTTCACCAGAACTGCAATAATGCTTCTGCTGCACTAAGAGAATATCGACTTGCGAAATGGGCCTATGTCCAGTAATGGTTTAAAAAAGATGATTAAGAAATTTGAAGAAACTGGTGAGTTGGGTGTGCTGCCAGGGAGAGGACGGAAACGAATTGCAAATGAGATTGTGGAAGACGTTGCTGCTGCTGCTGTAGTGGAGAGTGCTTCAAGTTCCCAATATTCTTCAGCAAGTGCTCAAGCCGTATCGCGTGATTTGTCTATTCCGTGGTCTACGGTACAAAATGTTTTGCGTTCCATTTTAAAGTGGCATCCATACAAGATCCAGGTGGTTCAAAAGTTGCTTCATGAAGATCCGGAAAAATGCACTGATTTTGCTTGCCAGTTTCTGGCTAGAATAGCCGTCGATAATGCATAGCCATGGAACATTTTGTGGTGAAATGAAGCGCATTTCACACTAGACGGAGCAGTGAATGCTCAAAACTGTCGCATCTGGGGTACTGAAAAGCCGATGGTTGTGCACGAAAAGCTTTTGCACTCTGATTACGTGACTGTATGGTGCGGATTCACTTCACATTTCATTCTTGGCCCCTTTTTCTTTGAAGAGAACACTCCTCAAGGCACTAAAAAATGTTCAATCACTGGTGCTCGTTACGGCGAACTTCTGCAGCAGAAAGTCATTCCTGCTTTACAAGAAAGACAATGTTTAGACACTAGTAGTATCTAGTACAGAGGGTAGATTATCGCTACGAGGGAGTTTTGCGCCATCCCAGGAAATATCGACTGCTACGAGATGACAGTAGCAGCCGGGACCGACGGCTTAACGTGCCCTCCGAAGCATGGGGGGGTTTCATGATGGAAGAGCCGCTGGCGGACAAACAAACCAGTGGCTGTACCAACTGCTGGAAAACCAGCTATGGTCACTTGGCAAATGGGTCAGACTAAAGTCCTCCAACAGCCGTGCCCCAAATAGCTGTCCCGCCAGCAGTGGCCCTCAAGCCCTGGCCATCACCCAGCCAGCAGCTGGCCGCGCCTGAAGTTGCTGAACTCCATCGATTGGCAAGCCAACCGACGAGACAACCAGGCCACGGCAGCCCCCTATGTTTAGACACTACTGTCTTTATGAAGATGGTGCAACACCCGACATTGCACGACAAGTGAAGGAACTGCTTTGTGCTCATTTTGGAGACAATCGGGTGATTTTGAGAACTTTTCCAACTGCATGGCCTCCTCGTTCAGCGGACTTAAACCGTTGTGACTTCTGGTTGTGGGGATATTTGAAAGATAATGTCTATGGAGGAAGAATACGGACTGTCCCTGAATTGAAAGCAAGCATAACACGCCATATCACTGCGATTCCTCAGGAAACCCTTCGCTCTACTGTGGAGCATGCAATAATGTGCTTTGAACATGTCATTGACACAAATGGAATGCACATTGAACAAATGCTCTGATTTTATAAATTTCTCTGCTTCTAACTTGTCTTTGTTATTATTCATGCGCCATGTTTTGACGTGGCGGTCAAAATGTGAACTAATTTTTTTATTGCAAAATTCTCTTCCTCATGGTCTGTATAACATACACTATATGATCACAAATATCCGGACACATGCACGTTTGC